>BMAU01019025.1:607500-1055201 GCA_019973935.1 Trichonephila clavipes | reverse complement strand
TATATCTATCACTGTTATAATACAAATATTTTGTTTTTATTTCTAATGGCAGATTATGAACAGTTGTTATAATACAAATATTGTTGAGCTTTTTTTTTTTTTTGTAAAGTGCTGCCCACCCCTGCTCTACCATAATGCTAAATGAACTATCTCTTTACAAGTTAAAAAAAAGTTAATTATATTTATTTTTAAAAAACTGTATTATAAACAAATCTATGAATTACAATATTGCAAATTTTCGCGAAAATTGAAGCATTCTTGTGGCTGAAAATGTGCTACGCGTTTAGTTCCAGGCTATCTATGTTTGCCGAAGCAACCTTTATGCGATACGATTAGTTGCTAGTGTGTGGTGTATAGTTCTTTTTTATTCATTTCTTACTATTACAATTCATTGTTTTGCAATACATTGTTCAATTAATTATGTCATAAAAGTTGCTTTACCATCAGCAAGTTATTTTTTAAAATTATTGGAAATTTAGCTAATGTGTTTTGGGTCTATCGTATTATTTTAGCTATTAAATTACTCCAAAACAAGTAATAAATATATGCAATAATACTTGGAATCAAGAATACTAATCAAATTCATTTTCTTAATTTACATGGATGAATTCAAAAACGAGTGATTTTCAAAGAAAATTTCATACAAATGTAATTTCTTAATTAGTTTCTCAATTTAGGATAATTACACGCATTTCTCAACTGTCATTTTTCCTTTCCACTCACAAAATATCATTTGAAGATCGTTCTAATGGCGCAACTTCAATTCCTTCAATTATTCCTACTTAATTTACGTAGAAGAGAATCAACACGAAATCTGTAGGCGATGGACCTCGAAATTCTGAACTATGGCCAAGTGACGAGGACGTCAACCAAACATGCAACCCCTCCTCCTGAACTTCCACACTACGCTAACGGGAAGACTCTTAGTACCTTGACAGATGCAAGGCGTGCGTCATACACATGCGTGGCCTATACACTCAGGAACATTGGAAAATAGCGACCCAAGAAGAAAGCATCGGATTGAAATGAAATTCTAATGACACAGATGAAAGATTCCCTTTGATCTCAAAAACAAGACAATTGAACGAATACAGGGTGTGCAACGGCACAAATGCCACTGGGCAACTTCTCAATAGCGCGTCGGACCACGTCCAGCTGAGTGAAGATGTGGCCCACAAATCTTTAACAGCCCACTCTAAAATCATGTGTACAGAGCGACACAATGGCATCTACCGTTTTAGCTGATCCCACACCTGCTCTACAGGGGACAAATCGGGGGAGCGGACTGGCCACCGTGGAAGAGTATGCAGAAAAATGACGTAGGAAGTCTTGATTAACTCGCTGTATGCGGACGAGCATTATCTTGCTGAAAGATGTGCCCTGGGGCACCACCATTTTAGAGGAAGGTCCTACATGGGGTCGAAGAATATCATCAACGTTACCATGTTGGCCCGTTAAGGTTCCACGCATCACAACCCAAAGTGGACCAGCTGGGTCATAGGCCATGCCCCCAGACCATTACACCAGCTGTGCGGGCAGTGTGACGTAGAAAGCGTGGAGGTGTACCGCTCACCAGGGCGCCTCCACACCCGTTACACGGTTACATCATCTGTCCCCAAACAAACCGGGATTCATCACTAAACACAACCTTGCGAATTTGTGACATTCCACATTGATCTGGCTTGCACCACCGTAGACGCAGATGCCGATGTTCCGGTGTTAAAGGGCGCTTGGATTTAAAATTTGCTTCGCAAGGTGTCTCGAAATTGTTTGTGGAACAAATTGCTCACTCGCCTGCGTCTGCTCGTAGTCGTTGAACGAGTCACCGTGGTAATCCACTAGTGCTTGCAGCAACGATCCTTCCATCCTCTCTCTCGTGGTCTTCCTGGTCGCTCCAGACACCGACCTATTTTCCGCGCGTGGGTACCTTCTCGTGTCCATCTGCTCCCAACATTTTCTAACGGCACACTCCCGAACGATCCACCTGGACAGCAACACGGCGCGTAGACCAGGCCTGCAGTTTTCATCCCGATGATCATGCTCTCTCAAACTCGCTTAACTGTGATGAAATGTCTTCTAGCACGTTCACTTGGTATGTTTTGCTTACCAAAGTCTTCCTACAATCGGCAGGTAATCGTCACGTTTATAAGATCACTTCGAATTTGCGCTGGCTTACATAGCACCCCTCTTCCTGATTGTAGCGCCACCTCGGCGTGTATGAGCATGCGTATTGGCACAAAACTTGGATCATTTGCATATTACATTACGCTGTACTTATTTGCAAAGTTTCGCGATTGTACTTAGCTTCCTTCTTGGGTCGCTATTTCCAGTGTTCCTGAGTGTGTGCCAAGTGTGTTGCAGGTATATTTAAAAGAAAATATCTATTGTTAAGGTAAATATGTGCGGTGGATACCGGAGGACCGCACCTTTTTAAAATAATTGCATTCTATAAACAAAAAAGTAATAAATATAAGTGAAATAAAATAGTGCCAGTTTTATTCAATTTATTTAATGTTCTAATTTCATTCTGTCTACATCTGAAGCACATTTAATTTTAGAATCAATTTAATGACACAAATGTACTCTACCATACTTTTCTAAATCTTTTTTTTAAATCAGGAGTGAGATGGCTTGTTAAAATTTTATCACATCCTGCAAGCCCATATCCACAGATAACTTACATTTATAAGGGGTGTTCAAATGAAAGTAATTCGAGTTGTGTATCCATGAGATGCGCAGGGTCAGAAATGAGACAGATACAGAGATAGAAACAACAATATTTAATGAGTGAAATTCATACAAAGTTTGTTAGAAGAAATCACCCACGGTGTTTAGGCAGGCGTCTTATTGCTTAGGAAGGTTACGAATACCGTCCGCGAAGAATGATGTCGGTTGATCATGGAACCAGTTCACAACTGCAGCCTTTACACCATCGTCGGAGTGAAATCGTTGATCCATTAGGCCGTCAACATCACTTTCCGGCTGACTGCTGAGCTTTGAATATTTTTGGGCCTATGTGAGACGGGATGTTTCCAATTGAACGCTAAAAGACTTCCGGCTGGAAGTGGTGACACCAGGTTTCATCCTCTGCCACTATGTGCTGCACAAAGTCATCATCGTCATCCCTGTAGCGCAGCAAATGTTGCAAACTCAGGTTCATTCCGGCTTACACCTTTCCAGTGTTAAAAACTTTATTACAGCTTGCTGATTCGGTTTGGACGCAGTTGCATCCATACCAGTCATTTTTAAATGAATGCCACATCCTTCCAAATGCAGTTATCACAAATCTGTTTGCACACGCATGTGTGTGGTACTTACACCTTCATTATCGCGTTTGTTGTCAGATGTGTTCCCACTTATCGCAACTAACTGTCACCTGCGATTAACCTGGAGTAGAGAGCATGCATTGTGGACACCACAACAGTGGTCTTGTGTGATATTTTTTTCGACGAGTCCAGGTTTAGATTGCAGTCTGATTCTCGCCGGACTTTAATATGGAGAGCGCCAGGTACCCGTTACCACCAAGAGAACACCATTGATTGAACAACACCGTTACGGTGGTGCAGGATGGCTCGTTTGGGGAGGAATTATTCTTGGTTCCAGAACTGACTTGCATGTTCAGAGTGTAACGATGACAGGCCACATCTATCGGGATGTCATTCTGGAACAACATGTACGTTTGTTTCGGGGCGCCATGGGTGCTGAATTTCTGTTTATGGATGACAACGCCCGTCCTCACCGTGCAAACATTGTAGACAAATGCCTTCAATCGGAGGACATCACCCGTATGTATTGGCCAGCATACTCACCGGACTTGAATCCAATAGAGCATGTGTGGGATATGTTTGGCCGACGAATTGCAGCCCGTCAAACTCCTCCCACCTGTCTACCGGAACTTCGGAGGGCATTGCTTGATGAGTGGTGTAATATCCCCCAAGATCAGATTGATAATTTGATACTCAGCATACCTAGGCGTTGTAAGGCTTGTATTGCATCGTCCCGGAGACATACTCCGTATTAACCATCATTCTAACCATGTTATACTGTTTTTTGTAAATAGGTTCTTTTTTGAAATTTGCTCCAGGGAGTAAAAATCGCAATTTTTATTAATTATGTCAAACATATAGCATCTTTTTTGCTCTTTACCTTTTGTTTAATAAATAGACTTTACAAATAAATCAAATTTGTTTTGCTTCTGTCTCTTTCTTTGCCTGAACTTCATTATCCTTAATTTATGGACATGAGTGTATATATATATATAAACAAAACAAAACAAAAAAGTTTTTCCTCTCTTTTTTTTCAGAAACCTAACATCTTTACTTGTGTAAAGTTAAACTTTCCAGCAGAATTCAAATTTTTGAAAACTCATTATGCATTTTTCTAGAATTATTTTTTTTAAATTTAGATTAGGTATTTTAATTTTAGGTACATAATCAGCTTTGCACGGTTTTTAAATAGAATAAGATATAAAAAAAGCCAGTTCCTTATTATAATAGATAAATCTCAATTCATTTTGAAACTCAAAAGTTTTGAATCGATTTATTATTTTATGCTCCGTATTATAGTTATAGCTGATTCGAACAAAATAGTAATAAATTTTTAATTCAAACAACAAACTCAAAAATCAAACACAATTTTGAACCAAAATTTTGATATTTATTCAAGAAATTTTTAAATAAATTTATATGAGTGTTGAATATCGAAATATAGATTACATAAATTTATTACAGCAAGATGATGAAAAATGAGCAATGTTCAATCAATATTGTTAAAAATATTTCTATGTTAGTTGTTGCATGTGTTCTTACAAAAGTTTTTTCATTCTTCGGTCAGTTTAGTTTGTCGTGAAGCTTTAATTAATTTAATTAATTAATAAGTATTATAATAATAATTTAATTTATAATAATAAGTATATTAATAATAATTTAATTAATAAGTCATAATTTGAGTTCAGTGATATCGGATTTTCATATATTAGTTGCAAAGTATTTCCAGAAAAAAATGTTCATCAAGAGAAAGAATTGTTTATAGTGATAGTTCTTGCAGATGTTCTCATACCGGTCAGTGTGCAAGTTCTGCATCCAGATTTAGTGCTTCACAAAACATCAGAATCGTTTTGGAATGCACTTTCGGAATGGGGCGAGGTTTCTTCTTCGCGACCCATATTTTCCTGTCCGATTCAGCAGCAAGTTGAGCTTGATGACCGAGTCCCTCGCACATCTTGAATACCATCAGAGAATGTACAACAGGGACTTCAATTCTTTGAAATTTGCCATCATCTCGTTGTGCACAATAACCTTACGTTCTTGGACCTGTGTTGTGCTTTCAAAATAAATCCCAGTCAAATTTTTAATCAGGTCAACTACCAAAACACAGCCCAACATTTCCAAGAAAGAAACGAGATCGACTTGAATATAATCTGCAATAAAACGCTGAAAAACAAATAAAGACTTGTCCCCAGAATACGAAGAACCACCATGGTAGAGACGATCACCACAGGGGTAAAAATAGCAATTTATAATACGTAGAAAATTCGCTCAAAAACTCAAAAAGACACACAATTTGCAAAAGACAACTTTAAAATGAGCTAAAGGAAAAAAATTCATTGTTTCATAGTTTGTTATCAAATTTTATTATTTAGTTTTATTATTCTCGATCGTTGTTGCAATTGTTGTAATAATTGTTGTAGTATATTGTTGTAATGAGAATAATAAAAAGAGAAAAATACTCGATATTGTGTTGTATACTCATAAATATGAGAGATAATATGTAATTTTATATAAATATTAAAAGTAAGGTATGTTTAGTACTTCTATATTATTAAGAGTTCTCGATTTATTAAAAATATTCTCTGAAAATTTGCGTTAAAATACAAAATGTCTAATGAATTTTTTTAAATAAAAGCATTTTAGGTGTTTCAAACACGATAACCATAATCATACACCTGCAAAGTTCACACAAATTTAGAACAGAAATATTAAGTGTGTTCACATTATTTTTAACTTAATTTAATCGGAAATACTGTGATGGGATGGTATCGTAAATGTCATTCTACCAGAAACCAGTGCTAACCGCAATACTACTTGTTACCCGTCCGGTATTTAAGGATGTTGTATGACTATGTTCTGTTTTTAAATTATTGATATCTAAGTCCTAATAAAAAGCTTTCGATTGTACAGAAAAAAAATTCTTGTAGCTCTCTCCTTTTGATTTTATAAGATCAGAACTTGAATTTCTAAAATGAAAGCATATTTATCTTTTATGCCTCAATAACTCCCTCTTCCTTGGAGTCAATTTCCGCAAAAACTAATTTCAGAGGATCGTTGCTCAATAAAAAGAAGATTCTTGCCAAATTTCAGATCTGTAGGCTATAAGTTCAAAAACTTGAACTTTTTAAAAATCTATAATGCTCTGTAGCCTCCCACAATCCCTTTTGGGAGTCGGTTTTCACAAAACTCGTTCTTCACTGACAGAGACGGCTCTAGCAGTTTTGCCACTCCGGACAAAAATGGAAAATGCCGCCCCTCTCTTCACCAAAGCAAAACATTATAATTAAAAAAGATAAATTGTTCACATAGATACACGCTTACTTGAATAAATCTTGCGAACACACACACACAAAAAGGCGGCATAACAATATTATACATATATATATATATATATATATATAATTTTAAGTCAATACACAAAAAATAATTCGAAATTAAGGACATAATTACCTGTTATTATTTTGAACGAGTAGGAATCGCCCATTTCAGCATGCCATTTTTTTTTTCTAAAAAGAGTCTACTGATGGTGGGGATCACAAACGTTTACTTTAACTTTTAGTAACTGCACTCAAGACTAAAATAAAACTTCTGTGACTTTCTATCTACAAAAAACTTTCACTTTCCCTGACCGGACGTCGTATGTGTGAAAGGGATGTCCGTTGTGACCATACTCCGGGATGGGGGGAAAATTACTAGAGAAAGATGTGTAAACTTATCTAATTTCGTGTTGAACATATACTCCCGCTTCGAGCTCTTAAGTTTCAACATAAAAGAAATTTTTTTTTTTTCAAATTCAATCCAAATGCCACCCTTTGAATTTGCCGCCCCGGGTAGGGGTCCAGTTTGTTCGGCCCTAGAGCCACCCCTGTCACTGATCTCTACTTAACAAATGAAATAGGCTTAACAAATTTCAAATGTGTAGGTCTAACAGTTCAAACACGGGAATTTTTTTTTTTATCTAAAAATGCCACTATAATTCCTTTTAGAAGATGATTTCTGTAAAACGCGTTTTTAACGGATTTCTGCTGAACAAAAGAAATATGCTTACTAAATTTGAAGTCTGTAAGTCTATAATGATTCAAAAGCGGGAAGTTTTTTTTTTTAAGTGAAAACTTCTTTAGCCGCTTTGGGCACTTTTTGGTAGGGGAAAATCTTATGGGTTCGCGTCACCGACATGCTCATGACTGGCGCACGCGCAGTGTGCTGCGCGCCTTAGAAACTTTTTGGATGGGTGAAATCTCGTGATTTCGCATCACCGACATGCTTATAGCAGTATATCTGTAGCTATACAGCTGACGTATAGTGATTGATTGATTTATTGATTTAATATTAACGTCGCACTGTTCAGCTACACGAGGGCTTTTGGCGACGGACCACGTAATTTTGAACCATGGTCAAGTGACGTGGACGACACCTGAGCTGGCACCCCCCTCTCCTAACTACCACACCACACCAACGGGAGGACGTTTCAGCTCTCGACAGATTTAACGTGCATCGCTGCCCTACACGGCGGGTCTTTTGTGGTACTGGGATCGAACTCGTGACCAGGCAAGCCACGATCCGATACCTATACCACTCGGCTACCGCGGCCAAAAGAAATATGCCAACGGCACGCAGTGTTCCCAGGCAGTCACCCTCCCAAGTACTGACCTCGCCCGATGATGCTTAACGTTGGTGATCGGACGAGAACCGGTGTTTTCATCATGGTATGGCCGTTGGCAAACGTATAGTGATGGGTATACCTTATAAGTGAAATTGGATGGATTTAGTGTAAAGTTCTATGTGGGTATATACTGTGCATTGTTGAAATAGTGTTTTTGTATGATTATTATTTGAATCATTTAAGGAATCCGACTACTTGCGACAACTTTTTTTTTAAATAATGGATATATAGAAATTTTTTTGTGGTTTTTAGATTAATTTAGTACATTTTTAAAAAAAAAGGCTAAAATTAAGAAGAGAAAAATAAATTATTACTACTAAAATGGGAAAAAATGGGTAAAAATTGACAAAAAAATTACATAAACGGGGCCTGCTCTGCACAAATAGTAAATGAACAAATTCTCAATTTTTCAATTTTGATGCATTACTTTGCTATTCCTTTTTGAAGTGACCTTCAGGATAAGAGATATTTTACTTTTCACACTTTATCTTAGTCATTATATGAAATTTCTTAAAAAAACAGTGATCAATAAATCTGAAGGTTAAAACACTTTTACTGATATTCAAAATATACACACAAAATATCAGCAAATTATTTTTAAAACTTTTTGAGCAATCGCTAACCCCGTTTGAATTTTTCGAAAAAAACACATTTCGAGTAAAACGCATTTTAAAGTTTGACTCTTATGTAAAGTCATGACATCTGCTTTTACTAAAACACCTGTAGTTTTGTTCCAATGAATGGAAAATAAAAACTTTGGTATTTTTTCTGAAGCTAATAAGTTGGCCTATAAAATAAAATCATAAAAAAATTTCCATTTTTTTAACAAATCATGATTTTAGGGTAGTCGGAAACCTTAATTGAAGAATCATTGTGCAATACAATAGTGAGTACTAATTAAATATACTAATATTTTTAAGATAAAAAATAAATAACAGAAAATTATTTTAAATATTAGTATTTATTTCGGCGCTTGAAAATTATTTTAAATCTTCGTATTTATTCTGGCGTTTGAAAATTTTGTATTATTTATTTTCTAATATTTTTTTAACCTCTGCAATGCATCAATGCAATCCGGATTAGTATTTCACAGTGGCTTAGACGTTTTCTTACTACCGTGGTAAAACATACTTCTAGTTGTTCAATCATATTTTTATCGTGTGTGTGGTTTTGAACTTAATAATAATTCAATTTTATTAAATTTAATAATAATTCAAGATTAATGTATTGAAGTTTAAACTATGGTTATTAATGCAAAATTACAGTTTATAACCTTATATCATTAAAATCTTTAGTTTAAAGCAATGAAAACGCGTGCGCGCGGCCCCGACTTTAATTTCATTAAATATTTTATTTAATTTAAAAATTTAATATTTCGAAATCATTATTTATTAATTTAAATTTCAAGTGGAGACTTCAATATTAACTTTGCCGATGATAAAAATCTACCACTAATTGAATTTCTAAATGAAACATTTAATTTAAATATGTCCAATGATCGAAAACTCAGTACTACAAAATATAAAACGACGATCGATGCGGTTTTTACACAATAAATTTGAATAAAACATTTTCCTTCCTTACTTTAGTTACCATAAGCCTATTGTATCTTTTTTAGAACAAAATGAAATAATTGAAAGTACAAAAAGTCTAAGTGTGGTTGAAATTAATGATGACAATGATGCAAACAATTAAAATAATGCAAAAATCAAGTACATTGAAATTTAAGTAAATCCAAATACTATCCATAAATAATATGATTGTATATTAATTGTTATTCCAATTGAATTGTATTTATATTTTGTCATGATCACGTACAATTCGTAATATATTTGAATAATAAAAAACCGCATAAACATGCATATAATTGTTTCTCGGAGTGTCAATAGATGTGAAAACCAGATTGATGTTGATAATTTTAATTCAAACATTATGAAAATTTCAAATTTTAATACTAAAAGTTACAAGTTTTCACTTCTATCGGCAGTCTCTATAACTGCCATTTTTTTTTTTACCTATACACCCCCGTAATCCTTCTTGGGAGTTGATTTTCACAAAATCTTTCCTTAGTGGATCTCTACTCAATAAAACAAACATGCTGGCCAAATTTCACTTCAAAAACGGGAATGTTTATCTATAATGCCCCTCCAATGACCATTAGGAGTTGATTTTCGCATTTAGCGGATCTCTACATAACCCGTTCAGAACCATGATCGCACATATGTGATTACGCGTTTGTTCCTCCAGGTCCTACAGTATCATATATGTGATAGCGCTTTCCCTGTTCTGATGCCCGTGATCACACCGGTGTGATTTGAATTTGGAACGTTTTTATATTAATTTTTACAAGGCACTAAATGGCGGTTGAAGCCCGTTTTTTTCTCGAATAATGTTTCACAAAACTTTGAACCCCAATCTGTACTTTCGGCTCCAAGTTTTTTTTAATTTGATCCAGGATATTTATGAATGCAAACAATTGAACTTGTTTAGCTCTTTAGAGAGAATCAGACATTTAAAGGTTCGTGATTTATTGCCCTCTGGAATTCTATTTATGTTCGATTTGGAAACCTAAAACAATATCAAATGAATTAGATACTCTTATAAATTATATTTTTGTATTAAAAAAATTAAGTACATAGTTTTTAGTTTCAAACTGTGTGTTCATGCAAATGTGTAAAGTACGCAAAATTTAATTAAATATTTGTTATTAATAATTAATTTTATTAATTAAAGCTAATTATTTATTCAATAATTAATTTTTTACTGTTTTTGTTCCCGATAATCGACAAAATCCAAAGAATATGTTGGACATCTTATTGGAGTATGATACGAGAAAGGTGGACTTTCGACTCTGGACCCCCCCTTAAATAATTCCTGTGAGCCACTCCATGTATCCCAATATGTTTTCATCATGTATTACTTATATAAGAGACAATGAAATCTATCTACCATCTGCCTGCACGAAAGAATCTACTTGGATCAAAATTTAGCAGTATAACTAAAGAAAAGTACACATGGTATCTGATGTTTAAAAGCGATAGCCCTTTTTTTGGGGTCGTAATTGATAGCATGAAGTATATTGTTCCTTTCGTGAAAACGAGACACACAAAACGAAATATTTGCAGTAAAATTCTTTTCATACATGAAACATGTGAATTCCAGAAAATTATGAATATAGTCGTTGAATCCTTGACACGATTCTAAGAAAATATTTCGTTTACATCACTTAAACTTTTGATGGAAAAATTTTGGCAAGTCATAAAAGGAAAGAATATAAAAAAAGTGTTTAATTTTTTCCCCCTGGGAGCAAAGCTTAATATCATAACATCCTTTTTGAATAAAATTTCATCATTTTTCGGATAGCTCTAATAATTTAAGAAAAATTATCAAATTAGCATTAAGAAATAGATTAATTATTTAATATTATAAATATTTTTAAATATTTCTGTTTCTTTTAATTGTTAATAATCCATTTTGTTATTTTTTTTTTACTGTTCTCATATCCATGTATTATTTATTTGTAACGCTTCGATTGAATATTCATTATCAAAATTGTTTCATTCCCAGTTCTGGCAACACGTCAAAATTTTTTATTAGAATAGACTGTGTTTCTGTTCATCATTACGAGGTCTTTTGGTAATTAAAAATAAAATAAGATTTTGAAGCACCTTTTTGCTCATTAAAGTATATTCTTTCTGTAAATTGTAAAATTGAGAAGTAAATAGAACAATTTGATTATCCGAATTTTGAACAAGAACTAAAATATTGCTAAAAAAGACTTCGTATTAAGAGGACTTGTTACCCCCAAAATCACAGGCCTATCGTTTTTTTTATTTTCATTTAATCCTATTCTTTGCATTATTATCTTTCGATTGATATACCACTTGTGCATGTCGGAAAGTTAGAAATTGAATAAAACTTCATTTGAAAACAAATTAGGCAATTCAGCCACGCCGCCTTTTTAGAAAAGAAAAAGCTAAAAAAAGCGTTTTGATAAAAAAAAAAATCTAATTTATAAAGAGAAATAATAGCATTAAAAAAAGAATGTGCAATATATAAAGCAGAATATTTCCGAGGCAATACATACAATCATTTTTTTTCTTTGTGAAATGAGTGCATGTAAAATTTTTAAATTAAGGCATTTTATATTAATAATTTTATAATTCCAGTTCTTATTCCTGATATATTTTTCATACAAATGTAATACTTTAATATTATAAGAAGAAAAACAGCTAAAATTTCTGTCGTGACAGAAAAAAATTTTTTTTTAACATTTTTCTTGAATTTTCATGGGCAATTAGTACTCTCTAAAAGTTGATCATTTATAAAAATGTGTGGGTTGAAAAAATATGAAAATGCAATTATTTTAAAGAAAAATGTATAACTAATATTTTAAAGGGGTATTTTAAGTTTAATTAAGCTTTTAATAATTATGTTTTCAGAATTATAAACTTTAAAGTGGTTTTTCTCAGTTTGTGTTTTAAACCTTAGTGCATTCAAAATGCTACTCCTTCGACAATTATTTACCAATCACTTCCATTTTATCCTGCGTGTTAAAAATAAAGCATGTAAGAAAATTAGGGATCCATTTTGCTATAAACTGAATACTTTAAAAAAAAATGTAAGACACGTTGGCTTTTTCATTGATTTTTAGCCTGTATATCAACATTTTATTTTTTTTCTCGAAAACGAATAAAGTTATTCTAAAATCGATCGCTAAAGTTGTTTAGAACATCCATAAGAATATTATAAAAAAATTTCAGGTCAAAAAATTAATTTTTACAAAAGGAGTAGGATTTTAAAATTTTCCCCCAATTTTCTTCAAAAAATTTAAATTTTTAAAATTGTGTGAATAATGTATGAAAATTTTCTTCAACTGGTATCATTTTCTTGAATAGAAACATTGTATAAAAAAAAATGCTAAAATATAATTTTTAAATACCTAAATAAAGAAATTTGCTCAAAGGGTACCAAATCCTCTTAACGATCAGAAACAGTGGCGCACACAAGAGGGGGTCCCGACTCCCCCCAAAGCCCTTGATTTTTTTTCCCGATTGATTATAATTCTATGTATATAGAACGTAAAATTTAATTACTTGTTATTAATGATTAATTTTATCAATTAATGCTAATTATTTATTCAAAAATTAGTTTTTTACTGTGTTTTGTTCCCGAAAATCGACAAAATCAAAAGGAGCATGATACAAGAATAGTGAACTTTCGACCCCTCCCCCTTGAAAAATTCCTGTGCGCTCTACTGTTAATAATCTATTTTGATAACTATTTTTAACTTGTTGCCACAATATGAAGACAAAATAATTTTTGACAATTAATATTCAATCGATATAAACCGGAATGTTACAAATAAATAATACATGAAAATAAAAACAGTGAAAAGAGTAACAAAATAGAATATTAATAATAGAAACAGTAATATTTATAAATATTCACAATGTTTGGTGGTCAAAAATATATTTCTGGAAGTTAATTGTGTTTTTAATGTTCTATAAACGAGCCACTATACATTAGTACAAAAATTCAAAAATGTAGACTTGTAAGCAACCTTATTTTCTATGTGTGATTATTGCATTTTTTTTTCTTTTCGTGTTTGGTTTTACATAGATCGTCAACAGATGTCGCTGCATCTTTATTGCATGCCTAAACTGTGTGTAAGTAAACTGTGTATCACGAAACCCTGGAGTTCTACGAAGCATGCTGAGGTGTTCCACGAGTCAGAATAAAAAATCAAAAAGAAAATTATAAATGTACAGAAAAAGTGGATCTATATTTTCTGTGAAGTTTGCTTAGCCACAAGTATCTGAAGTTCATTCCAGTCATTAAATCTGAAAATTTTATTTACACATAAAACCTTATTTTGAAACACTTTTTAAAGTTTTATTGTAGTAAATTATTTTATGTGGATAATTAAAACATTTTTTAACTTTTTTCATACTACCTACATATCTTTTATTTACTATTCCGGATTCCACAAAATAATTTTAATACTCCTTACTGCAACATTTTGCAAAACTAAATAGATTTCTATCGAAAAATGTACCCTTTTTTTTATTTGTGGAAAAGAACAACTATAATGAAGGAGAGGGAACAACTTATCTACAAATCAACAGATTTGACGCTAAAATCTACATTTGAGCAAGAACAGCTTCTAAATATTAGGTTGCAAATTCATACAAAATACACAGGGTTTTTCACACAGATGTAGAATTCTACCATTCAGAACAATGAATTTAAGTGGAAAACATTCCTCAACGTGAATGGAAACAAAAACATAAAGGCGAATTAAACGCAAAATATTAAAAACGCGAGCAAATTATTTCAACATACCTAGACTTAGCGCAAAAAAATGCAAGCACATATCCCAGTTACTAAATATAATGCACGGGATTATAAATTAATATTATTATTAATGAGTAAATTATATTAAAATTAAGTCCAAAAATTTTTTATAAGAAATGCAACTTTTTTTTTTGTTTTTGCATAGAGTGCCTGTAACATATTGATCTATTTCAAATATTATTTTAATGTATATTTTTCTAGGTGAATGTATGTGGAATAGTGTTCCACAAAACACCTTATAGTTCTAAGTGTTCGGGGGTCGAAAAAGTTTGAAGACCCCTGATGTAAGTGAATGATCCAAGCATATTTGAATTCATATTTACGTTCACAATTTTCGTCTGGTTGATGGTCAATCTAAGAATGAATACCATCAGATCCTGAAAAAAAAATATTGTAAATATCATATGTGTTAATGCTTTTTATAATATATTCAATGGAAGAGTTTTGATTTAGTTTGTCCTCATCATCAGTAGAATTGGGGTTTTCCAATACTGCTATTTTATTATTTAATAATTTTTTAACCATATACAATTAAACATCTTCATTCATCTTTTTGCAAATTCATGATTAGCTTGGGCACTCATAATCTTAAATTATTTGAGAACCATTAAATAAAAAGAAGATTAATGTGATCTCCGGATTTTATTAACATAAAATAAATACGTGATTTACTTTTTCAAATAGTTGTAATTTACAAATAACAGTATTAAATAAACGTGAAAGTTTCTATTTCTCCCTTCTACAAATAATTCTCTAGTTACTATTCTTTTCTGGTAGAAAGTAAACAGAATTCAAACAATAAAAGAGTTTTAAATCAAACTTTTTTTTATTACCCTTTCCCAGAGAACTTTACAACCCGAATTCTTTTTTTAGAATGCCTCCCTACCACTTAAACTTCAGGATGAGTCATGGTTCAGGTGCCTTGTAAAGAGTGAAAGCAATCATCTGATTATTTCCCAGGATCTTCCCGCCTGCGTGTCTACACTTGTCCAGGGGCATTCAGAGTCATCTGACTGGGTATTGTTGGGCTTATCGACAACCCCTGGTCGACCTTTTTTAAATCCCCACAGCTGCGGAATGCACTGATACAAGAGAGCTGTTTTGCACCCCAGTTGATTCCTCGGGGTTGAATGGATTTCGGAAGATTTTACACTTATTTGTCCATCATGAATGGAAGGGGCCATCAGAAAGGAATGAATGGCTGGGGGGAGGCATTGCTCCTGTGTTATTTCCCACTAGTGGGAGGGAGTTCGCATCGACTAGCTTAGAGGTTGGCAAATTTCTGCTCTCTTCAGACTTCTATGCAAAATTGTTTCATTTTCTCTTTTTCCCTCATAATTATAAATCGAAAAGATTTTCCAGTATTTGCTTGTACATTTAAATATTTAGCTGGCTTAAAGGGGTTCATCCATGTGACAGCCTGTTTTTTAAGCATTCTTAGGGAATTTGTTTTGATGACCAGTAAAAAGAAAAGTTGTTTTTATCATTTATTAACATGTGTTTTAAGAGTATGTATATAAATGTTTAGCCAAAAATATCCAATAGAACGTGTGAGTTGTAGCGCTCTGAACACACCCGCCTTGAAAAAATGGACGTACACTTCCTCCACAATTGCGACTAATTGTTTTTTTATATTTTTATTGAGAACATTTATAACCCCTTGCACCACAAAGTATCACACAGGGGCTTACATAGAAGAAGGCGTGAAGTATACACCACAAAGAAGAGAAGGATTACAACACAAATATCCACGTCCCACCCGGGATTCGAACCCAGATCCTACAGCAATGTAGTCAGCGTCTCTAACCACTATACCGGATGCGCAGCGGCTGATTGGTTTGTCTGAAATTTTAAAAAAATTAACGGTGTCTTAATCTACAAACTTAAATACACAAAATGGACTATACTCAATTGAAAATATCAAAAATTGGATTTTTAGTAGACTTCTGAAGAAAAAGTTTCGAATTTCATGGGGGTTGTTATGTTTTTGTTATAAAAAATAGAAATATTTTTAATTTTACAATGATCATAGTTCATTTGGTGCGTATATATGAGCTAAGTTTACCCTATAAATTTGAAGTCATTCGGCCAAACCGTTTTTGAGATATGATGGAGGAAAGTTTGATAAACATAGTTTTCAGAAAAACGCGTTTAAAGTTTCAAGTCCGATTGAAACAATGAAAATTTTAACTTAGCACTACGAACAGCTGATCTTCTAATACCTGCTTTTTATAACGGCTTCGAATTTTAAAAAATTACTCTACCACCGTATTTTAGACATGTTAAGAAAGCAATTTATGAAAAAAAAAATTTTTTTTTTTTATTTTTTGAAACTATAACACGGGTGAACCCCCTTGAGACAGTTACTAATTTGTTTTCCATTACCAATTTATAAGGTCGGGGCAAACATACTTCCACTAGCTTTATTAATTTTTAAACGTCGGTGACAAGCTATTTTAACACGTTTTTATTAGTTTCACCTGTTTGTAACGGAATCTTTGGACTCCTTTTTTCCCCACTTTAAAAAGGTCAGATTATTTCGAAATTTTGCACACTTGTCAAGGACCGATGACAATAATATAATTTCAGAATTTTGTTCCATTGTCTTCATCAGGAGCATCAGGAATAACGATTTCCAGATTTGGCGACTAATTCCATATGCCATTTCCAGATTTGGCAACTAAAAGATTAAGTTACAACCCTAAAAGCGAAAACCTTCTTGGTCAATCCAAATAGTGATCTTTTTAGTGAAAAATATCATTGACTTCACACCGTCGTTCTCATTAAACATTTCAAACTTACCTCTTCCAGATTTCCTTCAGTTGGCTGATCCTACATTTTGCAAACCAGGCCGTATCGACACACTGATACGATGCCAATGGTTATTTCAGATTCTTAAAAAAAATGACGCATTTAAAATTGATTCATCATTGAATGAACTGTGGAATGTGGTTTGTACTACATTTTTAAACTAACTCTGCATTTCGGAATAGCACTAGTAAGAAATTATAACAATTGATATCGCGCACACCACGCTTTTACCACAACGACATTAATTTTCTTGTTAATCATTTTATTCTTATATTAAGAATTATCTTTTACTTTTTAGCTCGGATTAACCATAAAAGTGCAATTTTAGTTTTTTAAACAATAATTTATTATTCCCTATAGTTCGGTTGGCACGACAACTGATTTCCACACTTTAAAGTCGTAAACGCGAGGAACAATCTGTAGTTTTAATAAACAGCAAGAAAACTATCCCAGTAGACGTTCGATTAACTACGGTTGGTGATCATGTGCCAACTTTCCAAAAAATAGAGAGACCTTGCCGTTTGTGTTCTAGTAAAGCACATGAAAAAGAACGTTTTTACAACTAAAAATGTCCCACTATGTGTTGATTCCTATTTTCTGAAATTTCATGGAAAGTAATATATATATAAATTCTTATATATAAACTTCTTAAAACAAAATATATATATTATTTATAAACTGCTGTTTGTGTGTAAAAAATACAACACCATGAAGGAATCATCAGAATTAAATGAAATTTAATGCACAAACGACTTGTATTAGTACAAATAAATGACGAAATTTTCAAAGGCAGAAAAAAAAAAATTAAGAATCCGAAATCAGTATTTGGTGTAGCCACAATGCACTGCAATAAGTGCTGCTATACGACGTGGCATGGAGTCAAACAGATTTTGAATGTCTGCTTATGGAAGAGAATTCCATATTGCTTGTATGAGCAGCAAAGTTCGTCTTTTGAAGCTGCAGAACGCGGATCGAGAGCGAGACGATGACCAACCAAATTCCACACGTGCTCAATAGGTGACATATCCGGCGAATAAGCAGGCCAAGGAAGAAGTTCCATGTGTTGCGCTGAACAGAAGTCTCGAACAGTTTTTGCAACATGTGGGCGAGCATTATCCTGCTAAAAGATAGCTCCAGGGATGCCTTAAAGGAAGAGAAAGACTTCGGACTGTAGCACTTCACGGACGTATCTGTTGCTATTGAGATTACCCTAAATTTGTAGCGAATTGGATCGGCCATGATAGGAAATCACATCCCGAACCATAACTCCGGGTGTTAGGCCACCATTTCGTTCGATAACGCACTCTGGAAGGCAGCGTCCACTAGTATAGCGTCTAACACGAATGAGGTCATCATGGTCCCACAAATTGAAGCGTGATTCATCTGAAAAGTCAACATGGTGCCAATCAGATTGCCATGCTCTGTGGAACTTGAGCCTATTTCAGACGCAGCCATCGATGGTTAGCCGTGAGGGGGATCCTGAACAAAGACACCCTTGCACGCAATCCACGGTGCAGCAAATGTCAACAAATTGACGAAGCCGACATTAGTACTCCTGTAGCAGTAGACCAACGTGCTGCCAACTGCCTGGAGAAAGCTGTACCATCATCCACTGTCATGCGGAGCAGGTGTCAATCGCCTTGCGCTGACGTCACCCTCTGTCATCCACTGCCAGTTTTTCGAGTTGTTAGGAGCTCGTTGGTCCTCTGCTTCTAAACTCGCATCACTGTGGAACTGTTCCACTGCACACGAGCTCCTATTGCGTGATAGGAAAATCCTCCTTCTCGAAGGTCGATAATCCTCCCCCGTTCAAATTCCGTAAATTGTTGGAATTTCTCCTTATTTCGTCGTGGAGGCATACTTACGTCTCACTAAACGTTCGCCACTAACAAATAATCATTAACTACTTTCAACGTCTCGCTACACACCTCTATTTATACGCTTTCAGCATAAGTTCTGAGGGCGCTGCGCATGCGCGGTGGCTCCGAAACTTCACTATTTTACGTAACATCCTATAATTGATATTTACTGCAAAGTTCATTTAATTCTGATGATTCCTTCATGGTGTTGCATTTTTTACAAACAGCAGTGTAATTTCTTTTTACAGATTTTAGTATTTACAAATTGTGTTCATAAACACCATGTAAAGCAATTTATTAAAAGAAATGTGCTGTCCTACCTTTGAAAAGCTCCCAGTCGGAAACATGCTTCCCACCATAAGTCTCAAAAATTAAATTAGTTTTATCTAATAAGATAAATAAATTTCGTTTTATAAATAAATCCTTATGTCAAAAATATTTTACATAGGGAGGATATATTTACTAAAGGAGTAAAAGATCCTTTTTTGATAAAAATACCGCCATGAGAAGACATTCCTCAAGCGATTTCCAACAACTTTTATGTATTTGTAGACCTAAGTTTGGGAGCACTCACATGACAGGACTAGAAACGAAGTTAACCCTTTATCTACCGCATTATAATTAACTGCAATTTTATCGTGTAATATTTTTTAATCACTACATTAAAAATTAAGGGATATATATAAATAAAATACTCAACTTTGGGAAATTTAATCCGTTTGAACTGATCAATTAAATTGGTACTTTAAAGTACCGTCAGTGCACAAAGGTCTAAAATGTTCTCATAGTACAAAAAGACCGAATAGCTTTTTTTAACAAAGATTTAACTCTTAAAAATGTTAAATAACCAGAGAACACTAGTATTTAACAGTACAAAATATTTGTTTTTGTAAATTATAAAATGTTTAAAATTTATTTACATTTTTTACACATAAAAGCAGGTTTTACACTTAAAATTAATTTGATGATATTAAAAAAAACAGTTTTCTTTTCATTAATACACAAAAATTCATTGCACGTTGTTCATTTTGAATGCGGTTTCGATTGAATGGTTTTTAAAGCACTGCATCCTGTGGTAGGAAATACTATATTTTCTGAACATGAGCTACTGCATCTATAGTCTTGTTTAGTCTCTTGATCGCCATCTTAAGAATTTAACGAAAATTCCAGCAGATAATTTGCTGGGACGTCTTCATCTGAAGTATCATCGGTTATTGCATCACTGCTTTCAGATGGTTAGTTTTGTAAAAAATACAAAGCCTCTTGAAGACCGAGCTCCTTTTTTCTAGACCAAGGATGGTGAACCAATGGCACGCGTGCCAATGATGGCACGCGACAGAATATATTGGGCACGCCATCAATCAAAAACGATTTGCATTTTAGCTTGAAATAATTAAGTTTACTATGAAGTATTATGAACAAACGCGAGTGATCCGTCGCGACGCCGACAAGTCGGGGAGCAGACTCGCTTGTTATGTCTTGCGTAAATACTTCGTATATTGTAAATTGCTAATGATGTAAAGTTTATCTACGCATAGTGTGTGTATGTAACTATTTCTAAATATATTCAAGTTGTTTAAAAAACATTTTCTAACGTTTACATTAATAGTTCAGCTTGTATACATCTAATTTATTAATGTGATCTAATTCTCGTCTTGTAAGTCTAATGGGTAAAATAACTCTCACTGCTTCATTTTTAAAAATTTTAATGACCTGAGACAAAAGCGAAAGAGCAGACACTACCGAAATCTCGTACAAGCACTCAATTTCCTAAAAACAAATAAATCTGCCCATGAGCCCACAGTCATGCGCAGTCAGTAAAAGGGTTTTTTTGGCGGGGGGTAGGAATCAAGCGAGAGCACTAATCAATTTCATCAACACAACTCTACATTTAAAGTTTTGTGTTAAATTTACGATTTTTAACTGCTATTTAACATGGCTAGTTAAAAAAAAAAAAAGTGTAAGATAGTAAGTGTAGCAGAGAATTTCAAACGGTGGGCTGAGAAATATGGCATGATCAATAAAGGCGACAAAGCGGTGTGTGTTTTATGTTCTGGAACAGTGATATGCAGAACATCGTCTGTAAAACGGCATTTTGAAACAAATCACAAATCCTTTTGTGAAAAAAGCGAACCAGAGCAAAAAGAATTAATTGCAAGTGCAATAAAAGACAGAAATAAACAGTCGACGTCTATGTTTAAATATGTAAGCAAAAATTGTCCCACAAGTGCGACAAGTTACTCGGCTACAAATGCCATTGCTCGGCATGGTAAACATTTTCAAGAGGGAGAGTTTTTGAAGGAAGCTTGGTTGGCATGTGCGCCCTCACTTTTTGATGATTTTGATAATAAAGATAAGATAATTCAGCGCATCAAAGATGTCCCTCTATCTAGAAACACAATGAAAGATAGAATCTTGAAATTGGCAGAAAATGTTACAGATCAACAAAAAAATGACATTAACTCCACTCCTTTTATATCGCTATGTCTTGACGAAAGTATTGACATTACTAAATCGGCACGTTTAGCTGTCTTTGCTCGATATTGTGTAGGAAACATCATTAAGGAAGAATTAATTGCCATAAACTCGTTGTTAACAACTACAAAGGGCACAGATATTTGTACGGCAGTAAGAAATTCGCTTGTTGAGAAAGAAATTGATTTGAAAAAAATTGTTTCAGTAACCACTGATGGTGCTCCAAATATGGTAGGCAAAAAAACAAAAATGGTTTCATTTCTTTATTTAAAACAGACGTAGGACATTCGATTCTTGAATGTAATTGCATTATTCACCAACAAGCCTTATGTGCAAAGAGTGGTTTAACATCTCTTGATAATGTAATAACTTTAACTAATAACTCTTAACACAAAAATAGTCAACCTCATATCGTCGCAGGCTTTAAATAAACGAAAGTTTGATGCTTTGTTGGATGAAGTCAGTTCGGTGTATAATGTATAACAATGTTCACTGGTTGAGCCGCGGGAACGTACTTCAAAGATTTGTTGATTGCTTGGAAGAAATCAGACTGTTTCTCTACAAAATGAGAGCAAAATTGAACAATACCCACAGTTGATGAATATTATGTGGCTTTTAAAATTGATGTTTTTTACAGACATATGCCAACATTTCAATTAATTGAACATAAAGATTCAAGGCCCGAATAAAACAGTTATCGTCATGATAAATCTCATTCGCGCTTTTGAAGCTAAACTATATGTTTTCAGAAACGATATTATTACAAAAAAACTACAAGTACTTCCCAAACTTGAAAAAAAAAAATATCCAAGATTTAGATGCCCAAGAGAAATCAAATGAAAAAAAAGTTATTGATGACTTTATTTCCATAATGGATTCTTTAATCAAAGAATTTTCAGCGAAATTTTCTCAGTTCAAGGATATATCGGAAACGTTCAAATTTATTATGTACCCTGATGTGATTTCGTTTGATAAACTGAACTTGTCTCAATTCGATTGGTTGGAAATTGAGGAACTTGAAATGCAACTGATTGATTTCCAGTCTAGTTCAATATGGATTAAAAAGTGTATTGAAACAAGGAAAAAGTTGGAATTGAGATTGAAGCAGAAAGATTGACAAGCAATATAAGAAAAATACCAGTAACGAAATTTTGGAAACATGGAATTCGATTCCAGACGCATTTAACTGTTTGAAGGAGTTGGCGTATGTTATTTTAACCATATTTTCATCTACCTATGCCTGCGAGTCATTATTTTCAGAGATAAATAACATCAAAGACTCGCTTAGAAACCGTTTAACAGACGACTCTAATTCAGCATGCATTCTTCTAAAAGTAACATCTTATAATCCTGATATAAGTTATTTGCCATCTTATCTACAACAGCAGAAATCCCACTAATGTTATTTTAATTTAAATTACAAGTATAACTAAAACATTTACTACTATACAGTGCAAAATGTATTTTTTCGTATTAAATAAAGAATTTTGATTCGTTAGTATTTAGTTTTATTAGTTCTTCAATAATCACAAGTCAAAATTATTTGATGGCACGCCTATAACTCATTAAACGTTTTTTTAGAAAAAATGGCACGTTGACCCAAAAAGGTTCGCCACCCCTGACCTATATCATTACAATTAAAACAACGTTGGGGATTTTTAGCTGCATCAGAAACGTTAAATCTTGTGGGTTTTCTTTGGAAGCTTTGTTATTTAAAATCACGTCCTCGGCTTTCATATGAATGACGAAAATTCGGTGAATTAGAGTTATGTATTCCCATGTTTTTAATGAGTTTCATAGATAATTAATTTCTGCTTAAATTCGGAAAATGAGGTTGCACCATAGAGGTTTATTTTATCTGAACCATTAATGACAACAATTCCATTAATGACGTACTGGATAATTGATGCTTCGTCACTTTTTGAATCACATCTATTTGCTACTTCACGCACGGAATTAAAATATTGGATTAAAGTCTCGGTTTTATACATTTTTCTTTTTTCTAATTCGCGGTGAATTTCTATGGAAGTAACTGAATCTGAAAATTCTTCAATTAAAGCTTTTTAAATGACTCTTATGTATTTAAATTTCTTTGTGGAAAAAGAAATGATTTAGCAGTTCCACATATTAGACGTTTCGCGAAAATTAATTTTTGAGAACCGATAGCTGGGAATAAATCAAAATTTTCTTCAACATCGCGAAAGAAACTATTTACAGAATAAAAATCTTCACCGGTAAATTTTCTACTAGTCGCTGAAATATCCCGCAATAAAGTCCAAAACTGGGTATTCATCTCTGTAAGGGAAGTATCGTTTGAATAGAGAGGAAAAGTATTTTGTGTACAAAGAGATGAAACGTTTTAATGTGCCGGCATGACAGAATAACCTTGAACGCTGCGTAGGGGTGCGTTGCTGACCAGATGTTGAAAAGGGGAGTGCTGGTCTGTCCCTTCCGATGAAAAATTCCTGTCTAACGTGATTCGTTTTTGAAACTTGGTTTTTGAAACTACGTTTTCGCTTTCAGAAAAGGACGTCTCCAAATTATTTAATGTTAGTTGGAATTCATCTAAGTTCGTCAAAACTTTAAATATACTATTGCATAAATTTTGCTTATTTGTTTCTACGTCTAAATGCAATAAATTAGCGACTGAGATGAAATCAGGCAATGAGAATTCGGTTAAAATTTTTTCTTTGTGTTCTTCAACTCTAAACTCTTTAGGGAATGTAGAAAAATTTCTTATTTTATTTCGCGAAGAACGGTCAAATTCGGTGAATCCTAATATAGAATTTAATGTTTTTACAGCACAAGTTGTACCACATTTCAACCAATTAGCAATTATAGGAATATCGCCTAATTTAATATTTTTACAGGACATCTTAATATACAAAATTAATCACTTGGATAATTTATTGACGGTGCAAGGTTGTAATCAAAATTTCCCTATCACACTCTGAGTTAAAACTACTAAATACAGTAATTATAAAGCCAAAATAAACAAAAAAATACGTTTAATTAAATTTTGCCTACCTGGGGTTGGGGAGCAGTCCGTACAATAAATCCAGAACCAGTTGAGGCACTATATGAATCCAAGAAAAAGAAAGCCAACAGCAACAAGTCGTTTTCACGCTTTTTGCAATGTAGCATCCATTGAAGAAAAATATTAACGCGTCTTAAAAATTTTCCGTCGTCTAGAGGAGATTTTCCTTAATATGCAAGAGAAAGGTCGAGCCCATAAAATATGGGAAAATGACTACAACCTAAGGATGATAAATACTTTATTTAACAAGATGAAGGATGCAATATCTAAATTATACTAAACAGCAAAGGAGAACGTCTTTCTCCTACGTCTAGAGCTTAGCGTCCCTAACGTCCGTCTGCGTATTTTCCCGTGTGTCCTTTAGTCGGACATTCCTGACGGGATTGTGACGTCAATGTGGACTGCTCCACCCTAAGTAACAGGGAAGGGGTTGTCACATTGCACATATCCAACCCTACATTAATATTATGCAAAAATATATTTTGAATTAGCAAAAAATGTTTTCAGTCATATTTAATTAAAGTAGAGTTTTAATATAGAAAATATATTTGGAAATAACATTAAAAATAAGAGTTTTACGGGCATTATAAAAGTTTAGGTTTTATGCCTTTACAAACTTAAAATTCGTTTTACTCAGACATTTGATTTAGAAGGTGTATGTATTTTCTAAACCCTAAGGCTTTTTTTTTCTGGTCAAGATAGAATCTCGAAATTTTTGTTTGTACTTCCCAGCGTATGCTCTATATGGATTTATAGGTCTGAAAGAGAGATCGCTAGTTATTTTAAAAAAAATTCTAAAGTTAATACAGAGTGTTTTTTTTCCAGGTATAGAAGTTTAAGTTGGCATTACTTTCCAAGATGGCGACCGATTTAACAGCTGTCAAGTGATTTATTCTCAGTTTGGTTTGGCAATTCATCATGAATAGACTCACGCCTGAACAACGCTTTCAAATTGTGCAATTTTATTTCGAAAATAATGGTCGATTTTCATAAGCGAATTTTGTTTAGCGATGAAGCGCACTTCTGGTTGAATGGCTACGTCAACAAACAAAACTGCCGCATTTGGAGTGAAGCTAATCCACAAGTGTATGTCGAAACACCGTTACATCCAGAAAAATTGAATGTTTGGTACGCTTTATGGGCTGGTGGAACCCTTCTTCAAAAACGATGAAGGCCACAACGTTACAGTCAATGGTGATCGGTATAGAGCCATGATTACTAACTTTTTCATTCCTGAATTGAACAATCATGATGTCCAGGAGCTGTGGTTCCAACAAGACGGCGCAACATGTCACACAGCTCGTGCCACAATCGATTTATTGAAAGACATGTTTGGTGACCGCCTAATTTCACGTTTTGGACCTGTGAATTGGCCTCCAAGATCTTGTGATTTAACACCGCTAGACTATTTTTTGTGGGGCTATGTAAAGTCATTGATCTATGCGGATAAGCCACAAACGCTTGACCATTTGGAAGACAACATTCGCCGTGTTATTGCCGATATACGGCCACAAATGTTGGAAAAAGTCATCGAAAATTGGACGTCCAGATTGGACTACATCCGAGCCAGCCGTGGCAGTCCTATGCCAGAAATCATATTTAAAATGTAATGCCACAAGATTATCTTTCGAATAAAAAAAATTCATGTCAATCGAATAATACATCGTTGTTTTATTGCAATTTAAAGTTCTGTACATCTCAAAAAAACACCCTTTATTTTAAAAAAAATTCGTGTTTTTTCCAGGTTTAGCTGGAAAAGTAATTATAAAAATCAACAATTGAACAGATTTTTAAATCCATATTAACTTTTGTTTACAATAGTCTAAGAAACATAAATCACCTAAAATGTCTAAAAAATTTTAAAAATTGAGCCTTTTATAAAATTTGGAACAAATTTCAAAAATTCCTAATTTTTTAAAATTCCAAAGTAGTGGCTGCTTAAACTAAATTTTAATTACAGAATCAGCTTAATCATATAATCTAAATATAAAACGTAAATTATTTTTTTCTGTTACTGTCTCCAAAATTTTTTTTGAAAAAGAGTACTGTGTAGTCTTAATGAAAATTTGAGCGAATTTTTTGATAACTTGAAAAAAGAGTTTAAAGGAAATTTTCACAAAGATTAATAAAACCCTCAATTAAAAGAAAATAAAAAATGTATTGTGAGGGAGGCAAATACCCTAATGAATTATGTCAATACCATATATTAACCCTTTCCCGGCTTTTCTCTAGCTGAGTGTTCAAGCTGGCGAAACGTACCATCCTGGCTCATCCCGAGTGTAGCTCGGGCATTGCGAAAATTTACACTATGCTATCGGTTCATCTCGAATAATGTTTCGGTATTTACAAATCGGTTTCGAACAATGGAAAAATACCACTTTCTCTCTCGGTGGAGTTTTCTGCAAAAAGAGAACGCCCTTCTGCTGAGCACCACACTTCACGCTTGTCTGAAAGACAATTTGTTGGCTACATTCTTTCCCCCAACAGAGAAGAATTCCTTTTACTGTTGGCTCAAAGAGAGACAGTAAAAGGAATAAGGTAAGAAGAGAAACAAAATAATACTGTCCAGATTGCGATGTTGGGTTATGTACACCGTGTTTTCGAATTCAACATACGCGATCAAATTTTGATTAATAATTTCATAATCATTTATGTCAATGCAAAAGTTGTAATTCAAGATATCAGCTAGATATTCTAAGCTTTATAATTATAGTTAGAGTGAATTGACTCCAAACTTTAATGATTTCTGCCATACAGAAAGCCAACCTTACAGGTAAATTACTCATTTTTTTAAACAGATTTTTGAAGTGATAACTTCTGTTGGCGCGATTTGCAGGAGAGTGAGCTTGAATGAACGCCACGTTCGGGAATGTAAAGCTCGTTCGGCTTTTTTCGCCTTCATTCGGACATACACACCCCTAAAAGGAAAGGAGGGACGTCCCCCCCCGCCACTCTAAAACGCGCTTTATTTGTCCCCCCTCCCCACTCCAATAGGCAGTAAAAGTAATGTTCCTAGCTTTGATCTAAGTGTGGCTCCCTCGCCACCTTTTTCTACTAAAATGAATGCGAGATTAATTCTAATCCTAGTAGAAGCATGAAAATTAAACGTAATATTTTTAAAAAATAGGCTTAGAGAGAAAGAGAAATCTTACACTAGAGTTAAACATAAAATGTAGAAAAAGGGCACATTTTTATAGAACTAAGTGAATAGTATAATTATCATTAGCAATATTGCAGTGATCGTAAGAATAAAAATCCATTTCTTTAAGCGAATCGGAATAACAATGAAGAAATAGTTCTATTAACCACATTACTTAAATATACTTTGATTCTATAAAGAAAATTAAAACAATTTAAAATTTAAAATAACAAAATTAAGTAATCAGGTATTAAGAAAAAGTTATATTAAATAATTTAAATACAAGAAAACAAAATATATAATTAAGAACACTTACCTTGCAGCAGCACCGGATATATTTGTATAAAACTGACAAAAAGGCACAAAAGAGTTAATATAAGCTAGAGATTATGCGATATAAATCTTCTGATTAAATCCCTTTTTAAAGGTTTTGACCTAGATTCCTCTCTTCACAATCAAACCTAACTATCCCTTTGCTTAAATTAATTCATGGATAGAATTGAATATTGCTAAATTACAACCAAAATTCACAAAGCCGGATCGGGTATTCTGAACAAATTACCCATGATTTTAAGTGGGAATTTTAAAAAGGATTTTTCAAAAGACAAATCAAAACCTTTAGTTGATTTTTTAAAATCAAAATTCAATTTAGTTATGTCAAATGATCCAAATGAAGCGCGAGGAAGTATGGAACAACGCTTGACGGAGTTTTTCAATACATATTTAAATAAAATTTTGAATCCAAAGGATTTATAACCTATTTCAGCTACCATAAACCTATTGTTTCATTCTTAGAATACAATTAATTCACAAATATGATTCAATATTTCCCATAAAAATATTACTTTATGATTACAGACATATGAATAAATAATTTTATAGGACAATACTAATATCACCTTGTTTTTTATTCACCAAACTAATCCCTGAAATAACATTACAAAATTTGAAGTTATCACTTCTATCGTGGGGTCATAAGCACACACACTTTTTTACTTTAATTTTAGGAAATTTTGTATACGAGTGATGTTATTATGCTTAAAATTTCTGTATGTTTGCAAATAAGCAGAAAAGAGTTGACATTTTTTTATCAATAATCCATGAATAAAATTTTATGAATTATTAAACCATCATTTTAATTATTGCTACGTAAAGAATCATATCTGCAAATATAGTTTCTGTCATTAACTTATATTCATAGATATTCGAAAAAGAAGAAAATGTAGGAATTTCTCCTTAGGATTGGATATTTTATGTAACGTTTTTAACATTTATTGAACTCCATAAATTGAAAAATAAACTGGGGCATTTTTCGTTTACTTGATTGAATATAATGAAATTAATGTAGTATTCCCAAAAGTTTTTATACTCTTCCCAAAAATTTCAAGAGAAACTGTGAGCTGGCTCTGTAAAAATGCAATGTTTTGATAAGTGATAATTTGTTCATCATTTAAGAACCTTTATAGAAAAATTATCTTTTTCCTAGATGTATATTATTCGTTATACGTCATATTTTGGCAATTACTTTCTACGAATATATATATATACATATATATATATATATATATAAAGGAGAAAAGGCGACTCACTCACTCACTCACTCACTGACTCACTGACTAATCACGATATCTCCATAACTATTAAACCTACAGACTTTAAATTTGGTAGGTAGGTTCCCTTCATGGAGTAGACGTCAGCTAAGAACGAATTTTGCAAAGTTTGAACCCCAAGGGGCGTTACGGGGGTTTAAGGGGCGTTATATATAATTAATTCCATTACTAAACTATTAGATGTACAGTCGTGAAACTTGGTACACAGATTTCTTTCATAAAGTAGAAATTCCCTACATAATAATTTTTTACAAAAATCGACCGGCAAGGGGCGTTGAGGGCGCTTAAGGGGCGTTATACATAATTATTTCCATTTTTAACCTATTAGACATACAGTCTTGAAATTTGGCAAGCGGATTCCTTTCATAGAGTACAGATCCCCTACAGAATGGGTTTTCTGAAAATCGACCCCAAGTGGAGTTGGCGTTATAGGCAATTAACTCCTTTTTTAAACTATTAGACGTAAAATCTCAAATTTAGTAAGCTGATTTCATTTACTGAGTAGAGATCCGCCATAAGATGGTTTTGGGAATATCGTTTCCTAAGTGGCATTGCGGGGGCTTATATAAGGGCGTTATAGATAATTATTTCCATTTTTAAACTATTAGACGTACAGTCTTAAAATTTGGTAAGAGAATTCCTTTCATAGAGTACAGATCCGCTACAAAATAGTTTTGGGAAAATTGATCCCCAAGGGACACTGAGGGGGATTAAGGGGCGTAATAGATAAATATTTCCGCTTTTCAAATAATAGAACCGCCTGTTTGAAAATTAGAAGGTATGTTCCGTTCATGGAATAAAGTTCCTTTTACAAAATTTTTGCAAAAACGGACCCCCAAAGGAGTGGGGTTGCAAGGGATTAAGGCGTGTTATAGAAAAATTCCTGTTTTTGAATTTAACTCATTTACTTGAAATTTGTTGAGCACTTTTCTTTATAGTTGAATAGAGTTCCACTAAGAATGGATTTTACGGCAATCAACTCCAGGGGAAGCGGGGAAAGTTATTGGAGCGTACTGATAGACAAAAATCCCGTTTTTGAACTGCTAAGACTATAATAATAAAATTTGGTTTGCATGCTTCTTTTGTTGAATCGGAATCCGCTAAGAATGTTCTCAACGAGGTTTTGATGATAAAAATTCCGTTTTTGCTCTGTTAGATTTAGACTTGAAATTTAACACGCATGTTTATTTTTTGGAGTAGAGATCCACTGAAATTTGCTTTGGGGGAAATCCACTTGATTATTCGGTTAAGTGAGCGAAAAAAATCTTTCTTCTTCTATTTTAGATATAAATATAAATTAGATATTTAATTTATGTTCTTTTTTATATCAAGGGGCGAGAGCGTAACAGCTATAAATGTATTTTTCAATACAATCGAATTCGTCAATGCTAGATATCAATACTTAATATATTTGTAAACAGTATACATATATACAACATCGTAAAATACCCAGTGAAGCGGGTGGGTAACGGCTAGTGCTTAATAAAAATCACCTTCTTTGTATAACGAAGCGTTAAGAGGAAGGGTTTCGATGTTCTTTTTTTGCATCGTTTCTTAAAAACGATTTCGATTTCTGTGTAATGGATTAGGCGGTCTTCCTTCACGGAGAAAAAAGACTTACTCAAAAATGAGTACGTAAACATACTCATTTTGAAATGAGAATGTTTGCATCAGATTTGACCGCATGCCTTGATTGAATTTGATTCCTTATATGTACTCAAAATCCCCAAAAATGCTAATTAATGCTTTCGGAAAAATTAAAAAAGATATTCAGGATTGCAGAAACTCTTTTAATATATCGGCTACATATTTTGATAATTGGGGCTTAACAACAAATTTAATTCTCATAAATCTTCCGAACTATTTTTTGTATCTACCACGCTACCCGCGGAAGAACACATGAGTACAAGATTGTTTTGATTTTTGAGTTAAATGTACTCATTTGTATTTCTTAAGTAACTGCCTTTTGAACGAAAAATTTAATGGGATAAATATTCACCTTATTTTGGCGGATTACTGTTATAAATGTAATATAATTTACTTGATTCATAATAAGTCATTTTGTTTAAATTATTCAGGCAAATAATTGTGTTACTTTGGAATACTTTTAAGGTGACCAGATTTTTAAAATGAAAAGGAGAACGAAAAATTTAAGAAAAAGTTTCAACGTAAATGTGTGAAACATTTTATTAATTCAAACAAAAATGCATTGTTTCGTTTCTCAATATATTTTATAATTTATCGGAAATTTCGGAGCAAAAATTACCTTTCATCTTTACTATAAGTACTGCAACTAAAAAATATCAACATTCAATCTTGATTTCTGACTTGTCCATAAATTACGAACTGAAAAGACTCAACTGGTGCATTAGTTCCAGGGCAGCACAATGTAAATTAAAAAAGAATAACTAAATTTTCTTATGTGATGTGCTTATTTTTGAAATGGTTAAGTATTTCAATCCATCTTATCAATTTCAGCATGTTGATTTTCCAATTGTTTCACAGTTTTATTGTAATTTAAATATACATTCAGTCTGCAAACTGACCATTGTCAATGATTTTAATATCAGGCATTTCTTTTGATAAAAAAATCAACACAGTTTTCTATATCTGCCCAATTTACTTGTGATAAAGTCCAAAAACACCATTGAAAACTGTTATTTCCTGTGATATTTGTTTCAAACTATTCCTCGACATATTGGAAACATGTTTGGTTCATCTCTGAATACAGAGATTAACAGATCTGTTTTAAAATATTGAAAAAAGGAGGACACTTTTCGAGGAAGGACACGATCTATAAAAGGAGAATGGTTGATCATCTTAATAATTTTAACTTTATTTTCATATTGAACTCGAAAATGACTTGCATGGTTTGAAAAAGGCAAATTTACAAAATAAATCTTCGTTTTCAATTAGTAATCTTTTTAGACTTTTATAAGCTTCACCTGTATGTAACGGAATCTTTGAACTATATTTTTACCCACTCTAAAAGGTCTGATTAATTCGAAATTTTGCACACTTTTCAAGGACTGATGACAATAGAATAATATTTTGTTCCATTGTCCTGATAAGGATCATGACGATTAACAATTTCCCATTTCCAGATTTAGTGACTGAAAGATTGTTACAACTCTAAAGCGAAAACACTCATGTCAGTAATTTCTTATTATAATATAAACAATTGCCCACTTTCTTTGAAAATGGAAATAAATAAATGATAGTTTAAAAAATTAAAAAAGCATGCTTTTATTGTAGATCGAACTAAAAAATGAAAAATAAATTATAGTTTAAAAAAACCAAAAAACACACTTTTATAGTTAAACTAAAAAGTAAAAAATAATGCATAATGTAAGAATAAAATGATTAACGAGAAAATATATATTAATGTCATTGTGGTAAAAGCGTGGGGTGCTTTTGTTCTACATTTTTACACTAACTCGGCATTTCAGAATAGAACTAGTAAGAAATTATAACAATTGATATTGAGCACCCCACATTTTTATCACGACATTGTCTCGCTAATCATTTTATTCTTATATTAAGAATTATTTTTTCCTTTTTAGTTCGATTAACTATAAAAGTGTTTTTTATTTTTTTTAAACTATAATTTTTAGGAGTTTAATTTCTTGTAAGTTTTAAAGAACCTTTTTAGCTTATTAGTAAATTTATGGAAAATGCGTTAAAAGTTCTCATAAAAAAATTATTTAAAGAGCTTCAACAATTTCAATATACTTTATGATTCCTTTCACTCTCATTTTCGAATATTGAAAGAATCAAAATTTACTGAACAGAAATTACAGAATGAGCAAAATTAGTTAGTAAAATTGAATGTAATCTATATTTCAAGAATGCTTTTTATTTTTAGACATTACATATAAATATTAAATGTTCTTGATTAATAATATTTAACGACTATTTTGTTTTATTAATAATTGATCTCGACATTGTTTAAATTGGATTTATCAGTACTTACAATATTATCACAACCTTTTGGCGACATTATATGAAATGAAGCATATGATTGGCAATTCAGCGCATATGACACATGCGAAATTGGTATTGCCAACAATTATTGCCATGTATGTAAGTACTGATTTATCTTATAACCCTGCATCACTCATGCGAAAAAAATGGCCTAAAGTTCTTGCGCAGGGTATCTCACACCCCCAAGGATGTTTAGGTTCTGATTATACCATAAAATTTGTATAAAAAAAAGAAAAGTAGGAAATACATTATGTTTATTACATTTTTCACTCTTAAATTTAGTTTTTCTATTCTTTTTATAAGGGCATTCAGCACATTGTTTATACACTCCTTTAATCTAGTCGTGAGTGAGTGCGATGTTTTCACGGGATCTTAATTTTTTAAAAAACCTTTATCTTATTAAAACTAAACATATAGGAGTAAACTTTGTTTTTTAAATTTAAAAAAAATTTGGAATTTCTTTATTTTCTCTTATTGTTCCAGCAATATTTTTTTTTTCTTCAAAAGTTCATCTGAAAGTGGATAAGATGTGTACCAGTTGTCTCCTTTAAAATTACGTTCTTCCCAAATGTTTTTGTTTCTCTCTATATAAAGCATTTATTTTCAACAGTGTCTCCCTCTTCTAAATTAGAATCGATTTCAGTAGAGGAATCATACTTGCTGTTATACATTTCATTCTTTCTCATAACCGTGAAGAGAATTTCTTCATCTGAAAATCTTCCCTTTTCTAAGTCCCGTGATCATGCCTGTGTGATCTAGAACTTATGGAATTTGGAATGATTATGAACCATAAATTTTGGGATATTTTATTAGAGCAAGGATTTTACATGAATTTTGAAATGGACTTAGGCTTAACAGAGAAAATCAACTGGTCCTAAAGGAAGGTAGAGAAAATTTAGGTACTTGCATATTATCGCAACAATGCCAACGTTCAGAATACTTCATCAAGTTAGCGACCCTGATCCTCCACGTGTTGTACATGCTTAATTGACACAACCACGTATTTAATTTCATATAATCTGGACAATAAAGTTGCGATAATATGTAAGTACCAAAAATTAATACACCTTTGGTACAAAAACTCTTGTATGAAAGCATGTTACATACAAGTAAAAAACATAAGAAATCTGAGTAAGGAAGACCTGTGTACCTAGGGCCACCCCATTTTATTTGAATAATACCTAGTTCTAAGTTTTATTACTCAGTTGGGTGAGTTGGAACACCAATTCCTACTTTGGCATTCATTTTGAAATTTTTCAAAAGAAAGTTGTGGTTAGTTATAAATGTAAAACATGCTTACATAGTCCGAAGTAAAGTTCTGTAGCTCATCTCTTTTTATTGTTGTACAAAGTAAGTCAAAAATTTTCTTTGAATTTTTTTTTCTTGTACATAATTTTGTTTGTAGCATTAAGTACTAAATAAGATTTTAAATAAATCCTCTCTCCATGTGGATTTTCTGCAGAAGACATTTTGTATAAAATTACCTAGTCTTGTACCTGGGGCCACATAGTTGCCTTGTACCTAGGTACAATTGCAATTAATATTCTTTATGTTATTATTTTATTGAAAAAGTTTTCATGATAAAAAAGAGGAAAATGGTCTTAATTATCTGAACCATTTTGATTTAGTCAAGTTTTTTATTATTATTGGATGTTATTAAAATGAGAGGAGTGTATATTTTGTTCTGAAACTTTCAACATGCTTGATTTATAAAAAAAAATATCTTAGCTACCATTATTGTTATTTTTCAGGATTATTTTATTTATACAAACATAAGAATGCATTTAATTAACAAAAAAACCCCAATTTTTTATAGTTATAAAAATAATATAATTCTAAATCAGATTTTTATGATATTTCAATTAAATTTTTCTCTTAATGAGCAATTATAAATTCCTAACTTTTTTAGATACCTAGAAATCCTGACTGAATAAAATGGTCAAAACCTAATGCAGATAATATAAGAATTATCAGATATTGAAGATTCTCACATTCCACTGATGATGCAAATTCTACAGTAACTGATAGTATTGAAAAGGGGGACTTTTGTTTAACAAAAATACAAGGCAAAAAAACTAAACATTTTTATATGGCAGAAGTAATAGATGTTAAAAAAGAACACAAGAGTGTTAAGTTTCTGAAGAATATTGCACGTTCAAATAAGTTTCTTTATAATAAAGAAGAAACTTATAAAACTGGCAACAGAAATATTCTGTTCAAACTGTCTAAACCATAATCTGTTGATGCTTCAGAACGACAATGTATGCAGCTCACTTTTGGAACCAGTTTTTAAAATTAAATGTTGGATCAAAATACGTGCAATTCATTAATAATTTGGCACATTGCAATTTAAATGGTTACATGATAAATCAATGTATTAGCTGATATTGTTTCTTTTATTAAATTCATGTGTGTATGTTTGTTTTCTATTGATTACAGAGTGAAACCTAACTTTCAGGGAAAGGCCCTACGTACAATGATATTGTACCTAGGGCCATTTGTGAATTTTTTAAAACCTTTTATTTCACAGAATTTAATATTTTAAGTTCTTATATTTACAATTGGATGATAGTTAGTATAATGATGAGTGCATATTAGTTTCACATTTTTAAACAGGCCAGGGGCTCTGTTTTTGTGCATTGAAAAATATGGCCCTAGGTACACAGGTTTCCCCTACTTATATATTATTGCAACCTATTGGCAACGTTATATGAAACGAAGCACCTGGTTGCCAATTCAGCATGTACAACACAGGAAATTGGGGGTACTTATGAAATATCGCATCAATTGCCAACTCTATTAATAACTCACCAAGTTGGCAACCCCGATGACACACTGAAAATTGGCAACTAGGTGCTTCATTTCATATAATGTCGCCAATAAGACGTAAGTACCAATTGGAGTTGTCAATTCAGTGAATTATTAATAGAGTTGGCGATTGTTTTGATAATACGTAAGTACTGAAATCTGTTCAGTCTGACATACATGAAACACCATAGTTTTAAAAAAATGCTTTTATAGTTAATCGTACTAAAAAGTAAATCTTAATATAAGAATGGGTTCAGTCCTAGGAGAGCCCACACCCTTGGAGCAAATTATTTTGGTTGGTGATAATTGCACCATCTTGGTAACTCTACTTTGATACATTATGTATGGTAAACCTAACTATTTCTGGAATTTTTGTATTTGGTCAGCGGGCATATCGAATTGTGTCATTTTGTTGTTGGGCCCCGGGCTGGAAGTATGGCACGTATGTGAGTGGATATACCTTTGAATTTTGTACTTTGTTGAATGCGAAATGTAAGAAAAAATTGATTGAATGGTGTATGAAGGAAGGATTGATTGCTTTGAATTATGAATGTTCTAAATGTAATGAGCGAATGGGATTATACGAACGAAAGAGTGCTGTTTTGGATGGAGATTTTGAATGGGTATGTTCGACCATTACCTCGCAGAATATTTATGGCCGCACTCCCATGATTCTCTTAACAATGAGGCCTTCAAGGCTTTTGTTAAAATCCGCTGTCATGCTGTAGCCTCCACTCGGAAAAGATCAGCAGTAAGAAAGTAAGTGCTGTTTTTTTTTTCATCTTAAATACGTTTGATTAATTTTTGTATTGTTAACATATATTTTCATTACGATCCACCTTGTCCCGCTATATTCACTTGCCGCCATCTCACTCTGGCTTGGCGCTTTTTTGGTTTGTTGCCAAGGGTGTGGGCTCTCCTAGGACTGAACCCAATACAAAAATTAATCAAACGTATTTAAGATGAAAAAAAAAAAAATTAATCAAACGTATTTAAGATGAAAAAAAACTTTCTTAGAACAAAATGATTAACGAGAAAATTAATGTCATTGTGGTAAAAGGGTGGGGGACCCTTGTACTACATTTTTACACTAACTTTGTATTACAGAATAGAACTATTAAGAAATTATAGCAATTGATATCAAGCACCCCACGCTTTTAAATGCAGTTATTATTTTTCCATTTTCCCCACATTCCAATTTCCATAGTTTTTCCTGGCATTTCTAAATACCTTGTGTTCTGTTTTTTTTTTTAAATCCTGGCACCCATATTTTTCTAATTGGTTTTCTACAAAAAAAAGTACTTACATTTTTGCTTCATAATGTAATTCCTCTTTTGTCAGGAATAAGCCATTCTTTTAAACTATTTTCATGTTGAGTTCTTATTGCGAGACCATCATCTTAGATTGAAAACTATTGGATACCAAAATCTTATTTGCAGCAATTTCAAAACCATGCCTAAAAGATATTCGGTGTGTAGTGTACTGATATATATATTGTTCCAATGTGTGGTATTTTTGAACAGTAGTTTTTATACATGTGAACTTCAAAAAATACATGCCTTCATGTGTAATATTTAGAAAATCATACTTTTTAAACCTGTTATCGTGTTTTTAGATGATGAATGCTTTATTCTTAATTTGCATTAATTTCATTTCTATTAGTAAGCAAATAATTCAATATATATTACATTAAAACAATGGAGTTGACTATAGTATCGATTGTATAGTGTTTATAAAAAATAACTTATGGATGAAGGTATGTTGTTTCAAAAATCTCACTTATATTTTTGTTTATTTTTTGAATGTATGATATGTATATGTCCAATTTCCAGAATAAATATTTCAAAAATATGATTTTGGTTTGTTTTATTTTTCTTGTTTACAGTGAATCATTGAAAAAAAAAAGAGGCATTGAAAATAAAATGCTGTATATTGGATTATGGTTCTACTGTTTTAGTTGTTTTTACATTCTTCTAAGGACTGAAATTTTTAAGTATTTTAATTTTTGATTATAAAAACATTAACTTAAAAACTATAATATTTGTTTTCTTTGGTGATAGGAGAGTATAAAATCAGTTGATATGAATAAAAAACTAGCTTAATTTGTAATATATATTGCAATGGATTTTTCTATATTTCCATCTAGATGAATGTGTTTCTATTTAAACAAAACAATTCATAAAAAAGTACTTACACACCTGGGCCTAATGACTGTTATTTTAGTCAAAAGGCTTTTTCTTCATTACATAATATGTAAAGAACTATTTCTTTCTTACTTTGTTTTGAAATTTTTACTATATAAAGTCTGTTATTCATCCTAACGTTTCCAAGATATTTCTAATAACTTATTATTGAAAGACTGAATTTAAATAAAAGTTAATTTTCTGCTTGTATAGGATTTTAAAAAAGAAATAATATAATTCTTTTAGAAACATAAATATAACTTGCAATAAACCAAATTGCTTCTGGTACTAGTTCAAATGCTTACAAATTTGTTTTACTATTTCATCGAATCTATTTTTGTTATTTTCAAAGATTTAAATCTGATGTATAAGTTCGAAGACAAAGTTTTTGATCAAATAATAGTTGTATTTTTTTTCTTAAAGTAAAATTTTTGTTGTATTGGCGACAGCATATAAAATTAAGTACATGGTTGCTAATTCAACGCGTACGAGACATGGCGAATTATCTTGAACGTTGGAATTTTTGCGATGATACTAAAGTACCTTTTTGTAACACAATAAATGCAAAAGGAATTTAGATTTTCGAAGTTAAGTGGTAAAAACTTCATAAAATGTAAATTAAATAATATATAAGATGGAAAAAATGAAATTTACCAACTTAAGTATCGCATATTTAGATCCCTTTAAATTTGATTTGATGTATATTTTTATGTTAAAAATTCGTATTGGATACAACAGTATCGAAAATAAATAACATACAAACTCATATTTGACCCATAAATACTCATAAATAAGTGCATTACACACTCATCTAGCTGTTATATTCTCAAATTTGATCCAGTAACAGGTTCAAAAATGAGTATGCGATGTTTACAATTTTGAGTACGTAGCCGTATGCCAAAGATGAGAATGGGCTTTTCTCAAATTTGAGTATGTTTGCATCGGAGCTATTTTGAGTATGTGACGTATTCAAAAGTGAGTATTTTGTACTCCGTTCTGAATACCGGTTTTTAGTCAACATGGTACGTACTTAGAGGAATGCTTTCCTTAGAAATAGTGAACGCTTCAAAAACCCTTCCTGTCGTTTTAGCCAGTTTTCTTAAATTTGGTATTAGCTAAGATACATGGAACGCAAATAAGTATTACTTTTTTAAAGACGTTGGTTAAATTTGGGATAAAAAAATTCCTGTTTCACAATTTCTTCTGTTTTTCCTACTGAGAAATGACCATTTTCGTGAATCAATTTAATTAGTTCAGCCTCCATTGCTTTAGGGATTACGATTAATTCTCGACCATTTAAGTATTTGTAGAGTATATCGTTATGCTCAAAAAATTCTTCTGATTCTTGCTTCTCTAGTAGTGATTTCAATGTTTGGATGTTATCATCTTCCTCATGTGCTTTTTTAAGCTTTGAAGTTAATGTATCATTGCATACTATCATTACGGGATATCGGCTAAGAGCATCAACACGCTTCATACGACTTCCAGCTTTGTGCTCTATTTCATAATCGAATTCTTCTAATTGAAGCGCCCATCTGGCTATGCGAGTAATTAGATCCTTTTTTTGCATAGTCTTCTGAAATGCTGAGCAGTCAGTTACTATTTTGAAGTGTTGTCCTAAAAGATAAACAGGAAACTTCTTTAATGCGTTGATAATTGCTAGTACCTCTAGTTCGTAGCTGTCATACTTTTCTTCTGCTGTATTTGTCTTCGTAGACATGTAGTACACGGGGTGTAATTTTCCATCTTCGGCTTCTTGTAACAAAATTGCGCCGTACCCTTGTTTACAAGCGTCTGTATGCAGTTCTGTTTTTCTTCCATACTTGTAAATGTGCAAGATTGGGCCTTCGGACATGATTTTCTTCAATTTTTCAAATGCTTCTTTTTGTTGAGCCCCCAAAACAAAGAGGTTTTCTGTTCTTGTTAAATCGCTAAGTGGTTTAGCTATCTTTGAGTAGTCTTTGATGTACTTGCGGAAATACCCAGTTAAGCCAAGAAAACTCTGTACTTGTTTTATTGTTGTTGGCTCTGGAAATTTTCGGACAGCTAGTGTCTTCGTGGGAGATGGTTTAATAGTTCCGCTTTCTGCAATGTGTTCTGCAATTCAATTTTTTTTAAGAATTGGCACTTCTTGAACTTAATTTCTAATCCGTATTTCTTTGCGACTTCGAAAATAATTTTAAGTTTTTCTAGACATTCATGTTCGTTTTTCGCTGGAATGACGAGATCATCTAAATAACTGATTACAATTCCTTTCCGAGTAAGATCTCTAAATATACTTGATACGTAGCGTTGGAAAACTCCTGGACTTCCGCTTAGTCCAACAGGAGCTCTGTTGAATTCAAATTGTCAGTCTGGGACGATAAAAGATGTATACTTTCTGCAATCTTCCTCAACATCGACGTGAAAGAAACCATTGCGCAAATCTAATGTAGAATATACCTTTGCTTCTTGTCAAGTGTCCAAAGCATCTTCGATGAGAGGTAACGGAAATTTATCTTTCACAAGCTTCTGATTCAATTTTCTGTAGTCAATGCACATTCTCGAAGATCCATCTTTCTTTTTTACCATTACGATTGGACTTGCATATTCCGAAGAACTCGGACGTATAATGCCTTCGTTGAGCCATTCTTCTATCTGTTTGTTTACTTCTTTTCTTTCTGTGAAAGCAAGTCGACGAGGGGGTTGACAGACTGGTTCTTTGTCTTTTAGAATAATTCTCATTGTGACGTCGGTAGATGCTGTTTTTTCTGGCTTGTAGTCTTGAATTAACTTTTCAAGTTCCTTCTTGATTTGACGATTTTCAACATGACGAGGTCTAGTTCTTCTTGAAGATTTTCAGCAGATATTTGCATAAGCTGTGCATGATTCTCATATTTGTTGAATTTAACTCCTTCTTTAGTGAAACTTATCTATGCTTGTTCCAAAAGATCTGATCCAATAACTGCTTCGAATTTTAATTTATCAGCTAGTACAACATGCCAAGTTAATGAGTAATTTTCATTATCTATTTCGAACTCATGTTCAAAGGAACCTATAGTTGCCACTTGTGCTACACCAATACCTGTGAGAAGCATCTTGTTCTTCGATAATTTTGTTAGATCCATTATTCTTCTGCTCGTGTTTTCTCGTAGCAAACTTACGGTACTACCACTGTCTATGAGCGCCATGATTTTCACCTTTCCAAAAAATATCTCTTTAGTACGTAAACCTTCCTTAACGATGAGTGTGCAAGTTTCTTTTGGAGGTTCTTTGAATTTCTGCGATTTTGAATAGTTCGTCTGAGCATATGCTTGGAAGCATTGTGATTTGAGTGTTTCTCTTAATTTTTGTTGTAATACCCTTTCTGCGCGCTGTTTTGATATCTTTGAACAGATTCGTACTTGGTGACAGGAACTTCGTAATGTTTGTTGTAATTTGTTGACGCTGGAAACTTCTTATATTTCCTGTTATACTCGAATTTTCCCGGTGCTTCATATCTGCGATTCTTTTCTATGGATTTAAATTCTTGTTTCTTCACAAATGGACTACCAGATTTTTGTTTCAGAGTCCTTTTAAAGTCTTCGAATTCTTCTAGTTGTTTTGCTAATTGAACAGGGGAGTTCATATTTGCCCATTCACATCAAGATAATATTCCTTAAATTCAAAAGGCATTTTTCGTTTTAATTGATCTGTTATGATTAGATCTGATAATTTGGCGAAAGTATCTATTTTCAATCCATCTATCCATCCGTTGAAGTAAGTGTTTAGCTCATGGTAAAAATCAATCCATATTCTTTCAGGTGCTTTTTGGTGAGTGACAAATAGTTGTCGAAACTTTTCTGGAGTTAGTTTAAAGCGATTCAGCAGTAAATGTTTAACGTGTTCGTAAGAGTTGGCTTTATCGTCAGGCTCTCTCGTTATATGACGTGAGTAACTTCCGTCGGTAATAAGCCTAACAGATGAGAAACCCAGTTTTCTTTATTAATATTTAATCTCTGCGCTTGACGTTCAAATAATTTTAGATAAAGACTGATGTCTTCTCTTTCAAATCAAAACGATGTATAAACATTGAAACTTCTTTGACGACAAATTTAGAGAGAGTGTCACTTTCTTTGGATGTATCAGCGCATAACTTGGATTGTGTTTGGATCCTTAACTTTTCCAACTTAAACTCATCTTTGCGTTTTTGCTCATCTAACCTCAATTGTTCGATGCGTAATTTTTCTTCTCGTTCTTCAATGTGTAATTTTTGTTTTTGCTCTTCTTGCATTTTTTTCCCTGGCTTTGCGATCCTCAACAATCGTTGAATGTATGTTTTTGGTCAGTTCTTCGTCATAATTTTCACTACCAATAATTAGATCTTTGAGTGTGGCGATGGTCATAGATTTATCGAATTCTAAATTTAATTCCGTGGCTAAGACAAATAAATCTTCGCTTCGACCTTTGCCAAGATACGCCATTTTAAAATTTAAATTTGATTTTAGATAGTATCCCAAGGAATAAACAAAATTGTCACGCGTTCAAACAAAAAAATGATGTTGCTATAGGCAAATCTCGTTTTCATTTACAAAAATTCTCAAGTTAAAATGATATTGCATCAAAATACACTAAATATACATTAAAACATTCAAATTTTATTCATTTAGAAATATTTTAAACCAGTAACGTGTAAAGACAACAGTGCGAGGTAAGATGCGCAATACTTAATTTGAAATAGTCAAATTATTAATTTCAACTAAAAACAAAACTTTTTTAAACCATTTAATATATCAGTTATCTCATTTCGTTATAATAAATGCAAAAAAAATTTGAAAGAAAGAATAAATTAATATAAATCTTGTTTTAAAACTTTGATTAAATTTATTGTGATATGAAAAAGAATTTAATAATTTAAAGTTCTTTACTGAAAAAAAGCAAACAATTAGAAGTTAGTCACTTTAAGAAAAAGCTCATATATATATTTTTTTTTATTACATCAATAAAAATAGAATCATTTAGGATCTCATCAGCAAATTCTAAGAATAAACACACGTTTTAATAGAAAGCATAATAATTCTGTCAAAAATGAACTCAAAATACTTATACATTAAATGATAAAATACACCATTAAAAATAAGATCATGTAGAATCTTTAATCAATAAATTCTAAAAAACATAGCATAATTCTTTCAAAATATATTTCTCGAATACTCATAACAATAATTAATTAACCAGCTGCGGGAAAAAGAAATGTTAAACTATATGAGTCATCGAAATTGCAAAATGTTTAGGAAAGGCAAATATATGGAACATGAATCTCTTAAAGAGCCGTTCAAGGTCAATGACGCAACCAAAGGAAACGAAAGCTTTTCGTACACACATAAAATGCAATTCAATTCGTTATTAAATGAGATACAAATAAACTTTAATATTACGTACGACTTTCTTAATATTTTAAAGATATACTTGTAGAAAATTTTAATTGATACGATTTCTACACAAATAGAAAAATAGTATTTTAAAAAAAACACATGATATTTAAAAATATAAATTACTTCATGAAATCGGCTACAACAATTTTTTATAAGCAAAATGACGGTGGCTCACGTATTCTTTTAGGTCTCATTTCTTTTCTTTTTTTTTTTGAAGAACAACAAAAACACAGTACCTGATTCACTAGACGACGTGTTCACGGATAATCTTTTGAAGTTGTACACTGCAGAAAATAAGTTGAAGCTCTTGACTCCGGGAGTCTCTTTATTTTATTCACCTAAATGTTAGTATGTTATGAGAGGCAATCCGCGCATTTTCGATTCAGTCCGTTTGTAATTTAGGCGTGCAGCCAAAGATGGGTTTTTTTTAAAGAGAAGGCTAGGAGTTCATCAAACTAATTATTTAGAGAAGATTTTTGAAATCAAATCCCGGGCGATCCCCCAATTATTTCTGTGGGAGTCCGAATAAAATCTTCGAATAAAAATCAGACTCTTCAGAAGTCGGGATTTTAAATTGGCGAGGTGGTTGTCTAGTGGTAAGTATTAAAGGGTTAGTGATGAATTAATTGAATCAAAGTCATTTAAACGCAGATACTTCATTTAAGTAAAAAAGAATTTATTTCAAGTTAAAGGGGGAAATTTACAAGGGAATATTTGCAAAGGGAAAGAGACATGCAGAAATTAGATTAATTGAAAGTTGAGTTATACCTTTAGAAGACGGGGAAATGAATTACCTTTCTCATGCTTGGACTGAAATGGCGCTGCGCGCGAAAAAACGTGACGTGTTGAACCGGCGGGGGTTAGTAAGCCTCTGCCAAAAAATTATTCAAGCCGGCGCTCCGAAAGCTCACCAGACGGCGCTGCTTCGGAATGCGGTAATAAACAAAATTGACATTAATAGTCCTCTGAAAAGGATATGACTGAACCTTTTTACAAAATGTTTCAAACGGAAAATCCTACATATATATATATATATATATATATATATATATATATATATATATATATATATATATATATATATAATATACAAGGGTAAAAAGACATTTGTCTTTCTTCTGGTTTATTTAAAACTTAACAAAAATTAATTAAAAAGACAGCTATTCTGAATTTCTAATTTCTAACAAATAGATTTCCATGATGTGACGACGGGAACGCCTGCTCGCGCAACCCTAGTCTCTTTCTTTTTTTCTTTTTCCGTTTTTCTCAAAAACCAAAGTTTGTGTTAAACCTTGGATCAGCTGCGTCTGCGCGTGAAGACAGCGTGTGTTGTTTCGTCTGGTGTTTTGTTGAGAGATTCAATTGGATGACGACTCCACAACCGATTTCACATATATTAAGAAATTTCTAGCCTATCTCTTAATGTTAGTTACAAAAGGAAAAGCATTTATCACATTATTTCTGTTTTGTTGCATGCATTTTTAGAAATTGTTGTGTTAATATGGGTTGTTATTTTAATCAATTCTACTTATTTCCAAATGAATTATTTAAATATGTTTATGCGGGATTTTTTTGGAACGTAAATTTATATCATTTACACTTTAATATTAACCTAAAGAGAAAAAAAATACAAACACCAAAGAAAACAGAGACATTTCAGTAGTTTCACCAAATTTATTAATTTTTTAAATAATTATTACAGCATTTCATTGAAACAAACAAATTTAGATACATGATAAAAAAAAATATTGTAAAAATTTCTAAATAGACAGCATTTGATTTACTTTTTTATAATAAACATTGGAAGTAGGAGAAAATATTTAATGAATTTTCAAGTAAACTAATTTGAGGGAAAACAATTTACAATGTTCAAAAATTAACTATTTACATAAAAAATTGGATGAAAATATTCTGTACAAATCAAATAATTAATTTATCAAATCGAATATTAATTAAATTATTTATTTTCGTAACAGGGAAGTGACATATCACATACTATAGTACAATCTTCATTTCTCGTCTAGAAATTCGTTTCCAAATGGCTAGAATGAAGATATTTTAACCAGTTGTAATATATAAATTTTCCCCCGAATATTGTATTGCCGTGCTACAATGTAGATTTTGTGAGATAGTGGCTCGAATCATTTGCAAGAAGCAAATTAAATCTATCACCGTATTTGCATGATTTCTACTTTTTACCAAACGCAAGAAAATGTTGGATCCATTTTTTGATGCTCGTTTCGACATGTCTTCCTAAAATTGATAAATTTGAAGTGGATCTAGTGACAAAGAGTTAAACACTAATTTTCTTGATATTTTTGTGGATTTCAATAGGGACCACCTTTGCGAGTGGCATAATTGTCTTGTATTAAAGCTTTCATTTCCAGAGGGAACACTTCTCAAATTTCTTGAAGAGGGAAATGAAAAAACAACAATTCATTAAGTACTTTAAGACAAACCACAGACACAGGAAGGAATCGGAGAACTATGTCCATTTTCCATCGATATCATTTTTTTGATTAAAATAATTCTCAAGTAAAACTCCTATTTTGAAATAAAAAATGTCTATAACTGGAAGTTTTATACTTTTGTTTTAGAAGACATGGATCTAAGATTTTCTTTTCAGTTGAAAATTTTGAAGATGTAATTGAAACAAATATTTTTCTCTCCGTGGCTTACAATTTCATATTTCCATCTATTAGCTGTACAGTACGAATCATTTGGGATTTGAAGATGTTAAACCTTTTAATCATTCTACGTTGTAATGTGAAATCTTAGCTTTTTCATAATATAAACTATGCTATACACTATCAAAAACAAATATAATTCCATTAAAGTTCATCTAGTAAACTTGTAACTTGTTGCTTAATGTTCATTTGCTTATCGGTTTAACTGAACAAAACTCTTCTTAAGACTTCTGTCACTTTTTCTTACTACTGGCTTAAAACACATGAATTCAGGAACTTTTCGTCAGTTGAAAAATTTGGTAATGCAATTGATTAAATGAATTTTCTCTCCGCATTATACTTTCTAATGTTTCATGCTTTCCCTGTACAGTACGAAACATTTTTGACTTTAAAAAAGACGTTAAATATAGTTATCCATTCCATTTAGAAATTTATAATCATAACTTTCATGATACAAATAATTTAAAGCTCAATCAAAAAACTATCTAAAATCTATAGATTGAGTATAAGATGTGCAAAATTTGTTCCTTAATATTTCTTTAGATAGAACTTTACAAGATTCTTCGTAGAATTCCCCAGCAATTATTTTTATAACAATTTTTTTTATCCGTAACATTATTATACATCTGGTTTTATATTAAATTTGTACATTATTCTGCTACACAGGCATCTACAGTCGTTGCAGATTTGTCATTCAGCATACCAAGAGAAAAGGAATCAACTAAACAACAAAATTTCAACGGTTGTACTTTTTTTCTAAAATTTGTAGTTCTTAACTCGCTAAATATCATCTCATATGTTAAGGTGAAATAGTTTCATTTTTCTCATGTACGAATTCAAAAAAAAAAAAATCTTCCATTTTGTTTTTACCGATGGTAAGGCACTTTGATTTGAATGGTGTCACAAACACCGATAAAATATTAAATCACTTGTAATTTTTATTAATTATTCCTTTTTACTAAAATTGGCGATAAAGTATTACTAACATTCAAATTAATCCAATGTGGATTAAATAGAATAGTACAATTATTCGAAAACGAGAAATTAAATTCTTTTTTCTTCCCATTGAAGGGTTTGTAATGATCAATTCCGGAAACTACGAAGCTTCTGGATACATTGTCCAAAGCCGATTCCATAATAACATTTAAAGTTTTATTTTGATTGATTCTAGGGAAAACTATTGATCAAATCGGTGATTTTTATATTTTTTTGGTCGTTCAATGTTTTTCAGTAGATATCGCCTTCAGCGCTGTTTACCTCTTCAGTTGAAGCATTCATTTTCAATAATTATTCGTTTTTCGAAATGAAGTCTTTTCAAGTTCTGTTAGTTGAAAAGAAAAAAAAATTCTGGAGGTTCTCAAAGCCAAAACAGGGAAACATAGTGTTAACACAAATTAGTTTTGTTTCTAGATTTTTTTGTATGTTGATATTCTTTATCACTTTTTGTTAATTGGAAGAATGAACAATTAAAATACCACATCCTGAAACTGAAATTGCCAACAACTTGAAGTTTTAGAGAAATGTGCATAAAAAACTTAGAATTATTATTTTTTCTTCGATTGAAAACTGTGTTTCAACAATTATGTTAAAGATTCATCCGCTTGTGTAACTGACTTTCCTTCATTTTCTGTACAGTTGAGACAATTTGTAATGTTACCGTTAGTTCTTATTAGTTGTTGCATACATAAATTTCAGAATAGCAGATTTCATTCAAGATATTGTGTTATGAACACCCGACAACTCACTTAAAAAACCGCAAAAATTGATGTAAAAAATATTATTTGTGAACTGATGCTGTTTTGCTGTTCTCAGCTTGATTTGATGATATATTTCTTTGATGAAAGATCTGTTCAAGAATAAAATATTTTTCGGTATTTTTTATATTTCCCTTTAAATTTTACTCTCGATAAGAAGACATAATTATCACTCTTTACGAAGGAGACACTTGCAACTTACGCTCTTATGAGAAATAAAAGTCCAGAAGAATATTCAGAGAGAGAGAGAGAGAAAGAAAGAGAGAGATAGAAAGAGAAAGAGAGAGAAAGAAAGAAAGAGAGAGAGATAGAAAGAAAGAGAGAGAGATAGAAAGAAAGAGAGAGAGAAAGAAAGAGAGAGAAAAGAAAGAAAGAGAGAGATAGAAAGAGAGATAGAAAGAAAGAGAGAGATAGAAAGAAAGAAAGAGAGATAGAAAGAAAGAAAGAGAGAGAGAGAGAAAGAGAGAGAGATAGAAAGAAAGAAAGAGAGAGAGAGATAGAAAGAAAGAAAGAGAGATAGAAAGAAAGAAAGAAAGAGATAAACAGAAAGAAAGAGAGATAGAAAGAGAGAGAGATAGAAAGAAAGAGATAAAAAGAAAGAAAGAGAGATAGAAAGAGAGAGAGAGATAGAAAGAAAGAGAGATAGAAAGAAAGAGAGAGAGAGAGAGTATGAATACTGCTTATTAACAGACTCTCTGTGATGATGAAAACGTTTAAAGAATGTGATTTTCAAGTAATACTTTTTAGAGTGCAATAAATCTGTTAAATATAATCTTTTATGTCCCATTAGATTTTTGCGAAATTTCTTTCAAATGCAGGTCTATAGTGGTAACAAATAAATCAGTGAGCACAACAAGATAATAGAATCGTCCGACTAACAAACTTGCACTTTTTATACTTTTTTAAATGTCCTATTGAACTAATTAAATATCTCATAAAATAAAGGAAATATCTTCATGTATATTTTTTAAACAAATATAATTTCATTTCTTTTTGCTGGTTCTGAAGGAGCTATCTATTTTTAATGCTGATGAAGTAATGAAATATTTGAAAGAGATAGGCTTACGTAATATTCATCGATAGCATAGAAATTAGCCTTAATATTAAATCTCCGGAGGTGGAGCGAGCGTTGCTTGGATGCCTAAACCTTGGCAAATCTTGAAAATTGTTTCGGATTGCACCAGAGGAACGAATTCTTGCGATTCGCGTTTGCTTTGTCGTTTGCTGACGAAGAAAGGCGGCTCCATCAATGGATCAAATTTCGATTGTAATCCTAGAGCTCCACATATTTTGTGTACATTGTAAGATCGGACCACAGGAATCATTTTAGTACTCTTCAATTTGCCATACTTGGTACTAGTTTCGTACTTCCGTTTTGGTATCCAGACTTTTCTTTGCTCAACTGGAGCCAACTGAACCTTTATCTCCAAGCCTTGGCACATCTTATAGATGGCAAAGGAGTGTACCATCGGTATTTTCTTTATCTTAATAGTCAGTTTTTCATCCAAAATTTGATTTTTATTTTGTAATCTTGCGTTTACAGCTACTTTACGTGTGAAATAGTATTTGACGAATTCAATAAAGGAAACGCAAACGATAATCCCGACGAAAGAGAGTTGACCGCTTTGTATGAACATAAACAAAGCGCACGCTAATAAAAACAAGATGACGTCAAGTATGAAAATAATATCCATAGTTGTGCAGTAATGACTACAAATGTATGATATAAATATATGGAAAAATTCTGAAATAGCACTATATATTCAAAAAACCACTTTATTCGCAAAAAAAAAACTTCGATACTAAATAATCGTTGATACGTCAATTGTTTTCTTTTTCTACATTGTTATTTAGTTTTTCCTATTGAGTAGTGTTGTAGCAAAAATTGAACAAAAAAAATAGTTGTTTTAAACAATGTATCTTTGTTACTTCAGTCCTGATTGTTTTAAAACAGATTTCCACAATTAGCATATATATATGTACAATTGTAGACACACACACACATATTTATAAGAGTAATTTATTAAAAAACCTTAACAAATTTCTTTTTCTCGTCTAACTTTTATTTTCCCACATTTATATTTGCGCATAAAATTAAACAGTGAATAATTTCTCATTACAAATGATTCAACCTTCAGTTCCCTCACTTTATCTGAAGAATTTTTGCGCATATAATTAATTATGTGTGTCCTTTTTTGTGTGTTATAATTTAATATTTATTGTTTCTGAATAGCGATTTTTAAAAATTGTAAAATCTTTTTCAAAAACATTAATGAAAAAGTATTAAGTATAAATCAAATGAACGGAACAATTTTATTTGTTTTATGACCCAATACGATAGAAATTTTTTAAAACGTTAAAAAGAGTTTGTAATACACATAGCAGGGATGGCGAACCAATGGCACGCGTGACAATGATGGCACGCGACAGAATATTTTGGGCACGCCATCGATCAAAAACGATTTGCATTTTAGCTTAAAATAATTAAGTTTAATATGAAGTATTATGAACAAACGCGAGTGATCCGTCGCGACGCCGACAAGTCGGGGAGCAGACTCGTTTGTTATGTCTTGCTTAAATACTTCGTATATTGTAAATTGCTAATGATGTAAAGTTTATCTACGCATGGTGTGTGTATGTAACTATTTCTAAATATATTCAAGTTGTTTAAAAAACATTTTCTAACCTTTACATTAATAGTTCAGCTTGTATACATCTAATTTATTAATGTGTTCTAATTCTCGTCTTGTAAGTCTAATGGGTAAAATAACTCTCACTGCTTTATTTTTAAAAATTTTAATGACCTGAGACAAAAGCGAAAGAGCAGACACTACCGAAATCTCGTACAAGCACTCAATTTCCTAAAAACAAATAAATCTGCCCATGAGCCCACAGTCATGCGCAGTCAGTAAAAAAGGGTTTTTTGGCGGGGGGTAGGAATCAAGCGAGAGCACTAATCAATTTCATCAACACAACTCTACATTTAAAGTTTTGTGTTAAATTTATGATTTTTAACTGCTATTTAACATGGCTAGTTAAAAAAAAAGGTGTAAGATAGTAAGTGTAGCAGAGAATTTCAAACGGTGGGCTGAGAAATATGGCATGATCAATAAAGGCGACAAAGCGGTGTGTGTTTATGTTCTGGAACAGTGATATGCAGAACATCGTCTGTAAAACGGCATCTTGAAACAAATCACAAGTCCTTTTGTGAAAAAAAAGCGAACCAGAGCAAAAAGAATTAATTGCAAGTGCAATAAAAGACAGAAATAAACAGTCGACGTCTATGTTTAAATATGTAAGCAAAAATTGTCCCACAAGTGCGACAAGTTACTCGGCTGCAAATGCCATTGCTCGGCATGGTAAACATTTTCAAGAGGGAGAGTTTTTGAAGGAAGCTTGGTTGGCATAAAAGCGCCCTCACTTTTTGATGATTTTGATAATAAAGATAAGATAATTCAGCGCATCAAAGATGTCCCTCTATCTAGAAACACAATGAAAGATAGAATCTTGAAATTGGCAGAAAATGTTACAGATCAACAAAAAAATGACATTAACTCCACTCCTTTTATATCGCTATGTCTTGACGAAAGTATTGACATTACTAAATCGGCACGTTTAGCTGTCTTTGCTCGATATTGTGTAGGAAACATCATTAAGGAAGAATTAATTGCCATAAACTCGTTGTTAACAACTACAAAGGGCACAGATATTTGTACGGCAGTAAGAAATTCGCTTGTTGAGAAAGAAATTGATTTGAAAAAAATTGTTTCAGTAACCACTGATGGTGCTCCAAATATGGTAGGGAAAAAAAAAAAAAATGGTTTCATTTCTTTATTTAAAACAGACGTAGGACATTCGATTCTTGAATGCCACTGCATTATTCACCAACAAGCCTTATGTGCAAAGAGTGGTTTAACATCTCTTGATAATGTAATAACTTTAGTCACAAAAAGAGTCAACCTCATATCGTCGCAGGCTTTAAATAAACGAAAGTTTGATGCTTTGTTGGATGAAGTCAGTTCGGTGTATAATGTATAACAATGTTCGCTGGTTGAGCCGCGGGAACGTACTTCAAAGATTTGTTGATTGCTTGGAAGAAATCAGACTGTTTCTACAAAATGAGAGCAAAATTGAACAATACCCACAGTTGATGAATATTATGTGGCTTTTAAAATTGATGTTTTTTACAGACATATGCCAACATTTCAATTAATTGAACATAAAGATTCAAGGCCCGAATAAAACAGTTATCGTCATGATGGATCTCATTCGCGCTTTTGAAGCTAAACTATATGTTTTCAGAAACGATATTATTACAAAAAAACTACAAGTACTTCCCAAACTTGAAAAAAAAATATCCAAGATTTAGATGCCCAAGAGAAATCAAATGAAAAAAAGTTATTGATGACTTTATTTCCATAATGGATTCTTTAATCAAAGAATTTTCAGCGAAATTTTCTCAGTTCAAGGATATATCGGAAACGTTCAAATTTATTATGTACCCTGATGTGATTTCGTTTGATAAACTGAACTTGTCTCAATTCGATTGGTTGGAAATTGAGGTACTTGAAATGCAACTGATTGATTTCCAGTCTAGTTCAATATGGATTAAAAAGTGTATTGAAACAAGGAAAAAGTTGGAATTGAGATTGAAGCAGAAAGATTGACAAGCAATATAAGTAAAATTACCAGTAACGAAATTTTGGAAACATGGAATTCGATTCCAGACGCATTTAACTGTTTGAAGGAGTTGGCGTATGTTATTTTAACCATATTTTCATCTACCTATGCCTGCGAGTCATTATTTTCAGAGATAAATAACATCAAAGACTCGCTTAGAAACCGTTTAACAGACGACTCTAATTCAGCATGCATTCTTCTAAAAGTAACATCTTATAATCCTGATATAAGTTATTTGCCATCTTATCTACAACAGCAGAAATCCCACTAATGTTATTTTAATTTAAATTACAGGTATAACTAAAACATTTACTACTATACAGTGCAAAATGTATTTTTTCGTATTAAATAAAGAATTTTTATTCGTTAGTATTTAGTTTTATTAGTTCTTCAATAATCACAAGTCAAAATTATTTGATGGCACGCCTATAACTCATTAAACGTTTTTTTAGAAAAAATGGCACGTTGACCCAAAAAGGTTCGCCATCCCTGTTCTAGACACTCTAAAAAAGGAAAATAATAATAATAGCACCTTGAAAACCTCCTATATATATTGTTGAATCTCAATTACAAATAAGGAAATAAAAATGTTGCTAATGTTTAAGTGAATCATAGATATTTCGTTTAATTGTGCGGTAAAAAAATAAACTCTGATTCAAAGTTCAAATTTTTTTGAAAACGTTAAAATAAAAGAATAAAAAAGCAAAATAAGATAAGCAAAAAGAAACGCTAAAAAAAGGCACAGCTATGTGGCACGATAGTGATGACACTACAACACTACAAAAACAACAATAAGCCCCACGGACAAAAAAAAAAAGTATCGAGTTCTTGCTTTAACATCTAGTGTATGCTGTAGGTACTTATAGGTACCACAAAGCTATTCAACTGTAAAATTAATTACGTTGTTTATTTAAAATAAATTGTGACATCGTTGTCTAAGGTCTTAACTAACATTCAAAATAATAATAATAAGGCACTCATCTTTCGACATTATATACTTTTTCAGAACAAAAATGACAATCTTCGCAATCCGATCAAAATGTCAGCTGAAAACGCAACTTCTGTTTTAAAACTATTCGCCTTCCCCGCCAAAATACTCGTCACAGTACCTGTGCTGCCATGTATCCTGGAAGAGTGGAATTAAAAGAGTGTTCCAGCTAAATATCGTCAAAATATTCGTAAAAATGGTTATTCTATGAAATTTGAAATTGAGAGTGGTACTTATAAATACCGTCGGTAGATAAAGGGTTAAACCCTCAATAGAAGTGATAAAAACGAATTCTGTATTTTACAACGGGCTTAAGAATGAGAAAAAAAAGGAACGTTTCTCTAACTTTTACATTCGAAACAATCAATTTCAATTACTTGGGTAAAGATAAAATTGTAAAATAAAACCTTCATGTTATTTTAAATAGGGAAATCTTTCTAGAAACTTGTTAGTGTTTAACTTCTAACATTATATGTTGACAAGTATTGTTCTTGCATTGAGCCGCAGGAATAAAAATACTTTTCATAGTTCTTAGTTTCTGAAGGAATGAAAAATATTTTACTTTGTGTAAAACTTTATTTAAATATAAAAAATACCAACAGGAGCACAATTTCCTTGATGGTAATACCTACTGGAGCCACCTCCTCCGACGCTCGAGCAGTGGCCACGGTAGCCGAAGAATCAAGGTTTCGGATCGTGGCTGGCATGGCACGCGAGTTCGAGCCCAGTACCACTAAAGACCCGACATGTAGGGGCGCGATGCACGTTAAATCTGTCGAGGGCTCAAACGTCCTCCTGTTGCTGTGGTAGTTAGGTGAGGGGGGCAGCTGAGGTGTCGTCCACGTCACTTGACCATGGTTCAAAATTACGCGGTCCGTCGCCAAAAGCCATCGTGTAGCTGAGCAGTGCGACGTTAATATTCACTCACTCACTCACCCGACGCACGAGTATGCATCTAAATGATTTGCTGAAACCTAAGTTATTTTGTTTCAGTTACGACTTGGTTCTTATCATTCGAAAGCTATCAGACCCCTGGCCTAGCTTCCGATCCATTGAAATTCGTATTCACTTTAGTAATATAAGAACAGTTTTATACAGATTCGGCCAGCTTCACTGTGTGGACGCAGACTCTTGAAATCTGTGAAACTGAAGAAACTGTGAGTTGAACTATCAAGAGAGAGTACATAAACTCTTAATTCAATTCTTTTAATTCATCAAAATAAGGTTCGAGCACCCTTACTTGAGAGAGAGGTGAGGGCCATAAGCAGGGACGTCTCAAGGTATGGCCCCGGGCCCAGAGCCTCAGTCCCGATGGTGGCCTCGTCTCATCCTCTACTTAGCCTTAATAAGGTCATGAATTGAATAATTTCATTAGTCAAAAGTTCCGGGGATATTCTCTGAAAAACTGTGAATTTTTCGAACGATATGTCAACTGGCTGTATGTAATGACCGTCGTCCTTGTATTATCCTAGGCCTACCACCATACTCCATCATTATTCATTTAATTAAATAGCTGCAATCGGTCAAGCCGGTTTGTGCGATTGTGAGTCATGCACATTTATTGGTTTCGGGTTATTGTTCGTACGAATATTTGACAATGTATGCCATGTACTGTTAACTTTTAAGGGTCATAGGTGGGGCCTACATTTGTGTAAAGTCATGGGGCTTATTTCTGAGTTGTTACCCAGGGCCTCAAGAAGTCTTAAGACATCCCTGGCTATAAGAATGTTTTTCAATACAAATGAAAGCTTCATGTGTTATGGTTTTCATATATCATTAACTTAAAAACAATATATATTCATGAAACAATATGAAATATCCAGTGAAGTGGGCGAGTAACGGCTAGTTAACTATGTTTTTTAGAAATAGGTGCAAGAGACATTAATATTCGGCTGTTTTTTAATAATAGGAAAAAATGCAAAATCCCACAACTCATCCCTTTTCATCATTGTTATAATGTTTTAATGGCCTTTTAGTTAATAACAATGTTGTCCCTCTTAGCACAAAAAAGGGGGGAAACATAAAAAAACCTACACATACTAGATGTCAAGTTGCTCCGCACGGCGGATCTTTACTAGCACTAGGAATCGAACCAACAGCTTGACAGACTGGCTACGAGTTTGCTACCGTGACAGCATTGCATAAAAAGTATTGATAATATTCACGTAAATTATGCAGAGAAGACTTAAGGCATGCGCCAAATGGGCCCAAGCCAAGGACCTCGGTCACCAGGGGGCTCTCGTCTCGTTCTCAATTCAGCCTTAATAAGATGATAATTTGAATAATTTCAATGGTCAAATGTTATACCTGGATGTATGCTCCGAAAAACTGGGAATTTCGGACAATATGTCAACTGGCTACTGATGGGAGGTCGCCGGTCCCCAAAGTTACAACGGCAGTTTGTACATTTGCCCTGTTTACAGGAAACGGATTTAAAAGGAATTTCGGGGGTGCCTCAGGTCAACGGACTCTATGGCGGGTGAAGCTGTATCCTTGCACAGCTTGTTGGCCAATCGGAATTGTAAAATTTACCGCCAGAACTTTGAAGCGGATGATTTTCCGAGTGGTGCGGTCAACCTATTTAAAGGTGGGCGCGCGAATTCTCGGGGCTTTTTACTCCTTCTTCGTCAGCCAGAAAAACCCTCCACAGCCGGGAAGCGCACTTGCTACCCGAGGTCAACCCCATCCTTCGCTCTCTCCCTCTTTCAAAAGTTAAGTAGTATATTCAGTTATGTGTCACTTAATTTTAATCTTATTGTTTAATAAATTAATTGTTACTTTAAAGAACCGGCCTTTTAATTTAGTGTACTGTTTTTTGAGGATTTAGTGTTTAATTTTAACTTAAGCTATGATGCGACGTGACAGTCAACCTGGGTATTATAAAATGGATAATAAGAATAAATTAAATCAATTTAAGTTAAACCGGCGTCGCATTACTACAAATGGTGACCGTCGTCCACGTACAGGCTTAGAGCTACCACTAGTAGCGTGCACAGGAATTTTTCAAGAGAGGGGTCCAGGGTCGATAGTTCACTATTCTCGTATCATGTTCCAATACGCCGCCCAACATATTCTTTTATTTTGTCGATTTTCGTGAACAAAAAATAGTAAAAAGTTAATTATTTGATGAACAATTAGCATTAATTAATAAAGTTAATTATGAACAACCAGTACTTGATAAAATTTTACGTACTGTATACATAGGATTATAATCAATCGTAAAAAAAATCAAGGGCTTTGGGGGCGGGGGTTCGGATCGAGCCGATTTGTGCGATTGTAACTCATGCACATTTATTTGTTTCGGGTTACTGTTTGTACGAACTTTTGACCCAGTATGCTATGTACTGTCTACTTTTAAGGGTCATAGGTTATTGAGTCTTCATTTGTGTAGTGGCCCAGGGTCTACTTTTGGGTTGGGGCTCAGAGCCTCCCTTAGTCAAGACGTACTTCACAATATGTACAAGCTAGTTCATTATCCTACTACATTTTACTGACGGACAAATTTTTACACACCCTATACATCGCTGGGTATCCAATCTTTTCCGTTCCATAAATTAAGCAATAGTCTGGTATAAATTTCAGATGAGCCTCTTTCAGTGAGCCCGCTTAAGCACAGACGAACTCAAACGAGCCTGTTAACGTGTACTCAGCGACGCCGCTCTTCCTCGCCCCAACAACTATCTCCAACACCCATCCAGTTTCGAGAGGACCATTTCCTCGTCATAACTGTGGACGTGGGCGGGAAATTAAAACAAATCACGTATCGATTAGGAAAGGTCCGGTGGGACGTGGGGCCATAAAGAAAGATGCGAAAGAACAGTTGTGGCTCGATCCCCGCTATTAGCCACCATGCATCGATGCACTACCATTACCTCTTCTGGGTGCACGTGTTCTGGTTTGGCACTTAACCCCCTTTTCCATCCCCCGCCCATCGAAATGGAGTACAATGGGGTTAGTTGCAAAGGGGCAGGGGAGGAGAAGGGGACTGCTGGTCTGTGAGTCATTGGAATCCAACAAAGAACGAACTGGCTACCACCTTTTACCTTTTCGTAGGTATCGGCTAGTTTTGATTTTAGTTCAGTTAAAAGCACCCGAGAAAGGGGAGGGGGTATACAGCAGAGAAGTACTCCATTGAAAAAATAAGATCAGTAGCGCCACTATGGGATGTGCAAGAGGTTATAGACCTCTTTAGGTAAACAGAATTAGAAGAACGCCACATTGGCGAGTTGCATTTTCTAGACAAATATTTCGATATCATAAACAGTAGTCGGTTTGTGATAAAACGATTAAAAAAAATGGGGGTAAAAATTTTGTATTGAAGTATTACATGTTGCAGCTTGGAAAATAATAATAATTAAAAATAATAATAAGTATTATCAAAATACAAGCTTATTAAATTCCTACTATTAACTCACATTCTCTCTATATTTATTTATTTATTTATCTTGGTGGAATTTTCAATCGCTAATAAAATACATTTCAAAGCGCTCAATTGAGCTGAAATTTTATACATGATTATTTTGGATGACAATACAATAATTTAGTTATAATTAGTAAAAGTTAATTGATTAAAACTAATTATGCAAAGAATTACAATTACAGCCACGTTGGCATGTCGACTTGTGTCAAAACTTGAAAAGGTTTTTTTCCCTTTTGAAGCATTCATTTAAACTGAAATTTTATATACACGATTGTTTTGGATGACAATACGATACTTTAATGATAATTAGTAGAAATTAATTACCATTTAATGTTGTGATTCTGTCATATGTATACACATATTTATATTAATTGTAACTATTTAATAAAAAGCATCTAAAATAAAATTTTCCTTTGTTGATCTAAGTAGGAATTGACTTAAAAATTTTTTTATATTACTTGTGTGTGTGTGTGTGTTTTATTTCTATATCAGAGATCAGTTTTCAAAACATTAACAGATTTCCATGAATCTTGAGCGTATCGGAGGTTAAAATATATTGTGCATGGAATTCGAACATTCGAAAAATTTTCAGGAATCTCAGTACTTTTTTGGAGATCGGCAACAGTGAATATTCACAACAAAGATCAAGTTGATTTTAATTTTAGACTCTTTTTCCATTTTTTTCCCTTACAGTCGATAGTGGGAATGATGCATAGTATTCAGCAATAATTTTTTAAAGATAAAAAAGAAAGTATTGCCAGGAAACGTGATGTAGATTATTTAATAGACTTAGAAAACTTATACTACACGTTTACATATTATATGAAGTGTTTGGTATTAATTACCTAGGGAATTTTTTTTCTCCCTTAAAATTAGTACTATCTCTAGAAAAAAATAACATTGTTTTAGGCTCCTGATTATTTTAAATGTCTCTTTAAAATATTTAAGGGCAAACTTAACTACTTTTACATTTTATACTTGCGCTGACATTCTATTGTTCTTTAACTAATTAGCTGTAAATTTTATTTTCAAGTTATAATTTTTTTATATATGCAATATTCAGTTAAAGGACGTTTGCATCTCTTGCAGATGGAAAATAAATTAACACAACGAATTTATTTTCGTATTGCATAATTACTCTCCTGCGTAAAACTGATTGTCGTAAAATAATGAAAACAAAATTAATTTACAATTTAGTGAATGTAATTATTTACTATTATATTAATCATACTTTGTATTCTTTTCATTTATGTTATTGCTGTTTTTGTTACTTATGCCGCCTGATCGATAGTAACGTAAGATCAAGGACCACGAAATTCATCTTAGCAGAGAGCTAATAGTACGCCTGTCGTTAGTCTTAGCTTTGAGCACCATGCAGGCGACAGCACGACTTTGCTCGGTTCCACCCAAATTTTGAGAGAGTACACCCTGAGGGTGGTCAGGGGGATCCCACCTCTCTTCACCTTCCACCAACCTCACGAGAGGACTTGAGACTCGACGGCTATTTAGAGTACCCCCATGCAGCAAAGGCACTATACATTTACGCCTTCACCGGGATTCGAACCCAGGCCCTAGGGTACAGCAATCAAAGTCACTAACCACTATATCAGATGGGTAACTCTCTTCATGTATAAATATGTACAATAAATAGCTAAGTGTTAATTGCAATTGTCATCAAGGAAACAATTTTAAGAAATCATCAATAAGACCAATAAAACAAATTAAAACATTATAAGATGACAAAATCGGCAATGGAATTGGCATCCTACATTCCGACTTTCAGTAGCTACTTTTTTAATTGATCTATGCAAAGTTTTGCAAAGAGAGAACGACATGTTAGCAACCACAGAGCTAATTTAAATTTATTATATTGGTGAAAGAGCAGGCGCGCAGTGAAACACAAAACAAATTTGAAAAGTAATTAGCTGACCTATTTATTAATAGCTATTATAATATCCCCTTCGTAGGATTGAAAACAATTAAAGCTATTAAAATAAAGATTGATTCCCATATTCTAGATCTCATTTTTAAAACCTGCTCATAAATCACTTTAAATTTTAGTACGAAAAAGTACGTTTCCATCTATCGAAAATCATGACGCAGATTGTTAACGAAAACACATATAGTTTACAATGTTTGCGAAGAATTTAAAAACAAAGCTCAAAAGAACTTTTTGAAAACATAAGCTTCGCCCCTTTAATGTAACTATGTGACGAATCTATACGGAACTTTATCACTAACCTTCTGAGCCGACCTTTTTAGGGAAATTTAATTCCCTACCTATTTCCAATCAACTCCAAAAAGCGGACAGGATTCCTTGTTATGTAGATTAGATTCAGTATTTAAGTCAAACGAAATAGTAAAGTTAGAGCAATAGGAGATAGATATTGAAACATAGAGTTATAGTAAATTTGAATTGAAATCTTATTGTTGTCTATAATTCAATCTCATGAAGAATTGAGATTCCGAGTGGTAAATATAAAATTGTATTTAAAGTCTCATTAAAATTTTAAGAGTGAGATTAAAGTTATATGTTCAATAAGAACATTATTAAATATAATTCTGGGATCTCTTATCGTGGTAATTTCTGCGTGATCGTTATTTAATAAATTAATTAATTAGATCATTAATTGAGTTAATTTAAAGGATATTATCTTTAAAACCTCATAATATTATTAATATTATTGTTAATAAGTCTTTGATTCTATTTGGGAAAGATAACCAAATAAAGAAAGTTATTTATAAAAATGGCTACTGGTTCTTTTATGACTCATAATTATTCTAGTTCTCAAAGTGAGGTCCCAAGAGACCTTCACAATGGCGCCCAACGTATAAATCCCGAGAATAGAGTCGGATCCAGTTTTAGAATCATTCCGGAACAATATTTTTCGGGAATTGAGAACATAGATGATTTTTTGGAGAATATTGATCACAATCTCGCGTATTATGAGATACCTGCACAACTGGCATGTGCTTACTTGAAGGGTCATCTCAAAGGACGGGCACTCGACTGGTTCGAAGTTCTAGGTTATAGAGTCATTGAAGATAAGACAACAGACTACGCGCACTTAAAACAGGCATTGTCGGAACAATTTCCCGTGGTCAGAAACAGGTCAGAACTAGAATCGCGATTTTATTCCTCATCACAAAGACGAGATCAACAACCTTCGGACTTTATTTATGAATTGTTGAAAATTCATAAAGTCCTTAAACTAGAAATGTCGGAGGAAAAATTAATAGATCACGTCGTTAGTCGATTAGAACCTCAAATTTTGGATTATGTCGAAGTTAGACATCCACGAAATACTGCCAATCTCCTACAAATCGTTGATAAATACGAAGAACGTTTTATGCATAGACAAATCAGAGGTTCGAGTGAGGGATTTAGAAGTTCAGGCCCTCATGAAAACAATCGTTTTAATACCCGGCATAGACAGGAAAATTGGAGGGAAAACAGAAATAATGAGAGATACGCCAATAATAGCCGACCACAAAGGGAATTTAATCGATTCGAAAACCAAGGTTTCACAAATAATCGCAGATTCGAGGGTAGACGCCAAGGTGGACAATCGGATCAACCATTCCACAGTCAAGGCGGTCGACAAAGTGGGTCGAGAAATAGTTCATTTCGAGGTCAAAATGAACGAAGTAGAAATTTAAACTTTTAAGCGATCGATGTGAATATGGGGGTAATCGATCGCGGGGTACGGAAAATCCTCCACTTTGGGATCATCGGCCTATCAGAGTATCCTCTATAAGAATGACCCCAGTCGAATTACCGTATGTCCCTATTCTATTAAATGAAACCTTTATTACAACACTATGGGACACGGGAGCGGAGAAATCTTTTATTTCGGAGGAGGTATACCGCAATTATTTTTCATACCGACCTCGTCAAAAGACGAAAGACAGAGTCGTGACAGCACAAGGAGCCCCGTGCAGTCATTTGGGTAGAGTCGAGTTGCAAATTCGAATCAGGGAATTTCAGAAACCCTGGGAATTCCATATACTTTATAACATGCAATATCAGTGCATTTTGGGGATTGATTTTATGAAGGCGTCGCGATTAACATTAGATTTTGATCAGAAATCCTGATCATTCCCGATCATCTGATCAAACAAATGAATAAAGAGGAGAAACTCATTGATATTGATCTCACAGAATCAAAATTTGATGACGAGCAACAGAAGCAATTAAAAGCCTTATTTAATAATTTTAAAGGGTTATTTTCCGATCAACCGGGATTAACGCATGTTGTATATCATGAGATAGATACTGGAGATAAGGGACCGGTAGTGTCGAGACCATACAAGTACGACCGAGTCAAACAAGGCATTATTGATTATCACATAGATAAGATGTTACGGGATGGTACAATTTGTCCTATTAATTCGCCCTATGCATCTCCAGTCGTATTAACTCGAAAGAACAATGACCTTCCTCCAGATTCTCCAGAGGCGTATCGTTTCGCGATCGATTATCGGAAACTAAATGGAATTACCAAATATCCTCGATATCCATTACCGGTTATTGATGACTTACTCACCAATATCCCTCACACCAACGTTATGTCCACTCTAGATCTCAGAAGTGGCTATTTTCAGTTGGCGATTAGTCCAAAGGACATAGAAAAAACAGCGTTTATCACTCGCAATGGCACTTTTGCATTCTTACGCATGCCTTTTGGTCTTTCTGGGGCGGCGCCTAATTTCCAAAGGGCTATCGATATAATCCTCCAACCTGTTATTGGGCGTTTCGTGTCCGTTTACATGGACGATGTTATTATAACATCTCCATCGTTCAAAGACCATCTTGATCATTTAACTCGAGTTTTTACCTTATTACGAGACGCAGGGCTAACGTTAAATAAGGAAAAATGTCACTTCGCTCGTGACAAACTCAAATATTTAGGCCTGATTATTAGTAAAGAAGGAATCGAAACTGACAATAAGAAAATTCGGGCAATTACGGAAATGAAACCTCCCAAAAATAATAGAGAAGTGTCAAAATTTTTAGGGATGACGGGTTGGTACCAAAAATTTATTCCGCGATACGCAGATATATGCGAACCATTGTACCAATTAAAGAAAAAGGGGGCGAAGTTTAACTGGTCGGGAGAAGCACAGGATTCTTTTGATCAGATCAAACGCACACTAACGGAGGCACCGATTTTACAATTACCAAATTTTTCTGAACAGTTCAATTTATTCACTGATGCTAGTGGGGTCGGAATTGGTGCTGTGCTTCAGCAAAATCAAAACCTATTGCTTTCGCGTCTCGAACCCTTAATAAAGCAGAACGTAATTATACGGTTACCGAAAGAGAATGTTTGGCGGTAATTTGGGCTCTAAATAAGTTTTAAACTTATTTAGACCCCTACCTGTGAAAGTGATTACAGATCACGCAGCGTTAACGAAGTTAACCAATGGTAAGAATTTATCAAGTAGGATGATCCGATGGACATTGAAATTGTCAGAGTTTAACATAGAATGGGAGCACAGACCTGGTGTTCAAAACGTGGTCGCAGATCTTTTATCAAGAAATCCAGTAGACAGTGTCGAGGGGTCGCAAATTTCGTGCGCAGCTCTTAGAGCCCTAGCAATAAATTCCCGTGAACAATTCATTAAGGAACAAAGGGAAGATCCTGAATTAGGACATATTTATCGATACTTAGAAAACCCTGATGACGGTTCTGTTAATGCGACGGTATGCGAGAGTTGGTCCCAGGACTTCAAGTTAATAAATGGTCTCCTCTTTTACGCGAAGTATTTTTCTAATCTGGGAGAACTAAGAGTTTATATTCCTGGTTCTCTTCGAAAAGATATAATGAAAGAATTTCATGATCTGCCACTGGCAGGACATCTCGGAAAGAGGAAGACATATCTTAAACTTCGTGACACGTGCTATTTTCCATTTATGAGAAAATATATATTTGAATATGTTTCAACCTGTGACCGGTGTCAAAAGTTTAATTATAAAAACGCGCTACCAGCTGGTCGTTTAATGCCTATAGTTTCGAAATATCCAAATGAAATTGTAACGCTAGACTTAGTAGGCCCCTACCCCGCATCCCGACCCGAGAGATATAAATTCATATTAGTTATAACTGACCACTTCACTAAGTGGTGTGAGCTGATTCCTCTTCGTAAAGCTTCAGGCCAGGCAATAGCTAATGCTTTTTTGATAACTATATAGCGCGTTACGGAGCTCCGATTTCTTTGATAAGTGATAACGGCCCCCAATTTATTTCTGACGTGTTTGAACATCTCAGTCACAGGTTGGACATCAAACATATGAAAACGGTAACGTACCGACCACAGTCTAATATCACGGAGAGAGTGAATAGAAATTTAGTTCAAATGATAGCTTCTTTTGTTGAAGAAAATCATGAAAAATGGGACCAATTTCTACACGAGTTCGCTTTCGCATTGCGCACGGCGGTAAATGAGACGACAAATAAAACTCCGGCTGAGTTGTTTTTGGGAAGGAAAATCATAACTCCGTTTAGCAAGCTCATAAATGTTACGGAGGATGCGAAATATGTTGGTAGTAACATCGAAAGATTATTCGATGAGGCAAGACGAAATATGCAAAAAAAAAAAAGCATAAGTCTTGGGAAAAACATTACAATCTCAGAAGGAGGGATATTCACATCAAAGTGAACGATTTGGTTTTACTTCAAACACATTTCTTAAGTGCTGCGGGTAGGAAACAGGTGGGAAAATTTATGCCTAAGTTTGAAGGTCCCTATAAGGTTTTGGAAATAAAAGGAAATAATTTAGTTATTTGGAAAAACGGAAGAAATATAACTGTTAATATTGATCAGGTTCGAGTGTACCGACCTCGTCAGTCAGACACGATTAGTTCGGATAGTCCGGTAGAAACTCTGTATGACGAACAAGAAGTTAGTCATGGGTCGAATAGATCACATCAAGGACAGTTTAAAGAGCATAGGAAAACCTCTAGCCAGGAAAGTGAGGGGTGTAGATCACGGCAGAGTAACACCACACGGGAGATCCCCAGAAATAAACGTAAAATTAATAGTACTGCGTCGAAGGACCAAGCTTTAAAATGGTCCAAGATATGTAAGAAGAGATCACGACAAGGATCTGATCATCAAGACCGGAAAAGACGCGCTCCTGAGCAAGGGCAGGGAGTCAAGAGGTCGATCCCTTCCTCGTTCTCGTCCAAGAATTATAAATTTCAAAAACATAATACCTCTTCACCAGGAGTAGAGTCCATTGCAGGTCCATCAAGGTTGCCTGATCGCAGGACTGCTACGACTACAGGCGGATCCCGAATGGAAGTTAGTGGACGTGATAACCAGACCCGTCAGACCAGAGCGACAACGAGAAGACGCAAAGAACAAGCGGAGAAACCAGTCCGGTCGAATCAAACCAATACAAGGAGACCTTGCCCATACTATCTACGGAGCCGTATACAAGAAAAAGACAGAATTCCTGAGGAGATGAGCAACATCGAAATCAACGGCATATACCTGGCAGCACATTCCACAGAAGAAGCCTCAGTATGGAAGCGTTGAATGGAAATCCAGTGCATAGGATTTAACAGACAAAATCCAGGTTGTATTGTTTCTTTATCTTCGCGGTACGAACAAATGAAGAATTTTTGCAATTAAAGCAAGTCACGGGCGGACTCTAAAATTAAGAAGACTGACAAAAGTGGACACTGCATTGTGTGTGTTTTTTTTCTATACCAGAAAAAAACGACTTTTGTGTTACTTTTTGTATTTTGGAGAAAACATCTGTAAATTTTGCATTTGTTTACTTCGATGTATGACTTCGCTAAGATGCGACAATTCATTTGGTTGTTTGTGTTATTTGTTTATTACAAAATGATTATTATTATATGCTATGTGTGTTTCTATGTATGTTTTGTTTCACATCTGGTGACTTGGAGCGCGGCGAAGTTAGATAGGATTAACCATTAACACTAACTAGCGCATCAAGTTTTTCGAATGGGAAGGCAAAGGAACCAGATAATTATTGTATATGACATTCATGTAACAAATGTATAAATTCATGTATGCTTTTACCTACTTCTCAAATGGATATCAATCTTTCAGGGTAGCTGACCCTGAAGTCTTCAATGTTCCAGTGCCACAGAAGATTGTATTTCTTTTTTGTATATTACCTAAGTCATACTCTATGGGGCTGGTTTTTTGCCACCACTAGGGTGGTTTTTCCCACGCCCCCTTAGCCGAATGGATAGAGTGCAGGGATTAATTTAAACTTGTAAAGTATTATGAGGTTTGTCAATTAATTCTAAATCGTAATTTTGTCCTTTTTCATTCCGGAAGATGTTTCAGTAATATACAGTTAGAAATTAATATCGTCGGAACTGTAGGACAAAGATAGGATTTACGTAATTTATTTTCAGGACGTATGAGTCCTTCGAATAAATCCCGTTTTCTTTTTGGAGGGGGTTGTGACGAATCTATACGGAACTTTATCACTAACCTTCTGAGCCGACCTTTTTAGGGAAATTTAATTCCCTACCTATTTCCAATCAACTCCAAAAAGCGGACAGGATTCCTTGTTATGTAGATTAGATTCAGTATTTAAGTCAAACGAAATAGTAAAGTTAGAGCAATAGGAGATAGATATTGAAACATAGAGTTATAGTAAATTTGAATTGAAATCTTATTGTTGTCTATAATTCAATCTCATGAAGAATTGAGATTCCGAGTGGTAAATATAAAATTGTATTTAAAGTCTCATTAAAATTTTAAGAGTGAGATTAAAGTTATATGTTCAATAAGAACATTATTAAATATAATTCTGGGATCTCTTATCGTGGTAATTTCTGCGTGATCGTTATTTAATAAATTAATTAATTAGATCATTAATTAATTGAGTTAATTTAAAGGATATTATCTATAAAACCTCATAATATTATTAATATTATTGTTAATAAGTCTTTGATTCTATTTGGGAAAGATAACCAAATAAAGAAAGTTATTTATAAAAATGGCTACTGGTTCTTTTATGACTCATAATTATTCTAGTTTGAGAACTAGAATAATTCAAGGTCCCAAGAGACCTTCACAACTACAAACACGTAATGATTTTTTATATTGCTACATTATGAGTAGGAATTACATTTAGGATGCTTATAACGTTTTCATAAAATTTATTGATTTGTGGGGATGATGTAAATTTGGATACAAGCCCCAAAGAGTAATTTGCTTATTACAAAAAATGAATTTAATATCGAGAATTTTATCAGACGAGAAGCAAAATAGTAATAGCAGTGGGTCTATTCAAATTTGAAAAAGTTAATTATAGCCGTGTGAGATTAAATTGAAAAGTTACTGCGGCGCTGTTAGACGTACCAGGTTTCTCTGCTAATTTTTTCTCCAATTTTCCAGCAAAAGCATAATAATGTTGTGAAGAAGAAATTGCTCGATAAGAAATACATAAAATTGGGACATTAATTGTGTGAACATGCAAGATATTGATTTTTTCGATAGGAATATTGTAAGACTTATCTCTTAATTATTACTATTATCAAGCTTCTTATAGGTGCTCAGAATTATAAATTAAATCTTAGGATGTTGAAAATAAAAACTATGTGTTTATATTTTTATCCAAAAGAAGCAAAACCTAAGAATAAGAAAAATGACTAACCTTAAAAGTTCCGTCAATCGTTTGGAAAAAATCTTTTAAAAAAATAAATGAATAAGAAGTAGACTCAGTTTTTTTTTTAATGTGGTATAATTTCAGGAACACACAGGCTTGTAGTAACTTTTATTGAACGCTATTATGTAATTAACTTTAACCAGGGATCTGTTTTTTTCTTTGACTTGAAATGCTAACACTGCGTGTAATCATTGTTGAAATGTGTGCATGCTTATTTATATATATTAGTTTTCTCACGTGCACACACTAACCAGAAAAAAATCCTCAATTTCCTCTGCGGTTGATTCAATTATGTACTTTACTTTAAATAACGCTTATGAGAATTGATTCTTTTAGTGTCAAAAATATTCCTCTTAACCTCGAGAAAAATTATCATTCCACTAACCGCATGATTCATTCGTGTAATACTTAGGCGTCGGGTTTAATAAATTAATTTAAATGAAACTTTGACATTATTAACTCTACATTGGCTTAGTTACGAAAATAATTACTCAGAGTTCTGCCCGACGTAGTTCGAAAGAAAGTTTTGTGTGAGAGAGGAAATGACAGTACCCACTGTCACGCGACTTTAATATAATATTGCGTTTTGCCAAGCATTAAGATTTTGATACTTGTGTTACATTATTTCCTCTATCAACAAGGTTAGAAGTCTAACCATCAAACTAATGCACCCCAAAAAAGTTGTTGTTACTAATGCCACCTGATCGGCAAAGGCCAGATCAAGGTCCACGAAGTTCATCATGGTAAATGGCTAAGTGACGCATGCCGTTATCCGTAGCTTTGAGCACGATACAGGTGACAGAATGATTTTGCTCGGCTTCACCCCAATTTTGAGGGAGAACACCCTGGGGGTGGTCTGGGGCCTCCCACCTCTCTTCCCCTTCCACCAACCTCACGAGAGGACTTGCGCCTCGACGACTATTTTAAGTACCCCCATGCCGCGAAGGCACTATACATTTACAAGCATCCATGTCTTCTCCGGATTCAGACCCAGGCCAACGGCACAGCAGTCAGCATTGCTAACCACTGTATCGGATGTGTGATAACTGTCGTTTTTACACTAATAAAAATTTACTCCATTTAGTATTTCAAAAATATTATTGTCATTCAACTTTCAGGATTTATGCCATTCAATGCTTTGCTTTCATATTTAAAACCCCTGTGGGCTCGAATGTCATACTTTCCCTTTCTTCTATAAGATTTACTATCTAATAATCATAGTGACAAAACCCTTGGATAACAAGAAGATCCCCTCCTTTTTCGGTCCTTCTCCTTATCATTTTATCTCCTATTTTAATTGCTCGCTTTTGCAAAATTTTGTCTTGATCACAAATACACATTTTTTAAATATAAATTAGCAATTATTTGCCATTGTTTAACCAAATATTGACTTAACACTAAAAAAAAGAGTAAGAAAGAAAAACATCAATATATTAAGCCTACAATTAACAGATTTTCTTAGGTATCATTTAGCTGTCAAATTTCTAGTGGACTTTCCTTTTTCGCGTTTTATCTTTGAATATAAAAGAGGAATTTTTTTAAATATATTTATAACTTATAAAGCTTCTTATGTATTTTACATACGTCTCATAATTTGTTTTCCTGTATATTTCTTACATTTCACGCGCATTTAAGGTATCCGACTACATTCGGAACCGTGATTTTAAAAAAGCGCATAAATAGATAATTATCATGATACTTAGTGTCACTTAGATTAGAATACGTGTATAAGATTGTTTTAAGGACATTTTGACAAAAAAATTTATTTAAATACAATATTTTGGCAAAAAATTAACTTAGAATGACCTTTTTTCAAAATGTCCTCCTTTTGTGAAAAATGCTTCTATTATGATAAAATTTTGCCTGTATATAGCTCAGACCTCTGTACAGAGGCTCAACTATGATTTTTGAAAAATTCACATTATTTTAAGAGTTACAACAAATTGAAATAATTATCGGCGTTTTTTTCTTAAAATTTCTCCCCTCCCGTTGTCGTAAAAAGTGGATAAAACCACTTCTAAGTCATATATTTCAAAAATTCTAGTTGAGCCTCTGTACAGAGGTCTGAGCTATATACAGGCAAAATATTATTATAATAGACGCATTTTTCACAAAAGAAGGATATTTTGAAAATGGGTCATTTTATGTTCATTTTTTGTCAAAATATTGTACTTAAATAATTTTTTATTGTAATACTTTTCTTAAAACAATTTTATATACATTTTCTAATCTAAGGGACACTAAATATCATAAATATTATCCATTTATATGCTTTTGAAAAATCACGGTTCCGAACGTAGTCGGATATCTTAAGAAATTGAGTCCCCAATTCTCTTTAAGATTTCAAACTATTTAAAAAGCATTTCAATTCTAAAAGATGTCATTGTCTACTTCTAAGCAATTCGACCTAAAACCGGCAAAGTTTTTATTATTGAAAAATGTGGCTCTAACATCAACATATCACATTCTTTAACACATTCAATGGAGTAACTTCATCGACAGACTGACGCCAGTCAGTAATCACGTGATTCCAACGTCAATAAACAGCACGTGCGAATTCATAGCATTGGTTTTCCGATATGTTTGTTGACGCCGTTCTTGTATCTTAATTTTATCTAATTAAAAACATATGATATCATTGCATTTTTTGCATTATTCTAGTATATATATTTGTTAGGAAAAATATTTTTAACAACTCTTTTACATAATTTTTGTTTTATTCTACTTTATTCATCTAATTAAGTATTCGTCTGCTTCGTTAGTGTTAGCTGGGATTTTTATTTATATTTCTTGATTCACTTAGTTATAGCTCTTAGTTATTTTAGTTATTAATTAATTTTGTAGTTCTTTATTTCATATTTTTTCACAAGAATGACTCATAGCATAGGTTCGAAACCGCTTCTTTTGAAAAAATTTCAATTTGCACGAAATATTAAATTACAGTGCGAAATTTTCCAGTGCCACTGGAAATCGAAGTGTTGCTGCAAATATATCGAAAGGATTAAAATTATTCGACGATAAATTCGTAAGCAAGATATCGTTTACTGAGACTGATTTCTTAATGAATGATGATTTTTTTATTCAAGGCTTTGTTAAAGCCGAAATGAAGAAGAAAGTGACGTACAAACCATTTGTTCAAATCAGAACAACTTGTCAAGTAAGTTAAAAATTATTTTGTTTTAATTTAGGAACTTTTTTTTAAAACGATTATAATTGTATTACTATTTACTCTGTTAAGCTTTAATGTAACTGATTGTTTTAAAATACAAAATAGGATTCTATGTATTAACATTGATAGTTATTTAATTAAAAGTTGATTCCCCAAAAGATAAAAAGAAATGTGAATGGGCTAATTTATATTTTTTAATAGCTACATTATTAGTGATAAGTTTATAATTTGATTCTTATTTTTTAGAGTAGCATTGAATATCAATTTCATTGTTTTCTATTTTAATGAATATGCATTATTAAGCTTTAGTCATTCTATAATTATTGCTATTTATGAGTAAATTCTAATTTGATTCCAACACATTAAAAGTAAACACAAGAAATGCCAAACCATTTTGAAAAAGAAATGTAAATTTTTTATTTAAAACTTCAATCAATAAGGAGTAATATTGCGTAAACATTAAGATTCTCCCAAATTGTTAGTAATTTTTCTTATAAGGCATAGTATTTTTAATTCAAATACTTTATGACGTGTTTTTATAAACTGTTAATTTTTATTTATTTGAAATTTTCATTTACATGATTTATTTATTTAAATTTTAAATTATGGTCTTTATTTAAAATAATTGAATTTAAACTGAGCTGTAAATTAACTTTAGCATAACTTTTTCAAAATGTATTAGTCAGTAGACTAATATGTAAATACCGAAAACTTATATGAATTTGCAATCTAATTTTAAAATTTATTACTTTAATATTTAAAATTTATTTAACTTTAGGTTATAAGTCCTACATGTACTTGTCCTGCTAGAGGCACTCCAGCATTTTGTAAACATGTTTTTGCTTTATTGCATGCAATCAATGATTACATAGCAAAAAAACTGTATGAAGCTCTGAATTTCTTCCGTTCCCATTTCTTCATTTGAAACAGGTGGTTCACATCTATTTTTTAAAATAAAACATTTACATTAATATTAAATCTGTCAAGGCTTAAACGTTGTGACGGATCTAAACGCGTTCCTTCAATTAATCCTCTTGGGAAATGTTTGGGCTATCAATTCGAGTTATTCACAACCAACACTTCGGAAGAAGAGAGTTGTTATATTTAAATTAACTTACTATATATAGTCGAGGTTTTCTAGCTTGAAGAGAGAAAAGGAGCGAATATATAGTCGAGTCAGGTGAGATTGCTACTGAAGATATAATATTAGAATTATTGTGATTTGAGACTTATTAGGAGGAAACTTTAAAGTGACGAATGTTCACTAGGATTGAATTGATATTAAATTAAATCGGATGATAGGTTAGATCCTTTATTTAGGTAAGAATCAAGTTTGACAGTCTCCTAATCGCGTTTTACAGTCGTTGTTTCACTTTCACGGTTAGCAATGAGACATTCTCTTACTATTATTAGTTGAAATTGTGTCTGTTCTTTGTATGGTAAATAAATAGATTAATTGGATCATTTCGAGTGTTTCTTCCCTACCTCCCGCACATCTAGGTGCCCGAGAGAGAGGTGCAAGCCTTTCACAACGTCATCCCGTTGGGGTGTAGTTAGGAGAAGTGTGTGTGGGGGGCAGCTTAGATGTAGTCCTCGTCACTTGACCATGGATCAAAATGACGACGTACGTGGCCAAAAGCCCTCGAGTAAGTGAATTGTGCGACATTAATAAAACATCATTCACTTACAAAGTCCTCAGACTGATGGGGATTGATTGATTGTTTAATAACATCCCTCTTGAAGACGAACAAGGGCTGTTGGCGATGGTAATTGTCACTCTGAACCATGGTCAACTGACAAGGATGACGTCTGAACTTGCAAACCTTTACATTACGCCAACGGGAGGACTTTGAACCTCGACAGATTTAATGTACGTCAGCCCCTTTATAAGGCCACGATGGTAGAAAAGCTTAAAGAGTAAGGTGCCATCTTAGGTGAGAACTTCACCACGTGACCCTCCGTCGCCAATAACCCCATTGCTACTTCTATGAATGACGTTAATAAATAATCCCTCAATATAGAGCCTAGTATGTAACGGGTTCTATTCGGATTCTTCAACTCATCTATTTGGGGAAACTATTCCTTAACTGCGATTTTAGTTTAAAAACCACTCTCCATTGAGATGACTTGATTTTAGGCAAATGTAAATACTATTTATACCCTGATGTTTGGGTGTGTAAGTTAATAGTGGATGGTTAATCGTTAATCATGAAATCTAAGAATAAGAGAAAGTGAATAGTGACTAGGAAGTCGTGCGGCCTGAAATTAACATTCATCTTAGAATCAATCCATCAGGAGTTGTGGAAGTAAACAGCTTTGGAGCTGACCGAGCTATTGGGGTTCGAGAAGGAACATCATAAGGAGCTCCGATTCAAGTTACGTTAGTTTGAATAATCTTATATATTAGACAAAGTATTGGGATTTCAGATTGCTCCCAATATCAGGCAATGAAGTTGCATATCATTTATAAATTGATAAAATATGAATAAACGTATCTGTTTTTAAGATCATGTCTGCTTCTTCCCCAAACTCTCTTCCACCCGCAACCTTCGGGCCGCAACAAGTATATTTTATAATTGTATTAATTTCTGTTTGAATTAATTTTTTTCAAAAATATACTCTATATTTCGTTTCCTGTGTTATAATGATAAATCGATGCTTGACTTTACCCGTTAAAATAAAAAAAAAATGACGTATTTATAAAACATTATACAATTTTAAGGAGATGTTCAGATAGAGGGAGTTTCGTGTTATAAACACAGGAATTTATTTTAATACCAATTTCCCCCACCCCCTCAGAAAATGAGTTCCGAGTTCGAATCCTGACCCATGACATTACACAAAAATCACTTCAAGCGCACAATTTTTTCTCCGAAGAATACTTTTATCCTCCTGAATTTAATGTAAATCGGCGATTCTCAAATATTTCTCTGGACGTATTCGTTAATTATAACTTAAAAAAATAATAATAATTTTGTCAAACTTCTTTGAATAATAATGGTGTAATGGACCCTTTATCACGTATAAAGATAGTTATTACCTTAAAACAAATCCCTCTGCCAATATATTAACTTAAGATTTATTAGATTAGGTGGTAATTATTTATATCACAGGAAAACATAATGTCTCCCTTTGTAACCCTTACATAAATTGATTTTTCGAGTCTCCTTATTCTTACATTAAACTTCTTTTGAAAGAAAGGATATTTTTGAAAATTATGTGTACTTTTATAACTTTTCTCCATATATAATTATGAATATATATTCTCCGATCTTTGTCTTATCTTTATAAATCCAAGAAGCTAGGAAAACAACCCTTCCTAAAACATTTTGTCACTAGTTTCCAGCAATTTTTTTTTAAAAGGGTATTTTTCTCTGGGTTATTCTGCCCCATTCCTTTCAACATGTCATGAAACACGAATGTGCTTTTTATCACTTTTATTGAGGCTAATCTCTGCTACAGAGTATCTCTTGTAATGGCTCCCGAAATCACGTCTGCAAAGAAATAGAAGTTACAGGAAATTATTTAAGAGAAGCTGTCCAGCACACACCGAATTTCTTTTTTAAGTCCCCCTATAAGAAATGTAACCGGTGTTTGAGAAAGACGGCTTTAAATACTCATGGTTAAACAAACTATACAGAACACAAATCCTTTTTGTATACACATTCATAATTTGCTTATCAATTTTGTTTCATGTTGACTAGTTCAATCGCGAGGTTTTAATACCTCGCTAAATCTTAGGGTTCTGTGGAACACAATTTGAAGACCACTGACTCTACTATTCTCTTTTTAACTCCATAAAATATTGAGCTCATTAGCTTCCAGTTCAACAAGAAAATAAATGTGACGACAGTTTTGCAATTCACATCTGTGTTTATTAAAGTTTAATTTGTTATTTATATCAGTATTATTGATAGTATTTGGAGCTTCAAAATCTTCGCGTCATGTGGTGAAAAGGTTTGTGAGAGGTATCACAAATCAGTGCCCCGTTATCGTCAGATTGTGGTTTGAAACAGCAGGATTTATTTCTTTTTCGTATATTATATCGTCTTAAGTCGTTTTCATATTTTGGACTTGTACAAAACAGAACATATATACAAAAAGAATTTTTTAAAAATATACTAAGAAAAAAATTATGCTATTGTTACTATGTTATCATTTATGAGCAAAAGTTTTTACTCCTTTTTAGAGGAGCAAATTTTCAGTTGAACTGACGTCGCTCAAGATGTTATAAAAAACGGAATCCTTCATAATAAATAAAATAAACTTATAAAAGAAGAATATATATCTAGGAATAACATCGTGTGGATATCTAGCAAATAAATGTATGACGCCTCTAGTAAATTGCAGAAACATTTGAAGTAGTGTTACATATCAAGCGATAAAATGACGATGAGATATTGCTTGCTATACAAGTTTAGCAAATGCAATCAGCCTGCCGTAGAAGGAGTCAAATTTAGGGGAAGAATACAACTGACGACCACACATATCGTCGAATTGAATATTCAAGGAAAGAGACAGAAGTAACCAAGATCAGGGGAAAGCGTTGAAGAAGAGGCTTTTGGTAATGTAAAAATTTGTGGATTCCAATCTGGTCTCAGAATTCATCAGAATCTTCGAAATTCCCCGTACAGTAGTCAAAAGACATGAGAAAGCGTTAAGTTTCACCAGAAAGTTGAATAATGGGATTCCACATCAATTTGCTACAGATTAAAGAGACAGGTAGTGGTACGATCCATCCCTTGCGATGTTGCCGGCAATCGAAAAAAGGCGCTCACAAGGAACAGATGATTCCCCAAATTACTTATATTCCGTAACAAACACTACATATAAAAGGAATATATATTTCGCTAATCACAGTATATTACAACAGTAAGTCAATCAAGGTATCAACAAGTGATGCATTATGAACAAATACATGAAGTCAAAGACGTAACGTACTTTTTTCGTACAAACGTAACTTTTTTTAATTTATTTATTAAAGAGATGCTAAAGAAACTAATCACACAGGCATCTCGCGAGTTTTTGAGTTATTTACCCTTTAACCACCAGCACCGTAATATTACGAGTTTTAAAGATAGTATATTCAACTAATTGTAAATAATTTTATGGTTTTTACCCAAACATAAAAAATCGAATTTCTAGGATAAAATATCGATTCCCTGAATCAATTCAGTGCAACATATCCATTTAAAAAATCGATTTTTTGGCCTGACAAATCGATTCTCCGATTAATTGATCTCAGATCGCCATCCCTAGTGTGGTGGGATGTGCAAGGAATGATTCACAGGAGGAGGGGGGGGAAGGGTTTTGTCACCTTTTGACACCACTCTCTACTGCAATCTGCAATGGTATCAAAGAAGCTCAGCATATCATCTATCGGCAAGGTGCTATCCCCCGTTGCTTTCATCACTTGTCAAAAAAGTAATGGTGTTTGATTGAGAATTTTCACCACACTCTTACCTCTGGCATTGCGCTTACTAATTATCACCCTTTTCTTGCATTGATCAATTTCAACTCAAAACTCTTTGCAGATCCTGATGACGTAAAAACAGCCACACACACACATTCAATACTTATTCCACTTTAAACTTCAGAACTGTTATAAACGAGGAATGCATCTCCTAGCAGGAAGAGGCAAAAGGTCATACATAGTTATGTCGAATATACATATCTGAAGTTATACACATTTTGCGTTCTTTGCAATTTGTCATCATCACAAAAAAAGAGGGAGAATTTTTGCACTTATTCAATTTATCATAATGAAAAGAATGTATAAAACCAAACATTGATACTAAAATTTTAAATGCAAAAGCAATTACATTAAATGAAAAATCCTTTAGCCCCATTTGACTTGGTTTTTTCTGTCTCTTTTCACAACTTGGTCTTGTTTGTGAGGATCTTCAGGTTCAATCTTCATTAAAAATCTTTCCAAAAAACTTTGCTTTTGCCATCCTTTGTAAGCGACTTCCTCACCGTCCTGTCTATCTAAAGATGTTTGAGGGAACAAAGCATGACCAGAAACTTCTATGATAAATCTAATTTAATATTATTATTATTCAATCACACTAATCAACCACAAAGTAAACCACAAAAGGAAGCCCTAGGAGTGATATAAAGAAAGCAACAATCCTAAGTGAATAAGCGCATGCAACAGATCAAAATAACCTTAAGGGGAGTTGGAAACCTCTCTCTTTCTCTATACTGACAATGTTAAATTGGCTGTTTTCGATGTACCTTTTCTCAAAATCTGTTTTATGCACATGCTTGAAATTTTTCATACTATTACAGTACACCTCTCTCATTATACTAAAATGAGCTTTTAGCTAATTTTGAATTTTTTAATAAATTATGAAATATTTTATCAAACATTGCAAAATTTAACCCATTTTTTACTTAAAAAATTTGTCAAAATTAAATTTTTGAGTTTTTTACAAAAAGCTCATTTTAGTATATATTAGACATCATTATAAATAATTCATAAAAAATTTACATACCTGTGAACAGTAGTTTCTCAGAAAAGGTACATCGCACATTAAAATTTACATTTTGAGATAAATTGATTTTAATGTATACAGTGAGTCTTCTAATCGACTAGGAAATAAAAAAATAAAAGGTTCAATTTAAAATAAAAGATACATGTTTTGGTTTATATTAGTCGTTACACTTTTAAGCAAAACAAAGTAATTTGTTTATAATTTTCGCCATTAAAATGGGCGTGGCCCAAATTCAATGAATATTTAAAAATACGTTTTAAGGGCTTCTAAATACCCTAGAGGTTAAAGTAAGTATTTTTAGAAAGGTTAAAATCTATACAGTTTAAAAATGTAAAAATCTCAAATTGTCAAAAAAAAAAAAGGATTTTAGCTTTCCAACGCCCCTTAATCAATCCTAACCTATCAATTCCTAATCCACTAATTTAGTATAGTAGCAAAACTCCGTCCTTAAGTAAAGTTGCGTAAATCCCAAATCTCACCTTAGTTATGTTGCAGCAGATGCTCGCTCCTTCTGCCTTACAATTACCGAACTCCAACTTTATATACTCTAACTAATTTGCATATCAGGGTTTTTTCTTGAGATGCACGGCTAGGAATTAAACGCGAATGCTTGCCCAAAGATTCTCCAAGAGGATTAATTAGTGAAGGTCGCGCAATGACCCATCACACCTTTCAGAATGTTGTGAAAATCAATTGCTAACATCTGTTCATTCCAGACAATTCTATAATGGCTTTTAAGCTTATTAGGGTTTCATGAGCCAGATAACTTTCAGCAAAACTTTGTACATCCATCCATTTAAAAAAGATTCCATTGATTAATATTGTAGGATCTTATTTCTTCTCCACCAAGTCTGAAAAGTGTATCTGATTAATAGTTGTTTTCCTTGGAGATATCTTAAGGCATAAGCCAACTGGGCCTGAGCCCAGGATCTCGGCCGCAATAGGGGTCTCGTCTCGTTCTTGACTCAACCTGAATATGATCCTGATTCGAATACTTTCAATGGTCAAATGCTGTTTCCGATTGTAATCTTCAAAAAACTAGGAATTTTGGACAATATGTCAACTGACTACATGTGATGACCGCCGTCCACGTACAGATCTAGGCCTACCACCGTACACCATAATGACTCATGTAGTCTGTGATGTCTTACGCGACTTTTCTTTAACAAGTCCTTTGGGAACTCTTTTCCAACCAAATCCAAGAAACGAGAAGTGAAGAGATGCAAATAATATAGGATAAATATAGGATCTTAAGAGTAAGCGTGATGGAGGGGGGCAATGTAAAGGACAATTGAGGTGCGGTGTGGCAGTTGATGATTATTACAGTTCGTAGTTCAAGAGTGATTAAGTTCTACGTGTCGTGGTTAAACATATTGGTATTCGACTAGAAGTTATTCGTCAAGTTGCATCCCATTGCAGATAAAGATTAAAGTTACTACGAGATAAAATAAGGTAGGATTGATTAATTTAATATTATAATCGAGGATTAGTCGGTTCGCTTATTGAGATTGTTCTGAATTGAGTTAGGTCTTATTATAAATATACATATATTGTGTGTTGCGTATTACGTCATCGTAGATTTTCTCATATTAATTATTATAATTATATTTGTTAAAGGTTTAAGTTGAATATTTTAATAAAGTCATATTAAGATAATGTTTGATCCGAGTTCTTTCGCTAACCCTACACCTCTAGCTCACGCTGATACTTCGAGGGATGTACTTCCAAGGGGAGGTACATCACAAGTCAAAAGCGGTAGTCGGTCGAGCCGGCTTGTGCTATTGTAAGTCGAGCACATGTATTTGTTCCGGATTATTGTTTGTACGAGTATTTGACAACACTTGTTATTTTCTGTCTAATTTTAAGAGTCACAGGTAGGGTCTGCATTTGTGTAGGAGCCCAGAGCCTCAAGAAATCTTAAGACGTCCCTGGTGGGCGGTTTTCCTCTTTTTCAAGTTCCTGCATATCTTTTGTGGTTAACTCTTGTTCGTGACCCATTACTACTCACATGCAGGCTCAATAATCTGTTTAGAGATACAATATCCCCACTATAAGGACAGCTTCAACGATCCTTTCGGTCATTGTTTTCGACAGAGTCCAATGTTCTACAGGAAAACTGTTAAAAAGAAGGTATGCAATTGGCGATAATAAAGCAAGTTATATTCCAGACTTGGGCAGGATGAATATCAAGTTGGACGTGATCCAAAATGGGCGTATATCGAGAGACGTATTACCGGGACACTTCGGAACGGAAAGAATAGAAAAATATCTACAAAATAAATTATAGTTTTAAAAAACTAAAAAACCATGCTTTTATAGTGAATTGAACTAAAAAGTAAAAATAAATAATTCTTAATATAAGAATAATGATTAACGAGAAAATTATAATCTCATTGGGATAAAAGCGTAGGGGTGCTCTATATTAATTGCTATAATTTCTTACTAGTTCTATTTCGAAATGTTGAGTTAGAGTAAAAATGTAGTACAAAGCACCCCACGTTTTTACCACAATGACATTAATTTTCTCGTTAATAATTTTATTCTTATATTAAGAATTATTTTTTTTTTACTTTTTAGTTCGATTCACACTATAAAAGCGTGTTTTTTAGTTTTTTTTAAAAAACTATAATTTATTTTTCATTTTTCAGTTCGATCTACAATAAAAGCCTGTTTTATTCTCATTTATTCTTTGTTGAATGTGTATCCTTGATATTTGGAGCCAGAATTATGTGGCTGCTTGAATTAGTCAGTATCTTCAATGGATATTAATTAACCGGTTTGAAGGGTATTCTCTCCGTTTACGGGGCCTCGGATGGATCCCATATCGTTATATTTCAAAGATTCCGTTTCGATAGATACAGGTCTAACTAATAAAAGTGTGTTAAGAAGAAATATTAAATGCCAATCGTATTATCACCTTTTAAACGTATTGCTATAATGTTAATTCATATCATCACTTCTAAACATATCGCTTTATCAAAATAAAAAAAATATTTAGCAGTTAGAACAAAAATGTATCATCTTTTTAACGTATTGTTATAATGTTAATTCGTACCATCACTTCTAAACGTATTGCTTTATAAAAATAAAAAATATTTAGCAGTTAGAACAGAAATTATTTTTTTAACATGCATGAATCTTTTTTTTTTTTCTCACATAAAAAAACAAATTTTTTTTGTTTTATTTTTTTATAACAAGAGTTTTCATTTTTAGGGTTGCACCTTTTTAAGGGGTAGGGTCTTTTAGTCGCCATGTCTGGAATTAGTCACCAAATTTGGAAATGGTATATGCAATCAGTCGCCAAATCTGGAAACGATATAATAAATTAGTCGCCAAATCTCGAAATACTTAAAATCGTTATTTTTGACTATTTTGATCAGGACAATGGAACAAAATTTTGAAATGATTGTATTGTCACCGGTCCTTGACAAGTGTGCAAAATTTCGAATTAATCCGACCTTTTAAAGTGGGTAAAAATCGAGTCCAAAGACTACATTACATACAAGTGAAACTTATAAAAGCATGTTAAAAATTCAGTTAAATAAAAATCTATTGAAGTAAGCAGGCTCTACTTACAAGCTGGGAAAAAATAAGAAATAAAAAATATGCGAGAAATACTTAGGGGAAGGATGATTTCTTTTAAATATTAGAAGTCAGTTGTTGGGATACTTGAGTTTAACTTATAGTTAAAGAAGCAAACCAATGATTTGTTGTGCATCCTTTGTGCATGGGTGTTGAATCAAATGTCATGGACCCTTTAGAAGTTCATGAAATCATTTGAAGAAGTTCATTAGCTGTGATGAGTAAAATTCCAATATATGGATTTTTATTTCTACAGATTATTTCAATTTCTTTCTGTTATATATACATGCATTAAATTTCAATTGATCAAGAGAATGCCACATTTTTGTGGAATGTTATTATTCAAGATTAAAAAATTAAGTATCTGCTTCCTTTTCTCTAAGAAGTAAAATTTTAATCGAAATTTCTTACGTATTAAAAGTATTTTTTCAATACCATTATTTAGGAAATCAGCTATTGTTAACATATTGTTAAATATTCTAAGGAAGAAGCACACTTTTTACTGTGTTAAATTTTTATTTCGTAGAATGTTGGTCAATATATAATTAATTTATTCTTTGTGATTTTATTTTATACATTTATGTAGATGTACACAGGAAAAGTACCATTAGAGACTAGAAAAATCAATCTCAGAAGCGATATATAAATATATATAGTCTTCTCCCATCAAAATAGTCCATGACCTTTACCTGACTCGAAAAGTGGCTTGTGAAAAAAAACCAAAAAGAAAAAAATGTCGGTTCTTTCTTTATTCTGAGAGAGTACTATAAACGGCATCATACATCTGAAGTGAATGTAATGAGAGAAGAAAGAATTAGGAAAGAATATTTCATTTTCTGTTAGTCGGTCCTATCAAATCCCTTTTCGCCCGTGATTACATTTTGTATCCACCCTCTCGTCGTTACAGAACATCGAAAAGAGCGAAAAAGAACAAGAATTCTCCTGTAAACTCCCCTTTTCTCTGAATCTTTTAAGAGAACTTCTTTACGATGTGACTAAGAATTCTCAAACTATCCTTTTAAATCCATCTTACAACTTTTTCAGCCCTTAAAAAACCCTTCATCGACACCCTTCCAGGAAAGATACCATTACTCGACATGACACTTTGAGCCGGGGCGTTTGGGGTCGCTGATAACAGGTGAGGGCTACACACCGCGTTGGCGAAAGTTGAAGGGGGATGGGGGCGGAGGGAAGAAGATTGCCTGCGCCCGAAATTTATTCCGGAGAATTTTAAAAATGTACTGGAGAGAGGCCGAGGGATGTCATTAAAGAATCGATTTCAATTTCCTCCCCGCCGGCTATGACGCCTCGTGACAAGAGAATGAAACTGCCACTCCTAATAACACTTCTCGCATCCTGCCCTCCCCCCTTCGAAAGAAGCCCTCTCCCCCTGCCTCTGCTCCCACAGCCGGATTTCTTTCCGTGTAGCTTGCTTGACACCAGATATGAATTTGTGGTTAAACTTGACTTCTTTTGTTAACCTGTTTTGTTTAGAAATGTTAACATTCCTTCGGCGCATTTTTGGCAGAAAAAACGTGTTTAAGGAAGTACAAAAAAGAAAATGTGGAGGACCATTTTCATTTCGTTTGTAGTGAAATAGAAATCTCTACTGAGTTCATATTTCGTGGCGCTTCAATAAATATTTAAACTATTCCAAATCAATATTGAATAATGTTAATTCCCTCTGCCTTTCGTTTGCCATTTTAAAATCATCAACATATTGGTAAGCCTTGGAAGTTTCCAATAATTCTCAAGTAAATTGTTTTTACTCAAACGTAATATTATTTATCCAAATGTTGAAAGGAAAGATAAGTTTTCATTTCAGTTTACTTTTTTTACTCCACCAACTTGTGATGTACCTCCCCTTGGAAGTACATCCGTTGAAGTATCAGCGTGAGCTAGAGGTGTAGAATTAACGTAAGAACTAGACTCAACCATTATCTTAATATGACTTTATTAAGATATTCAACTTAAACTTTGAATAAATATAATATAACTAGTTAATGGGAGAATCTACTATGACACAATGCGCAACACACAATATAATACAGACCTATATCAATAATTGAACCGCCTAATCTTCAATTATACTAATAAGTAATTAATCCTACCTTATATTATTCTGTATATAATGCTACTTGTCTTTATCTGCAATGGTATGCAGCTTGACGACTAACTTCTAGTCGAACACCAATAAGTTTATCCACGACACATAGAACTTAAAAATCTTGAATAACGAACTTTAATACTCAGCCAATACCACAACACACTTTAATTGTTGAACATTCCTTTACACTACCATTACATTGCTATCATTGACCTTATTGCATTTACGCTTCCTCTAATATCCTATATTATTTGCATCTCTTCACTTCTCGTTTCTTGGATTTGGTTGGAAAAGAGTTGCCATTAATTCTGGCCCAAAGAACCCAAAGGACTTGTTAAAGAAAAGACGCGTAAGTCGTCACAAACTTTTGAAAGTATTCTAAAAAAAATTGAGATAAAGTGAATTTTGAAATGTCAATGAAAAAGTAAATAAAAACAAGACGTTATAATAAACTTTAACGTATTTTTTCACTCGCATTCAATAAAAAATTCGACATCATTATAGATAAAAAAAGGAAATCATTTCGATGATCAGATATTGCAAAAAATGCTACTCAAACTCTTGTTATTTTTACCGATTTAAACTGGAATAAGTATATTTATATAAAAATTTGATTTAATGATGGGCGTATTATTGTTTAGTTGTAGAATTTGAACTCTCATAACAGTCGACATACCAATTTAGCCCTTTATAGGGCCAATTTTTTCTGGAAATGTTATGTTAAAATCAATGGTGCACACAATGGGGGGAGTTCCCAGGCCCCCCTTAAAGCCCTAATTTTTTTCGATTAATTATACTCTTATGTATATAGTACGTAATATTTAATTAAGTATTAGTTATTAATAATTAGTTTTATTGATTAATGCTGATTATTTATTCAATAATTTTTTACTGTTTTTTGTTCCCCCAAATCAACAAAATCAAAAGAATATCCTGGGTGGCGTATTGAAGCATGATACGAGAATGGCAGGCTTTTTCGACCTTAGGTCTCACTCCCTCCCTTGAAAATTCCTTTGTACGCCACTGGTTAAAATATTTTTGGGTTTTGGATCGATTTATAGAAATAATTCATTTAGCATGCTACTTAAAAAATCAATTTGATTTTTAATACCATGTTTCTGGAGTGAAGCATGTTTCCCATCACCGCCTGGAAGCTATTGAATGATAGGACATCTTATGGTTTACATTCCTTTTTATGCCGCTTTACACGCGATATTTATAAAAAATAATTTGTTAATATTAAAATCCACAAAGAAGGAATTATAATTTAGATATATTTTGTATTCAAAATTTAAGAATTGTTACATATATTACCTTCCACGAAATATCAGAAAACAGGGATTAACCCACAGTTGAACATGGTAAACCGTACAAACGAATCTTGTTCTCTTCGTGTTTTAGCAGAACACAAAAAGCATCGTCAGTGGGCACACAAAAGGGGCGGGGGTCCCCAGGTCCTCCCCAAAACCTTTGATTTTTTTTTTCGATTGATTATCCTCCTATGTATATAGCACGTAAAATTTAAGTGTAATAATTAATTTTATTTATTAATGATAGTTATTTATTGAATAATCAATTGTTTACTGTTGTTTGTTCCCGACAATCGATTAAACCTAAAGGATATGTTGGATGGCGTGTTGGAGCATGATACGAGATAGGTGGATTTTCGACTCTGGACAATCGCCCCCCTTTCAACGACTTCTGTGCGCGTTACTGGGCAGCATCTATAAGTTTTTTGTGAAGTTGAAATATGATCACCAATTTTAGTCAATTGTATGTCATCTGGAACAGTTTTCTTGCAGTTAAGGAAACTTACAGGTCGTCAAGGGCGTAGCTAACTTTTGCATTAGCCGAATCAATGATGCGGAGCCACCAAGTTACTGTATAATATTTAGACACTTTTAAATGAGTTCTATGAATGTGATGGTTTATACAGTCGAATCTCTATATTGCGAATTTTTCTATATAGAGAACTTTATCCTGGAACCTTGAACATTTCACGATTTTCTTCTTAAAATAACCTCTATATAGCGAAGTGTATTTTCTGTATAACGAACTTTTTCTTTTGTGATTGATTTTTGTTCTCCCTTTTTTTTAAAAGTCTTTCTGAAAAAAATTTCAAAAGTTATTCTCTCTTTAATACATTTTATGGTATTCATAAATTCTGAACTGGTTTTATTAGAATTTAAATAACAGAGTGTAATAGAGTTCTGGACGTTTCATCCACGAAGTGCAACCCTTAACCCCCATTGCCCAGTTCACTAGAAGCATCTTCGACATCCCCTTTCACTCTCAGTGGAGTCATCTCGTGTCCCAATTATAAAATAATGTATGTTTAATATTACTTGTATGCTTTGAATAATAAAGTGTCCTTAAAATTCATTAATTTTAGTATAAAATTATTTTCTTAATATTGAAAATACAGGGAATTTTTCGATATTCTTTTTTCTGGTTTTCCTTGCAGTTTTTCTTTCTTTCTTTTTTGATGGCTAAGATATTTTAAATAAACATATATTAATTTAAAAAAGGTGTGAATAATTTCTTTTTTTAATATATAGTGTGCATGAATTTAAAATTTATGTGGTTTATAAAGTATATTAAAAATGAACCTCTATATAACGAACTTTTTGCCGGGATTTAGCGACTTCATTATATAGAGGTCTGACTGTATTTATTTTCAAAAAAGCCCCCCCCCCAATGAATTGTGTCACGACTTAAAAGTTCAGAAATCAGTTGTGTTAGCCGAAATCAAAAATTCAATTGGTCTTGAGGTCCCGAACCTCTTTCACTTACTTTCCAAAGTATAAAAGCATTGATAGTTGCCAGATCAATTAAGAAATATAAGATTTGATGCCACCCTTTTTCGAAACGTCATCTAATTTTATCTCTTTCTCGAAAACGATCAAAGTGTGATCAATACCTCCCATTATAATCTCATTATATCATTGGTGGGAAAATAGCTTCTCACATCGACATTTAAAAATTAAGAAGGTTGGGGTATAAGTACATTTCCCCCAGCATTATAAAGGATTAATTCATTAGTTTTTTTTAATTAAATGTGAAAGGTAGAAGAGATGGGTATTTTTAGAAAGAATTTGTGCTTGTCCATACTTATTCCATAAAAAAAAAAAGAAATCATGTGCAGACAATGATGTAATTCACAAAAAGTAAGTTATACCTTACAAATATTGTACACCTTTTAGAAAATATTAAAATAAAAATTATTTTTTTTTTGAAATAGCATTATATATATGTAATAAATGTATCTAAATGAATTTTTATTCAACAGATTTAATTGGAAATATTTCAAAATGATATTTTGTGAAACCATACTTGATTTTTTATGTTACTGACGCAATTTCTTCATAATTTGTAAAATTTCTTTCTATTTCCGGAGGGGATGGATAATTTTTTAATCCCGTTATTACTTCACTTTAAATCTGGAATGCCAAGGCTCCTGTTGAAGCGTGTGACGGAAATCCATGGTCAGATCATACACCCATGGCAATGTTATGAAACTCATTCATGTTAAGAGATAACGTATTTTCAATAAATAAATATCTGATGGCTTTTAAAAAAGTATTTTTTTACATTCTAGCGTTATTAATTAGATGGTATTTTCAGTTTAATTATTTTTAACAATTTAATTAATTTTTTAACGTCCTTTTTTTTTTTGCAATTGTAAAATTCATTCGGTTACTTGATTGCCAGAGGAAGAATGTTATTTAATGCACCATTGATTCTATACGTTTGAAAAGTTTTCTTGATCGACACTATGACTAACAACAATAAAAAAAGGTTTGAAACATTATTCTCAAGAAAAAAGTTTCTGTATTAGGTAATTTGATATTGCAATTCTAGTAAGAATTATTCCCCCTCACCACACCTTTCTTTCTTTCTTTTTTGCTCATTTCAAAAGATTTGAATACATAATTAAATTACTTTTAGCAATAAAACTTTTTTTCCCTTTAAAGATAAGAATAAGTTTTAATTAAGAATAGGAATTTCAAAACCATTGACTCAAAAATAAACAAAATTTGGGGCTAAAAAGGAGGAAAAAATAAGGATGTTTTGAAATCTCTGTTTTTTATAAAATGATCACACGTTTTATTTTAGAGAAATAAATGTTTGTGTTAATAATTCTATTATGAATATAATTTTTTTAAAATAATAAGTTGGGATTAGAAATGATTTTTTAACCTGTTTAGAAACAGGCTGCCACCCAACCGGTTTAGTGGTTAGCGACGCTGTCTGTGATGCCGTAGGGTTTGAGTTCGAATCCCGGCATGGATGTTTGTAAATGTAAAGTGCCTTCGCGGCTTGGAGGTACTCTAAATAGTCGTCGAGTCATAAGTTCTCTCGTTAGGTTGGTGGAAGGGGAAGAGAGGTGGGAGGCCCCTGACCATTCACAGGGTGTTCTACCTCTAAATTTGGGTGGAACCGAGCAAAACCGTACTATCACCTGCATGGTGCTCAAAACTAAGGCTAACGACAGGCGTAAAAATCTAGCTTTTCACCGCGATGACCTTGATCTGATGTTACTGTCAATCAGGTGGCATAAGTAACAACAACAGAAATAGATTTACTTTATTGATTACAGTTATTAAAATTGTGCTTAATCAAAAGTTATTTTCATGTTATAAATTTGAAGCCTTTTCATAAATCATTGGACTGTGGCATCATTGAAGCAAAATAGTTATATTACTATTATTAACAATAATAATAAAATGAAACAGTTTTACTCCAGAATTTGTGATAATTAAACATTTTTGTATTTCAGATTTGTAATATCATTGTAAATATTATCAGCAAGCTTTTTTTAAATTTATATTCTTTTAAATAAACTTCATTTATATAAAGTAAAATGATCAAAAAAGAAAAAGTTCGATTGGATTCTATTTTGTTTACATTGATTCTACTTGTTCCGAAAAACAATGTCTCATTTAAATAGTATCATATACACACACAGCAGGGGTGAGCATTAAGTTAATCGCGATAGACCGGTGGACCTTCAAGACATTTTGGGGTGGCCACCTTTACTAAGGCCCAAAACGAGCATATTAAAAGAAACTTTAAAAAATAATATGATTAAATGATTTCAACTTCACTCCGAGTTCCAGAGACATTTTCAAGAATTTACTAGATTAGAACAAATTGTTACATTAATGTGTTACCCATTTGTCAATACTGATATGGAAGAAATAACTGTAAATTTAAATTACAGATTTTCTTCATATCTTGAGGAAAAGAAATTTTTCTCCCTCAAAATGTTTAATTTTCTAAAAGCACATTGTTCAAAACATAAGAATAACTTTTGGAATCTAACGAACGAAGTGAAGTATTCTAATTTTAAAATGTTGCATTTCATTTAACATCATTCTTTGGCTCAATCTACATGTGTGAATTTGCATTTTCAACTATGAATAAAAAAAGAAAATTAAGACAACATATTGATCTCGGCTCACAGCCACTCAGAACCCAGTGCAAGATTTAGCAGTTAGTAATTATATATACGGAGATTTTCAAGTTTGATGGGCAGTATATGCAGACTATGTTTCTACTGACTATAACTATAATAACTAACTTTAGCTGTAAATATGATTTACTTTTAAATATATTTTGAATTGTTTGATAATAAATGCATCTTTGATATGAATATATTTGTGTCTACTTTTATTATGTTTGTATCTTTCGTTTTACTTCAAACACGGTATTAAAAAGAGTAAGTATTTTTTTTAAATGTAGTTAAGTTGGTATAAAAGTACATATTCCGAGCTTATTATTAAGTAATAGTAAATATTGTAGATCTTTTTTTTAGCTCACCACGCTTACGTCACTGGATGGAACCCAACACCTTGAAATGAATTAGAAGTAGCTCGTACCCTGGAATAGTCTGCCCACCCCTGATATACAGTCTCACTTAATACTGAACTCTGCTTATAATTTACAAGACATGGCAATTCATATATTTGAAATACGTTAAGTCTTTGCGTAACGTTTTTAATGCTATTATTCACAAAACAAATTCTTCCCAGACACCAAAGAAATATTCAGAAGATGCTTACCTTAATAAGTTTAAAAAACAAAATGATAAAAACAGCACAAACACATTACCCACAACACAATGAATAACTTATTGGTATAGGCATCCTAACATATAGCTTAAAATAAACCATTAACCTTAATAAACCTCAACCATAATAAACTGTTTGACCATAAACATCAATACCCCCCCAAATGGTGTAATTGAAGATGTTTTTCTTTAATTCTTACGCATTCACTTAAAAATTATCGATGGTTAACATAAGCAAAAATACACACTACATCTTCATTACAACATAAATATTTGTATTAAACTGAGGCATTTCTTTTTGTGAAAAAGCATTTTAAGTTAGAGGCTTCTTCTTCAGCATTAAGTGAACATAGTCTTCAGCGTCATTGTCCTTCGTAGAAATGTATAAAAACAAAAACGTTCTTTCTTACAAACTAATTAAAGTTTCAAACACACATACACACACAATACGTTCTTCCTCATAAATTAATCAAAATTGTACTGCACTCTCGTAGAAAGAATGGGGAGGGGAATTAACCGAAGTGTCGCTCATTCCTTCTCATTACCATCTTCTAAGAAAGTAAACATTAAAAAATGAACAAATAAAAAAAATGTAACACCAATAATTCGAGCGTACTGCATTCCAAAAAGAAACGTCGCATTCTCCTAACCCGGTATCTCTCCTCTAATTGAGAGTCCTCATCACGTAAAGATGACTGCAATTTAAAAAGTCCTGCTATTCATCCGAGAGAGTCACGTTTCGAGGGGTAGGGGGGAGGACGAGTGGACCGAAGACCCTTACCTGAGGGCATCTCGGAAGAAGACGCCCACCTGACCTTGCGTTCTCACGCTCCCTACCTGCTGATCTCTACCCCACTCTAGCGGAAATTCCATCCCCCGCTCGTTGAAAGAAGTGTCTTACCACAGAGCCGCGTTGTTGTTTAGCCGGACGTGGAGAGAGTTGAGTGGAAGGAAGTCTTCTTGTTTTACTAATTTATTAGTTTGTGAGAGTATTAAGATAGAAAAAAGAGGATATTATTATTTCGATCTATATGCAATATGATAGATTTTTACATTAGTATAAAAATGCGTTATTTTATTTTGTAGAAATGATATATATATATATATATATATATATATATATATATATAAAATAATTTAAGTCAATTCCTACTTAGATCAACAATATTTTTTTTTTTTTGTTTTAGCTACTTTTTATTAAATAGTTACAATTAATATAAATATGTATATACATATGATAGAATCACAACATTAAGTAGTAATTAATTTTTATTAATTATCATTAAAGTATCGTACTGTCATCCAAAACAATAATGTATAGAAAATTTCAGCTAAAATGAGCGCTTTAAAATGTGAGGGAAAAAACCTTTTCAAGTTTCGACACACAATTCGTCAAAATGGTCGCTAAGTCGCCAAAAATTATGCCAACGTGGCTGTATTTGTAATTCTTTGAATAACTAGTTTTAATCAATTAATTTTTATTAATTATAATTAAATTACTGTATTGTCATCCAAAATAATCGTGTATATAAAATTTTAGCTCAATTGAGCGCTTTAAAATGTATTTTATTAACGATTGAAAATTCCACAAATATAAATAAATAAATATATAGAGAGTGTGAGCTAATAGTAGGAATTGAAAAAGTGGATATTATTATTATTTCGATCTATATGCAATATGATAGATTTGTACATTATCATAGAAATGCGTTATTTTATTTTGTAGAAAAAAAGAATCATTTTTGTTTTTTACCGCCAATTATGCTTCTCCGATAAATATTTTAGAGCAATGGTCTTCACAATTTTTGGACCATTAAGGTGCTTTCGTGGTCTCCCCCCGCCCTGCACATACACGCACTTCGAAAAATATATCTTGAAATAATTTTTAAAATAGATCAACATATAGATACTTTATGTGAAAACAATTAAAAAATTATTATATTTGTTATTAAAAACTGTGATATAATTTCAATATAATATACTCATTGGTAAAATTAATTTATAATCCAAGTACCACATACCCAAACATTAGTAACTAAAATTGCATTTTTTTTTTTTTTTTTTTGCATAAGCTATGGAAGTCAGATTTATTGAAATTATCTGCAGTCGTATTTCATATTCTGCGTTTAATTTGCTTTTATATTTTGTTTTTGTAGCCATTCACTTTGGGAAATATTTTTCACTTAAATACATTGTTCTGAATTATATTAAAATATTTGCAGCTGAGTGAGAAATCCTCTGTATTCTGCATGAATTTACAACCAAAAATTCAGGACCTGTTCTGGGTTAAATTTAGATTTTAACGTCGAATCTGTTGATATGTAGATAAGTTGTTCCCTCTCCTTCATTATAGGTATTTTTTCCACAGATGAAATAAAAGTGCATTTTCCATTGGAAAACTATTTAGTTTTGCAAAACGTTATACTAAAAAGTATAAAATTATTTTATGGAAACAAGGATAGTGAAGAATAAAATATAAATAACATAATAAGGGATAGCAATACAGTATAATATATATATATATATATATATATATATATATATATATATATATATATATATATATATATATATATATATAATAACATAATAGGGATAGTAAACAAAAAATATTCACATTCTAGTAGGCAGTGGTGCACTCAAGGGGGAGGTTCCACGGGTCCGGTGCCCCCCTCCATTACCCATTGATCTTTATTTCATACTGATCAAAATCCTGCGCTTATCGTATGTAAAATTTAATTATTTGCTATTAATAATTTAATTTACTAAATAATGCTAATTATTTAGTAAATTATTCAATAATTTATTTTTTAATGTTTTTTTGTTCTTGGCAATCGACAAAATTAAAAGAATATGTTTGGTGGCATATTGGGGCATGATACAAGTATGGTGGACTTTCAACCCTAAGCCCCTTTGAAAAATTCCTGAGTGCGCCACTGCTGGTAGGTAGTATTTACATATAAAGAAAAAACGTTTTTATATTATTTATATTATATTACAATATAAGTTTAAAAAGTACTGCAAAGTAAGTTTGTTATATATAAATAAAATTTTCAGTTTTTCAATACTGGGAAGAACTTTAGATACTTGTGGTGAACTTCATAAAGAACGCGAACTCTTTTTCATTTCCCCTTTTCGAATTTTTTTTTTGCTACTCTTGGAGTCCCAGAGTTCTATGGATACACAGTTTGAAGACCAGCGGTTTAGAGAATGCTGTTTGGAGCTGAGAGAGAGAAAAAAGCTCTCATATATAATTGCCATGGTGAAACATTAAAATACCAAAAAGCATTCCTAATGAAGATAACGAGAGCAGAAAATATTCATTAAATGTAAGCTGTACGAAAAATAGTTAACAGTCACTTGAGGTCGGCTTTTCATTTCAGCGATGTGTTGCCATGGAAACGCAATAAAAATGATGGGACAAATTTAATTATTTTATTATTCGATTGACTCAACTATGTTGTCGATTTTCGACACGTTGGCGATAAAGTTTCATTGAATTATTTCCCGCAAGAAGCAAGCTCGCTTTTAGAGATTAATTAAATCTTTGTGCCATTTGCAGTCGAGAAGTCTACAGTAATAATACATAATATGTTATTTGTATCTATTTTATGTATCCAGAATTTAATTTTGGTTGGTGTTGTGAAAAGTATACTTGCGTATCTTTCTTTTTCTGTTGAAAAATGGCAACGGTTATAAATAGAAAAGTATTAACTGCGTTGAGATGAATAATTTATGTATAAAATAATTACTTTTTCATCTTACTGTTTTAAAAATCATACAATTCTAAGGTAAAAATTAACAAAGAAATCAATGTTTCATTTTTTTTTTGGTATAACTAGGGTTTGTAACCCCGGGATTAAAATAACTAATCCCGGGATTTAATTTTTGTCTGAATTATATTTTGAATTTTTTTTCTCTCATCAACACTTTTTAAGAATTTAATTATCAGAAAATTTATATAGAGAGCTTCCAGTTCCGAAACGAGACATTGTGCAACATTCATTGCTGCAAGAGATAACTCTAGTAATATTATTTTGTTATAAATATATTCTCATGAGCTGTTTAAGCTGTTATTGTTGCTTGAAGTATCGAAAAGGCATTTCTTCAAAACTTTTTCTGAATATTTAAAGTTAGTGAATTAACTCAGTTATAGGTGAGTTATTTCAATGTTTTCTTCTTTTTTAATGTACAGGAAAACAAATTTAGTAATATCATTTTGTTATCATTATAAATATATTTTCAAATTACATTGCATGTATTAAACGCTGTTAAAAGTATTTTGAAAAGACATTTTTTGTGTGAGAAAGCTAAAGGATAGAATTTCATTGGTCTGAGAAATATACAATGTATTTATTATTATTATTTTAATATTGAAGTCTGTTTTTTGTGAATATTTTTATGAGAGTTAACTTTACTGTTTATTATGATTAATTTCCAGCGTTATATGTTAATAAGATTAAAAAAAAGGAAAGTATTTTTTTATGGAAGTTGTATCAGTAGAAAATTTTTTAGATTAAAATTTATGTAAATCCATTAATCTTTTGTACGAGCTGTGTACAAGTATATGTGAGTTTGTCGGGAAAAAAAAGTTCAGTTCAGGCTTCAAAATTTTTATTTATGAAAAATCTACTTCCTTAGAACATATTACCCCCCTCCCCATGCAGTTATCAATTCTAAATATATTAAACATAAGAAAATACAATGTTTCAATGAAAATAAAATAATGCAATAAGATTTTGGAAAATCTCAAACACATTGATCTTTAATTTCAATGGATCACTTCTTAACGAATTTTTATTGAATTCCTTATGTACTATTTTTTATTTGTTTTTTTAATGATGAATTAAGTTTTTTATTTTAATTTGTTTCAATAAATAGTAATATTAAACCAATTTTTAAATTATGTTTTTAGTTTTATTATGTAATTTCAACTATGCTAATATGTAAGTATTTTTCATAAATAGTCCAGTTCAAATCCAGGGATCCAGGGATTTGAATAATGTAATCCTGAAATCCCGGGATTGAAAATATAGCACGGGATTACAAACCCTAGGTTTAAATTATTTCCTGAAAAATCCACATTTCAGTGATTTTTAAAAATAATGATCTAGGAAATATAAACTTTTAAATGGAGAGAAATCACATATTCCCAGACACCCCGTTCAATATTGCTATGAAAGATTATTCTAACTTTAAAGGGTATGTGAATTAACTAATATTTAAGTAAATGAAAAAAGCAATATTTATTGCATAAATAAACCCATAGGATGAAACTGAATGAGAATTGTTTATGTATGTATTCTAAACGTAAAAATTAATTCGGAATACTTTTGTATTTTTGCTGTCGGTACTTTCATTTCTTTAATGTATTTGGGGACTTTTAACTTCTTGAAAAAAGTTGATTTTAAAAAGAGCGCAAAAAAGGATAATTTTCAATAAATAAATAAATAAAGATTTGAATTTGATATTGCTATTTTAAATGAAATGAATGTTCAAGAAAATAAATCTTTAAGACCTATTAATACAGTCCTCCGACGGATTAGTTCTTTTTCGAATTATTAAGCTTATTAATTGTATAGTTTCGGTAAGACTAATATCTTTCTGTCGATTCTTTTAATAAATTCGAAAATAATAATATCATCAAAAATAGTCTTAAGGGAAATGGGAAAAAATAAATAAATAAAATAAAGTAAAACAAAAAGGAATTAAACGGTAGATCTTAGTGATTCTTAATTTTTTTTTCTCTTTGCTATAAAAAACTATTTTATACCTATTTTTTTACGTACACATAATAAGCCAAAATCAATAAAACTGCGTAAGAAACAACAAAATAAAAAAGAGCATAGTTTTAATTAATATTAATTTTGATTAATTTATTAAATTATTAAATGTGTATGAAGTTTCAGGTAAAAAATTCATTTATAGAAAACATTGAAATTCCTTGGCGTATTTATTGATTCTCTTGATCTATTTCATGATTTTAATGGCCTCTATTCTCAGAAAACTATTAAATTCAAAACTACTAGACTGGAAATAAATTTCGCAATGCTAAGCCGACGATCATATTTCCGACAAGATAAAAAACAAAATAAAATCTTTAAAAATAAAACCTATCGTTATGTTTCTTTCCCTTGGATATTTCCCGATACTTCTTCGAATAGGAATTTAAATTGATACATTGTAGCTAAAAGTGGATTTGAAATAACGAGACTCAAACATTATAAAAAAAGAAAACTGAAAGTTTTAAAAGAAAAAACATAAAATTAGTTTTTCAGTGTCGTTTTACTAGTCAATGCAAGTCAGAATTTTCTTTGAATTCCTAGAAAAGTAAGAGTTCCGTCTGTATGTCGTAAAACTTCAGAAATAAGACTTTTTTAGCATTTAACCAAAACTGTCTTGGGTTTTGTTTAACCACTGCAATCTCTTTTGCATAGATTTTATTTTTATAAATGAACCTAGAGCACGTTAAGGATGTAACTATGGGCTGAAACAATTTGATTTATAAGTTGTTTTAATTATATTGAAAAGAATAATTTCGATCCATTTCAGTTTTCGCTGAACAAAGCTTTAATATTTGCTTTTAAATATATAATTAAAATCATACTTAATTTCATAAATTAATTATAATTGCATTTAAAAATTTCCCAGCTAGCATTATTTAATAAGCTCGAATTTCTAAGAGTCATGTTTGCTTTTATACAAGAAATAATAAATTTTTTACTAAAGTAAAGGATGAAATGAAAATGGATAAACTTATTTAAAACACACTCTGAAATAAATAAAAACACCTGATTAAAAAATCGTTATAATAAAATGGTTATTTTCATTCTATCAAAAAAAAATGCAAACAATATGTTCCTCTACTCACATTTTTAAAATACGAACTGTTGAAAAATTATTAAACTAATAACTATCATTAAAAATGTGATTTTGTATTAATTTTATGAAAAAATACCACATATTATATTTATAATTATATATCGATGAAATAGAACCAATATAAATCAGGTTATTTATTTTAAGTTGTGTTTTTATTTTTAAAATACAACAATAATTCGCCTTAAGAAAATCGTCTTACATGCTTTATTTCGACCTAAGTTGAAATTATATTTAAGTCAATATATTTAAGATTTTAATACTTACAAAAAAGCGGGAAGCAAAATTTACTATCGAAAATATACTGATTAATTGAATAACACAGACGTCCACTGTATGTTTTTACTAATATCCATTTCGAAATGAAATCGAAAACAATGCTACTGCGTCGCTGTAGGAAAGAGACAACTCTTTTTTTAACTCCCCGCATCACCCCTAGATAGCGCTAGTGTCGTCCACATCCCTTCCTTTCCCCCTATTCAACGGACACAACCGACTGCAGCCGAAACTATTTACGCAGTCGCGATCCGCTCGCCGAGGGAAGAGGGCTCATCTTACCTTTATCCGCGCGTAGTTGTTGGTGATGTTCAGCGATCGATTCTTTTCTCTCCGTTTTCATAAAGATGGCGGAATTTAACCGCTCCCTCAGTATTCCTGTCGAAATCCGTACTCGATCCAGAAACCACGTTTCCTGTCCGAGATGCAGAGTGGATCCTAGTCACATATCTCGTCAGTTTTGGGAGACTTCAAGACCCATACCGCCGGATATAAACACTAACAACAACAACAGCACTAATCTTGAAGGCAGACCCAATGGATACCCCGACTTATGCAGGCGTTCCAGTCGCTCGTACACCTCACCAGCTTCGGTACACCATTATCAGAATAGAGGACCAATAAACAACACACCTACAGGATACCACAGTTCCATCAGCAACAGTGGTTTAATCCGATATACTAACGATTCCCATTCCACTCGATCGGCTGGAGATACATGGAGGATCAGGGGAATCTTGGAAAACCACCCTCCCGATGTTACTCGCAGGGCAGAGTCCAGTCTGGCAAGACTGCCGGACGTTACACATCACACTCAAACGAATACTGCCAGTATCCAACATGCCAGGACTCGCTCGGTGCCAGTTGGTGGTGTTTATGACTCCAGAGTGCCATCAACCAGCTCTTACGATATCCACCACCACCAACAGCCCCAACCTCAAGTGTTGTCCAGAAGTTCCACGCAAGGCATCATTTGTGCAAGGAGCCATCAAGATGGTCTGTCGCACACTTCCATGCCAACCACCATCATATGCAATAATCGACAAGAGACCTCAGTGATGCCGCCACGGCGTGAACCGTCTTGTCTCGTGGCACCTCAGTTGAAAAGAGAACAACCACAACCATCTACTAGTGGTACTAGTCCTTGGGTAACCAGAAACACTCAAATGGACAGACAAGTAAGTTCAGACATTTCTACCAGGAATCCTCACAATAGCAATAATAACTGCAATATTAACTGGTCTAATCAGCAACCACAACAACAGCAGCAGCAGCAACAACAACAACAGCAGCCGCAACAACAACAACCCAGCAGCAGTTGCTGGAGGCCCAACACAGTGACCTCAACTCCACAGAATGTTCTTAACCAGTGTCCTCTTCCAGATTTAGTGACTCCGAGAAGACAAGCCAGAAAGCAGTGCTGTGGTCTATTGGCGACGCATAGTGTTGCCATTAGGTGGTTAATAATAGTTATAGCTGTTTTGGGAGTTCTATGCTCAGTTGTTGGAACTATTGTAGGTGTTGTTAGAGCTACTGGAAAGGAACATCTAACAGTGGCTTTATTACTGATTGGTAAGTAAAAAATTCAATTGATTTTTATTTCAATAACCTAATAATTTCTTATCCTCTTAATATAATTTGGATTGTAATTATTATGTAGTAATAATTACATATACCATTTTACCTCAAAATTAAAATTAGATGTACTACTATTTTATAAAATTAAAAAAATCATGTTTTAATTTTCATACGTATTAATTTTTTTCTTTGATTCATTCATTAACAGTTTTAAATTATTTTAATTCGAGGGTAAAAAAATTAACCGTGCTTTTGTAAAATAAAAAGCAAACATGTATTTTAAAATAAAATGCATGGGAACATTTTAGATCTTTACTTTTATCTGGTAAGTAAAAAGAAAAAAAAAATAATAATAGAGACAAAAAAAAAATTATTTTTGAAGCATACAGTAAAAATTTACATTTCGTATGTACTTGAACATGTTGTAGTTGTTTAATGTGTTTGATGTTTCAAAAGTTCTTTAATTAGTTATTTACACTGACTATTTTAGAATATTTTTTTTTTACTGTCGAATTCCTTGTTAAATTCAAGTCGATATCTGAAGTGATATATAATGATTTCATTTTAACGGTACTATTAATATATTACATTCAAATTTCGTATCATGGATTGCCTCATATATTACACCAATGAATTTTGAAAACATAAAATATATCGTATTCAATTTTATTGTTTCAATAATTTTTCCCTCGAACATTTTTTAAGCTCTGCTAAGCAAACAATTTTCTTTAATTAATTTATAAACCGAAGTATAAATAACTTAACGAGACAGAAAATGCACGAATCTTAAATAATTTGTAAAAGAAAAAAAATCTAACGAGACAGAAAATGCACGAATCTTGAATAATAGTAAAAGAAAAAAATCTCTCTCTAAGCCTTTTGTACGGGATTTAAAACAGTGTTAGAAATCTGTGGAGGAAATAAATTAAAGTATGGATAACAAATTACAGGATTGACAATTTTTCTAAAAAAAATTATCAATCAATCTTAAAAGTATTTTTAACCATATGTTCATAGTTTAAATTATGTATTTAGCGCAAAGTATTTGCATATGTTTTCGGAGTATGTTAATCTTAAAAAATAATTATCAGTGAGAAAAAAAATACCTATAAATACCGAGTGAAAATTATTGCAATAAATAATTGTAGCTTTTGAGACTTTTTACGGTATATTAAATTTAAAAAATTAGGTGAAATGGATGAACAAATTATGTATCGACCTCTCAATTACTTCAAAGAAAAAAGATCACTATTTTAAACACAAATGTAAAGTTTTAAAAAATTAAAATTCAATTAGTTATTTTTATTTGAAATTTATTTATATTTCGAATGTAATAATATAAATGCGATTCTGATGTATACAAAACAGATAAAATATTTTTCTTAATGTTAATATATTTTAGATCTGATGAGCATTTTTTCCTCCATGTATTAGATTTTTTCAAAGAAATTAAATTGTTCATAATAAGGAATTGTATGCATCATTTTGTTCGTATACTTTTATTCCGTATACTTCTTAGCGCTGAAGGAAACCTGAATGTCTATTTTCAAAATCATCCATTGAGATTTCTCGAGGAAACGAGTTTGAAGAAAACTTCTGCGCATGCTCTTGTTTGCGGTTCGAAGTGAACCGCCATCTCTACCGAATTTCTAAAGCGGAAACGTGTATTTTTTAAACTATTATTTATTTACTAAAACCATCTGGAATCAAAAGTGATTAAAATTCATTGTTTTTGTTAAAAAAAATTAAATTTGTATCAATCCCTTAAAATAAAGTATTCATGCAAATTATTCGATTTTTAAAAAATAATTTTTATAATTGACGGAACTTCAAGAAAAAATTTAAAATAATTTTCGTCTGCATTAATCATAATATTATGCAATGCAAGAATTTGATAATTTCAAAAGAAACCAACATAAATGTCTTGTCCACATCTTCCAATCTTTTTCACATTCAATATTTTTCTGAGCCATTGATTGGCCTGAAAACAAACGTTAAAGTTTACCTTATGCCAGTGGCGCACACAAGCGGGGTGGGTCCTGGAAGTCCGGACCCTCCCCCAAAGCTCTCGATTTTTCCCCGATTGATTATAATAATTCTATGTATATAATACGTAAAATTTAATTAAGTATTTATTATTAATGATTAATTTTATAAATTAATGCTAATTATTTATTCAGTAATTAGTTTTTTACTGTATTTTGTTCCCTAAAATCGACAAAATCAAAAGAAGCATTTACAAGAATGGTGAACTTTCAACCCCGACCCCCCCTTGAAAAATTCCTGTGTGCCTAATTACATGTAAATGCCTATAATATGCCATTTAATGCCTAATTACATGTAAATCAATGTAATACTTCAGTTTATTGGTTTTAAAAAATACTCGGCTTTTTTTAAAACAACCCTTTACTTAAGTCCTTTAAGAGAAATTTTTTATTGCTGTAATTTTTAAAAGTTAGATTCATTACTGGTATAAGTAAAAATGAGTATGTGGAAGTTCTTTTTTTATTCAGATTGTCAGCGTGGCAGAATTTTCTTCCTTACATTAATCTTTCATATTAACAGTTGTCTGAAGCAATAAGAAAGAAGGGGCAGGGGGGCAGAGTCGCACCAATCTGTTCTTAACGGGGTGGATGTCAATTCACCGAATTTGCATCCTTTTCCTTTTTTCGCCACGAGTATCATTCCATCTGCCTTCCTTCTGATTCGAACTCTTCCTCATCCAGCTGTAAAATGATAGTACATATGAGGGTTCCATCTGCCCCGGTCACCTGGCACGCATGCGCCACGCGTCCGTGCATGCGCCATGTGCAGGATATCCCATGCAGCTGATAATCAGGAACCGAGAACGAATAATTAAACGGGTACGATTTGAGAGGAAATGAACACAACCCCTGACGCTCTTCTATTAAACCTGCATGGGTTGAATTTTGATACGCATTGTGCTTCTTATTTAGCACACCCACCCTATCATCAACTACGTTGTTCTCCCCTTGCTGTGGTCTTTTTTAATTCCATTATCATTATCTTCGGCCCCAAACAATGCCTTGATCAAACAATGTATATCAATATAAACCTGGATGATGCATTGATTCGAAATTGATTTTGTTAATTGATTTTTTCGGATCTAAAATAACACCTGATCGGCCTTTGTGTTTGTCCATGCATTAACCTTTGTTAATGAACTCTTGAAATAAATCTTTGAAGTGAAACAAGCCTTTTTTTTAAAAAAAAATCAAATTTCAGATCTTAATGAACACATATAATCAATTGTATCTTCCCCCCTAAATGTTTATTGTAGCTTTTGTACCTTACATCAATCTAAAATATAGCAGTTGCGTTTTTTTTTTTATTCTTTTTTTTTAAAAAAAGAAGTATCTTTTTGTGAAAATTAGAAATAAGAAAACAAGCATAGTTTTTCTAGATATCTTCAAATTTGCCTTTACATGCATTGCAATATAATTAAGTACATATGTATACAAATAGATTACTTCTGTGGATTTTTTTTTTTTACTGTTCAAAAATTGTCTTTTAAATTCAATAAGAACTATCTAATAACATTTTTGGTTATTCAATGAAATTATATCATAAAAACTTTAAAAATCATAATGAATGAAAATTAAATATTATATATATATACGTATGTATGTATCTGTACTTTATATATGAGATTATCTTAGTCATGTAAGCTATTTTATCTAAGTTAAAAATATGGTTGCAATTTAAAAGACATGTTCCATGCACCAATTATGCTAAAGTAACTTGTCTTTTTAAATATTCTTATAAAATTAAGAGTTCTTTTGTAGTTATTGTATTAGGTTTCCTTTTAAATTATAAAAACCTCTTTCGACAATTTATCGGGTTGAATATTCATAGACATTATTGCGACTGAAAGCATTTCACCAAATGAAATTACTATTGATTCTAAAAAAATCATTTTTCCCGCCGTGGAACTTTTTACAATTTTATTAACTTTTAAAATGGCGAGAAGTTATTGATTAATTACTTTTCTGCCATAAAGAGAATTTTAGGCTGAATTTAATGTCTTGAATAGAATTCATTCGTAAATTTGTGCATCATTTGCAAAACATTCATAACCGTCTTTTTTAAAAAAATGTCTCATTAAAGCTTTGAATAGATGGTGTAACATTTCCTAGTCCTAGCCGAATTGTTGTTCAATTCCAAATAAAAATTGCAACTTTTCTTCCATCGTTTTATTCACAACCAGTAAGTTAACATTTAGAACAACTTCTAGCATTAACATAAAATCAGAATTTAACGTTAAAAGCAATCGGTTGAATAAATATAAAACGATACAAAAATTATTGTTGCCACAGTGTCAAACGAAATATTTAATTGCATCTACCTCAACTGTTGTATATGTGGGTCGAGTAGCTACAAATTATATATTGAACCCATAATAATCTCTAAAAGATAAATGCCTTTTGTGTGATTTTATCTTTTTTTCTCATTACAATCAAGTATAAATTTTTGAAGTTCACGGCACACAAGTTCTTTTTTCAATGTCATTATTTAAATTCGAAAAATATTTACACATATGCAACGCAACAAAGTGGGCTAGTTTGTCGAAGTGAGTGAGTTAACTGTATATATTGGCTGAGAAAAATATTATCTTAACCGTCACAAGATCTGACATTCAAACGAAACATTAATATGTTATTTACTCCGATGTATTAAATTTATTTCCATAATCTAGTATTACCATTTACCCAATAAAGTTTAATTTAGTCAAGTAGTAAACATACAACTTCGATGATATCTCAGACATGATAAAACAAAATATATATATTTATATACATTTTATCTTCTGATACAACTCGTAATGAAAGTTGTCTAAATTAAGGCAATATCTAGCTTATCTGAGGACTGGCACATAGGAACATTTAAGCGTGATAAACAAGAAAGATATGCATCGTCGTGATGGATGGTTTTCCAGTCTACCCTCATAATTCCCTCCACGAGTGTTGGCTGACCGCCCACTGGAGCCTTGAGAAAAGAATCATTATCCACGACCAGAAGTGACTGCATGAATATCAAATTAGGCGACTTCCCTTCCATCTGCAGGAAGCGCTCGGAAAATTGAGAATTCCGACAAGAAAAAAAGTTCTTTTGTTTAACCCTAACTCCATTTCTTTTGTTATGTAAGTTAATCGCGTATCTCTGTGGTGTAATTTCTTACCCCGAATGAACAGATGAGATAGTAAGGGATATAAAAAGATGTTTTTATGATTGTGAAAAAAACTTAATTTCTTACGCCACATGCTGTCGAGATGTTGTTCAAATGACTTCGCTTAATCATTCATAAATGCGCCTGTTTTGAATTGGAATCATTTTGTAGTTTAGTTTTTTACCAGCGGCTGTCATTAATTCGTTTAATGAATTGTTTGTTGTGAAGCAGGATGAACTGTATTGAAATAAAATAATGGGAGTTCTCATTTTGTTAATATGTCTTGAAATGCACAAAAAAACTCACAATATATAATTCATATTCAAAGATTTTTTAAAAATTTACGTCGCAAAATGAATGGAGTACATTATTTTTACTTTAAAAAATAAGCAAATTTCTTTAATTAAATGACTTAATACTTTGTTTTTGGTGTTGACTTTTCTTTTTTTTTTGCATTTTGTTATGGTAATTGAGTTGAGATGTAGAATTTAAAGTATCTGTATATTTACAAAATCTTATTATTAGTTGAATAACAAAATATTAAAATAACTAATAAAATAATGAAATGAATAAATTATTGAAATAACAAAATCTTTGAAAAGAGATATTTGATTTTAGCAGTATCTTATAAATTAAAGCACGCATTTATCTATTACACATGAAATTTCGCGCTTCTCCTTTCTTCTTCCTTTTTTTTTTTTTGAAAATATTTTAATTAGGAAAAATTTCTTTTTCAAATTGCTATTCTAAAAACCAGATAAATGTTTAATTTTAATTTTCTACTAATTTATTGAAATAATAATAATAAAACCGTATCAGATTAGTTTAAATGATATATTTTTAGATTTATTAGGTATTTAAAATTAATTGCTAACAAATTATCAACAATTATTTCTAAGAATTTAACAGCAATAAATTTGCTTGAAATTTAACGAAAAACGACGGGAAACTCAAAAGCCAAACTCAGCAAATTCTTAAAGAAGCAACTTAGTATCATTTTTCCCGCCTTTTTCTTTCGGTATATTTTACACGTTTCTGGATAATCCCACAATAGAACTATTGAAACGAATTTTCGCGCCAAAAATTTCACCCTCTGCTCTCCATTGTTGTTATGTTTCGCGCCAAAAACGCTCGCGGTTATAATAGAGAAAGGGGGAGACCTCATCCATGGGAATCGACGAGTGCAGTGGGGCCAAGTTCAGGTAAGGGGCCACGTTTTCTACCTGACCTCCGACCCCCTCATTCATTCTATCGAGTAAGAATCTTGATGGGAGCATTTTTTCGTGCTTCTTATTCCTTTAATGTTGTTCGCCGCCAAAAAAACAAAACAAATCTGATATTTTTTCCTTCTTCAGCCAGAAGGAATCTGGTTGTTTTTCTTGACAGAATTTTGTTTCTTCTTTTACAACTTTTTCGTCCCTCCTCACATGCATATAAGTAATTTTTCGGACTGAAAATGTAATTGTTAAAATGACATGTGCGTTCTTTTCCTTCGATATGAAAAAAAAAAAGTCGAATGCGAAGAGAGAAAGAGAAGGTAAATGACACTTAAATTTTAACAAATTCTCGAAATGTCAAGAGATTTATGTTATCAAATTCTATGTGTTGAGATATTGCATCATGTTGTACATATTTCTCTAGCTCGCTGTTCTTTTTTTTTTTTTTTTTTTTTTTTGTACAGGATGATAATTAAAGTTCTGTAAATTAATTTGTATGTTTTTCGAAAAGATTTACCTTTTTTATTATTTATTTTAAATTTCTTAGTAATTTTTAAGGAATTAACTAACATAGTCGAAATGATTAAAAAAATTATCTTGGAAACTGTTCGGTCATTTACGTTATTTATATTTTGATGAAATACTTTTTAAGATTTATTTTGGTAATTTTTCGTGTATTCTTGTTATTATATATATATAAAGCTGTTGTAAATTAACTTTAATCCATTAATTACATGCTACAAACAAACAAAAAGTTCGGGTTTAAAAATTTTACTATAATAAATTTGTAAATGACTTTAATAATAGTTGATATTCAAATAATTATAAGAAAAATATTTTTTCGTAAAATCTCGTGTATCATAAAAATTAAATATAATAATAGCACGCGCCAAAATATTTTTAAACTATTAAATAAAACTTAGTAAGAATTAAAAATATGAAATAAAATTAAATCTTTTGGCTTTGAACCAATAAATGAAAGCATTAGAAAGTTAATGAAGAAACATAAGTTCTCTTTTTAAAACAAAACTAAAAGGTTAAAAGCTGGGAAACAAATTTTAAAATTAATCCTTTGGGGAAAAAATTAAATTTTTCTGTGAATAATTACATCAATTATAATGCATTATTTTTTTTAAAAAAATAATTGCTAGTTACCTAAGGTTCACTACACATTAAAATGTGAGTCTAAATAGATCTTTTTACCCATGATGACATGAAATTTATTGCTAGTTTTTATAAACCTTTTTTAAAACTATTTTCTTGATCATTATTAATATTTTATGAGTGATTTGTTTTGTATTAGAAATATCTTTTCATATTGAGACATCTCAATTTCTTTCTTTCTTTTTGGAAACCTGTCAATTTAAATTGAATTTTGTTCTTTCATCTTATCACACTATGTTATTTAAATCTTAAATTGCAATGGTGATATATCCATGTAAAATAAATTGTACTTAATCGCATTAAATAAAAATGAGAAGAAAAATTCTTTCTATAAACTTTTAGACCTTCGTGTTACTCAGTGAAAGTTTCAGAATTATCGATCTTAATATATGAGTTATTTTATAAATATATTCGAAAATTTGAAATGGAATTATGCTTCAGAATTATTTATAAGACAGAAACAGGTCGACATAGTATGTAATAGAGGTGTCATGTCTCTCTCATTAGAGTACATTCCCAAGTCCTTTTGAGGTGGAATGCGTGTTAATATGCACATTTTGGATGAGGCAACCCCGTTGCGAAAGGGAGGGGTGTCTGAATTAGGAGGGATGCAGGGGTGCATTCCTGGTTGTCTAGTCCCTGGGGCATGCATAAGGGAAAATTTTTTGTTGTGAAAGCATGCGAGGTAAATGATTTAGGGTATTAACTTTTCACTCCAACATGGTTTTCCTTTATTTAATTTTTAAAAAATAAGCGTATTGTTGAAAATTCTGTTTTGTTTTCTCGCACAATAAATTAATCGCATTTTAACAATTTTTAAAATCAGTCGGTTTTTTGTACTTACGCCACTGAGGGTCAAACCAATGATTTCTCTAGTTGTTTCTTATGCCTCCTGATCTCGACTGTGTCAGATCCAGGCCCACGAAATTCATCCTGGCAAAGGGCTAGATATTCGCCGGTCGTTAGCCGTGGCTTAGCCTTGAGCACCATGCAATTGACAGTGCGATTCAGGTCGGTTCCACCCCATTTTGATGGAGAACACCCTGGGGGGTCAAGGGCCTCCGAACTCTCTTTCCCTTCCATCCACCTCATGAGAGGACTTTCGGCTGGACAGTTATTTAGAGTACCCCTTGCCGCAAAGGCATTAAACACATTTAAGATCACCCATGTCTTCTCCGGGATTCGAACCCAGGCCCCACGGCACAGCTGTCAGCGTCGCTAACCAATAGACCGGATAGCGGTTGCTTTTCTAGTAACTACTGTTCGCTTTTGTTTCTCTTCAGAATTTTCAGTTTTTGGCTGTTTGTCAAATGATTGGTGGAGGGGGTAGTCTAGCAGTTTATGATCAAAAACTCGTGGCTCGCGTGTCGTGGGTTTAAGTTCTGCTGCCACTGAAGAGGCGCTGTATGAAGGAGACCACAGCACGATAAATCTGACGAGGCTCAATATCCTCCCGTTGGTGAGGAAGGAGTATTTAGGAGTGGGGTGTGCCAGCTCAGGTGTTGTCCTCATCACTTGACCGAGGCTCAAAATTATGAGGTCCGTAATAGCTCTCGTGTTTCTTTGTAGTGCGTCTTTAAAAAAACTCACTTCTAATCAAATGATTTAGAAAACGTGTTCAGCTCGATTTAGTTGGATGCTTTGAACGGATCATTTACTTTTGTGCAACAAATATAGTTGTATAGATTTATTTTTAAATTATTACTATTAACTGAGTGTTTGATTTGTTCGAGAAAAACGAAATGAACTGGAAAGAGTATAAATAAACGTGTTAAATTAGCCCATTACATCTCTGTAATCGATATTTGCTTCATTAGATTTAAAGAAAAACTTTCTTTTTAAAAGCGACAAACATTTTTTCTCCCACTGTTCTTGAAACGAGTTAATGATTACAGAGTACTTTTTCCACCGAAAAAAAGTTCTTTTTGTTTGTTTGTTTTGTGTTGGAAAAAAAAATCGAACTACTGTTGCCAATCTATCCATCTCTTTTCTCACCAATGTTTGGGAGAGTCTATTTTTTGTCCCTCTGCTGCCCTTAATTATCTGGAATGGAATATAAAAAAGAAACTAGTGCGTCGGCCACTTCGCTTTCCCAGGCTCTGTGGCCAGGGGGTGTTCGCTTTTAGAAGAGAGGCATTCTTCTCAAGGTAAAGGACGCCAAGACTTGTTTCCTGCGTCCGGAAATGGCTGACGAAAAGCAGACCCCCAGGCCATCTTGTCTCCTCTAATTAAGGGATTTCAATAACTGGATCCCCAAATTAAACATCGGATTGAAAGGAATAAGTAATGTCTGTGTTAGGATCCGTCATCTACATGTCAACTTTGTGTATGATTTTGTTTTATGTCGCTACCCGTTCTGATATTTTCGCGTTTCTTGTCTTTTTTTCTCTTTGTTGATGCTAGCCACATCTCGCTTCAATGAACTTCAAAGGCTTCTGGCGAGTCAAATGGCGCCTGAGTGGAATACAGAATTAGTACACAAACTTATATTGCTTAAGCATGCAGATTTATTTATGTTGATATTCTTATTTTGTTCTGTGAACGAAATTTAATTATGTTAGAGATGCGTAGGAAATGTTTATTTAAGAGAAAATCGTGTCCTGTTTTTGTGTTTTGTCTGTGATTCGTGTTCTGGGATCAGTTGTTCGAATCCCCCCCAAAGATTCATTAAAATTTCCGAATAATGCAATAAGATCATTCTAAAATTTCTGACTTGTTGTAGCACAGAGGTCACCAAAGTGGTGTCCGTGGACCACTAGTGGTCCGCGAGAAAATTTCGCTGGTCTCCAGAAAAATGTGGAATTTACTCACTTATCGCGTTAAGTTATGTTTTAAGATGCATTGATTGCGTTCTTAGATCACATTTTTTTTATAAATATATTTAACATTCACAAAATAATCCTATTAGTGGTCCGTGAGGTCAAAAAGTTTGGCGACCGCTATTGTAGCAGATTGTATGAAACGGCGTACAACAATACTTTTTAAGCTGCTCTGAAATAGATTTTTTTAAAAAGTGAAGATGTATGTATTCTCTCATTACAAAAGAGAAAAATGTATTTCCAGAGTTCCTTTTTATAGTTTAATTTTCAAATTAATGTGATTTTTTATTTACTTTGGACTTCAAAGTAACATAAAAGACTTCAGACTTCAAAGTTTTGGACTATTGGCGACGGATCACGTAAATTTGAATCTTGGTCAAACGGCGAGGACGACTCCTGAGTTTGCACCTCACTCTCCAAACTTCCATATTATGTGAACGTTAGGACTTTGAGTCACGACGGGTGGCCGCGGTAGCCGAGTGGTATAGGTATCGGACCGTGGCTTGCCTTGTCACGAGTTCGAGCCCGGTACCACTAAAGACCCGCCTTGTAGGGCAGCGATGCACGTTAAATCTGTTGAGAGCTGAAACGTCCTCACGTAGGTGTGGTGTGGTAGTTAGGAGAGGGGGTGCCAGCTCGGGTGTCGTCCACGTCACTTGACCATGGTTCAAAATTACGTGGTCCGTCGCCAAAAGCCCTCGTGTAGCTGAACAGTGCGACGTTAATATTAACTCAACTCAACTCTAGCTCACGCTGATACTTCAACGGATGTACTTCCAAGGGGAGGTACATCACAAGTTGGTGGAGTAAAAAAAGTAAACTGAAATGAAAACTTATCTTTCCTTTCAACATTTGGATAAATAATATTACGTTTGAGTAAAAACAATTTACTTGAGAATTATTGGAAACTTCTCCAAGGCTTACCAATATGTTGATGATTTTAAAATGGCAAACGAAAGGCAGAGGGAATTTACATTATTCAATATTGATTTGGAATAGTTTAAATATTTATTGAAGCGCCACGAAATATCAACTCAGTACAGCTAAATATATCAAAATCTAGGTTTTCATTTCACACCAATCATTCGTCAACAAAATGAACCTCGCCCATGTTCTTCGTAAACATTCGAATTTTCTATCCGTTTCCAACTAATTATTTTGTGTCTATCCTTAATCACACACAGGGATCTATCTCATAAAATGCAACAATCCATCTGCTGTGTTGTCCAATTAACAACTTTTCCATTTTGGAAATAAGGCTATTTTCGTAGGAAGAATCATTTATTGCAGCGGTCATACGATAGTTGACTTCCCTTTTCCTAGAAACCTACGCAGATATTTTATCTTGTTGCTGCCGCTGTCTTGAATTGTAACCTCAAAAGATCTTTTCTTGCCACAGAGATGCCTTTCTGTGCTGGGTTCTTGTGAAACTCAATTGTTCCATTCAGTTTTATCTCTGTGTAATTCGAAACGTGACTCGCGCTATTATTTATTTAAACCTTTCTGTGCATTCATCTCATTCATCTGTCTAAAAATATGTTCTAAACAATCTCCGAGACTAGAAGTTGCTTCAGACAAGAGTCCTCGTAATCCCTACGAAATATATGGCTGTTTACTAAAGGCTACAAGAATTTATGCATTTTTCCAGTCCGAGAACAACTTTCCGATGTCCTGAAAAAGTGCAGTTTTTTTTAAACAGCAGTGAAAACTGAGTTGTTTATACTGTTCTAAACCTTTCTTAGCTTTATTTAATAATTTCCCAGAAATGTTTCGAGTAAGTGGCGAGTGAAAGTGAATATAAGAAAAGCAAAAGAGAAAAAATTCATAGAAATTTATTTTTTTTACAAACGATCTTGAAAACATGTCCTCTATTTTGGAGGAATGTGTGTACATGAAAGAGAGAATTCCAAAAATTCCAACTTCGATGCCAGTACGTCTAAACATAGCATATTCAGAACTCCTTTTAACGATGTTGTGTTAAAACCAGTTTCAGCTGGTAGCCATCCTTCACTTTCTGTTTATAAAACGTAATGAGAATATTATTAAGAAAATAAATTTATAATACTCATTACATTAAACTATCGAATATATGTATCATGTACAAGTAGATCATAGCTTGATTCAAAGAAAAAGTTTAGTAGATTATCCATTGAATTTGAACCTGTCATTAGACTCTTATATTTGTTCTACTTGTAAAATTTAAATAAAATTTCAAATGGAACTAATATTCAAATATTAAAAGAGTTTTCAGAAGTTTTTTCGAAATTTTAAAAAAGAAATCATGTGTATTATACGCGTATTTTTAAAGCAATTGCATTTTGCTTACCTAAGTTAATTATTATTGCTGCCAAATACATGTACTTTTTTAAAGAAAGTTTTTGTAAAAAGCAAAAATTGGCTACAAAGGAAGGCCTGAACTGATTTACTCGTGATTGTATTTATCATGTGAATATAATGTCACATGAATTTATGAACTGATTTATTGGAAACAGGTGATTGTAGTTATTATGTGAGTATGACGTCATATAATTTTAATCTATTAGATACATTCAAAAAGTATATAATGAGAAAATAATATTAACTCTATAACTGTAAGTAAATTTATTCTATTAAGAAATCTATTTATGTATATTTTACGATAATAATAATAACATTTTTTAAATGAAAAAAATATATGTATTATTTCTTCTGAAATATAAATTAACGACATTTGTATTCTGAGGGAAGGAATAATTTGTAAATGAATACTAATTTCAGAGAGAGAGAGAGAAAACCATGTAAAATTTGTTGTATATTTTGTAAAGTACCGCCCTAAATATAAAAAAAGGTGTAACTATGTGTATGTGTGTGTGTATATGTATATATAAAATACAAAAATCCTTTAAAATTTATTGTTGTGACTAATGCCACCTGCCTGACGAAGTCAGATCGAAACCCGTGCAATTCATCGTGGCTAAGGGCTAGAATTTTTACGCCTGTCGTTAACCTTAGCTTTGAGCACCATGAAGGGGACATTACGATTTTGCTCGGTTCCACCCCAATTTAGAGGGAGGAGATCCTGGGGGTCTTTAAAATCTTCATGATGCTATTCATAAGTCACATTTATTAAGCACGCTATGTTTATAAGGCGCTCAAAATCTTTCTTTGTAATATTTATTTTAGTTTCTTCAAATCCATTTAATTTCAAAATGCTTTGTGCGGTTTCATTTTTTTTTTTTATGCCAAGAAGCGAATAGGAATACATTCCGCGAGGCACGATTTTCATGTTTGGAAATATTTTTCGTTTCATTAACTTAAATTAGAATACCTTTTTTGTTGTTGTTGTAGATTTAATTAAAAAGTTCATTCCAAATACATGGTACTTTTGTTCAGAAAAATCACACCAGGAATCAACACATTAAACGATAACTATAAACAAGTTTTATTATTTTTTTAAACACACATGCTTTTATTAAATTCACCTGTATGTAGCGGAATCACAGTGAACTCGATTTTTACCCACTTTAAAAGATCAGATTAGTTTGAAATTTTGCACACTTGTCAAGGACCAATGACAATACAATAATTTAATGATTTTGTTTCATTGTCAGGATCAACAGGATTAACGATTTCCCATTTCCAGATTTGGCGATTAAAATATTAAGTTACAACCCTTAAGTGAAAACGCTTTTGGTTAATACAAATGCAACAAACAAGCAAAAAAGTGTTCTTTATGTGAAATTTTTTACTTTTTAGTTCGATTAACTATAAAAGCGTGTGTTTTTCATTTTTTTTAAAACTTTAATTTATCAATAATATCGCATCAATTTAATGATTAATTAAAAACAAATGCTTCAAATACATTTCTTACAATTTGGCACTGCTTGCAAAAATTAAGGTTACCACTAAATTCGAATATATCCAAAGAGGGGACCTCCGAATAAAATATTCTGATAAATTGTTCTCCCACTTTTAATTCCACCCTTTTAGCCAGGGCATACAATTAGATATTTACCGCGGCGCCCCATGCAATCATTTTTAATCTTTAACCACCAAGGACGTCCGCGCAATGTAATTTATGTTGTGGGCTCTACCAGCTCGAGTTAATATCCACCTAATTAGCGAGAGCCTTTCTACCTGGGGAAGAGCCCATCAGGAGACTTCCAGACTTTACGACTTCCTTCACAGATACCTGGGGGAGCGTAAATCAGAATTACCTGAAGACAGTGCGGCTCATCCAATTACCAACTGGGCTCCGAACTCGGATTGGTTTCCCGCGGATTCATTTAAAACCATTATAACAGTTTTTTTTAATACTTATAATCATTATGAAAATTGTTGTTTTTGCGCAAGATATAGCGGTTGTTGCTCTTATGGTTTTGGTAAATGTTGCAGTTCGTAATAATTACTTTTTTATTCTAATGTTCGATGGACATTTAAAAAAATTGTTTGTTTTGAAACAGTATGGTCTCAGGGTGGATAGAGTAGTAGGGAATATTATTGGGATGTGGAATGTCAAAACATTTATGAGTGGATGCATTGATTATCTTTTTCATAGATGGATTTCTTGAGGATTTTTTTTCCTTCTTATTTTTACTGGATAAAAAAAAAATGTGTTATGAATTCTGAAATTTTTCTCTTAAATTATGACCAAAGAACGTTGAAAATTTTGTATTTGATTCTATCTCTTCTCGAAGTTTATTATTTTTTTGCCTTATTCTTTTCCTTGAGAGACATATGTTGATTTATTTTTAGTACCTAGATGGCCTAATGTTCATGGCCACGAATTTGTTGCCACCGTTGTTTCTGTTGAGTCATCGGTTAAAATTATAGTGACACTGATTACCCAATGATGTGTGTAGAGAAGCTGATACGCTATAAATCTGTGGAAGCTCTAAGTCAGCTCTGACGTGTTCTGGAAGCTTAGAGAATTGGATGTCAACTAAAAGATAGCCCTCGTCACTCCACCATTGTTCAAAATTGCGAAGTTCATCAACAACAGCCCTCGTGTTGCTCCAAAGTATGACGTTATAAGGAAAAAGGACAGTACAGTTTATTGACAAATAAGAAATATAAAATATAGGATTTTTACAGTTTAATGTATATTGTTAGAAACAAGTTATATATATAAAATTGTTTAAGTCAATTCCTACTTAGGTCAACAAAGAAAATTTTTATTTTAGTTATTTTTTTATTAAACAGACAGTAAGTAAAACAAAAATACACATTCTTTTATCTGTAAATAAAAGATGAAATATTTTAAAACATTGTATATATGTATGTTTCCATATCAACTGCTTCGGCTTAGAACTAAGTATTCAAGCTTGAACATGTTTTATGGTGCCTTCCATCGGCTTTGTTTTGCCAATTTTATTGGGAAAAAAACAACAAACTTACACCTGAATGAAATAAAACCTGTCACGACTTCAAAAAACAACTTAAGACATTGTTTCATGTCTTAGCCCGTTCAGACATGCTGATCCTAGCTCGAGTAATTATTGTTTCAAACAGGAAAAAATTCTCACCATCTCGCGAACTAAAATAAAGTTAATGAAACTTTAATATAAGACTAGTAATAGTATCTGTATGCATTTTTCATGTTACGACGACTTGACATTTGATGATTGACTAACATACTATCATTTCATCTTGAGGAATTATAAGTCCACACACACACACACACACACAGGGATGATATTTCATCCATTAATTCCAGAGTGAATTTTACTGAAACCTTTACCTTCATTGGACGTGGTTAAAAATTCTGGGAACTCAGTCAAGTGTCAATAGGCGGATCGTTTCCTTTTCACTTCAAAACATCCCATGGTACAAAAAAAAAAGGAAATAAACCAAACAAAGTGCCCAGTGAAACGTTAGCTGCTGGTAACTCGTTTAAGCATCGAAAAATCTCATTACCAGAGTGAAAATCTTGAATTGATGATTCAACAGGTTTTTCCTTATCCTTCTCGCTCCCCTCCCCCTTCCTCTCGGATTCGTTCTAATCAAGAACTAGTGAGAATGTCTGCTGGAGCGTGAAGGACATGCACATCTCCTGGCCGGGATTGAAATTCCATCCTCTGCAATATGCATTGTTTTTGGTGAGATAAAAAGAAGCGTCAGGTTTCATTACTTATTGCAAATGCGTCGTTCGCACCTTCGTCGAAGACGGTTTGGGTTTTGCAAGTGCGCCGACATCAATCATCTTTGCTTTGTTATGTTATCTCCACAGGATGGAGGGGGAAAAAATTCCAAGATTTTGGAATGGAAAAAAAATGGATGATTTTATGAAGCTCTCTCTTTGAAAATTAAGTGTCATGTTTAATAATGGTTTATATGTGCGATAACTTCACGGTAGATGGTGTAATTTGAAGGGTTTGGGTTTTTTTTCTCCCATCTTTGCATTGTTCACAGTTTCTTTTTCTTTGAAAGTATTGATTATCTCCTAACTGTTAACTTATGTATTAGGGGGGGAAAACCCGCTTCATACGTTGTTTGATGATACATAATTTATTTTCTAAAAAAATATTGATCTTCTGGCGTCAAACACTGTTAGGGTATCAACATAATCACTTTCATTAAGGTGTGTTAAGGTATGGTTTTGAGTTTGCCTTTTGTCGTATTTTCGGTAATTGTCATTTGTCTCACTTTGAAAGCCCATGTAATAATATATTCGCCGGATTATATCCTCGAAATTGCATTTCATCATCATTATTTATTGTGTTTTTGTTACTCTGAAATTCTAGCGACTTAATGTGAGAAGATAATTTAAAATAATAATCTTTTAAATTAAAAAAAATATATTTATCGAATAATTTTTCTCGTTTGAATTTAATCGAAATCCCTTGTACAACTTTCAGAATCTGAATTTTACTTATTAACAAAATCTGTATTTATTATGAAAAACATTATTCTATACGTATAGTTAACTTTTTACCTTTGCGTGAAGCTAATTAATACCTACACAAATCCTTTGTAAAACGCGTCAGACTACAGAATAATGTTAGTTAAATGTCACCTCCCCCTTCTCGTCATTTTGAACCGTGGTCACGTGAAGAGGATGACACCTGAGCTGGTACCCCTCCCCCCTCTTCTATCCTCGACATCAGTGCTCCGCAACCTTTTTATCGCTGCGGACCGGTCAACGTTTGATAATTTTATCGCGGCCCACTGAGGGTGGGACACGGTGATTGTTTATATTTTAGATTGTTTTCATTTAACAATTTTAATTTAGTTGCATTTAAAAATGCCTTCAGAATAAAATATAGTTACACCCAAAATGAATAAAAGTGATTTAACTTGGAATATAAAGAGATTTCCGTGGAAAGTTGCGCAAATCCGAGAGAAATGCACCACTTTAAATAAAATGGCAATAGTTTAATGTTCTTTAGGCGTAATGTTTCTTAATGTTCTTTAAATAAATGGCCCGGCACCATTTGATCCACGGACCGGTACAGACCGGGGGTTGCGGATCACTGCTCTACATCACACCAACGTAGGGACTGTGAGCCATGACGAATTTAACGTCAATCAACCTCTCTACACGGCTAGTCTTCAGAGGCATTAGGAATCAAACCCACTACTCTACAACGCCGGCCACGTAACCTAGGCCAGTGATCCGCAACCCTCGGTCCGTGGATCAAATGGTGCCGGGAAGCCTAAAGAACATTAAACTACTGCCATTTTATTAATTGCGCAGCTTTTCACGGAAATCACTTTATATTCCCCGTTAAATCACTTTTATTCATTTTTGATGTAACTATATTTTATTCTGAAGCAGTTGCGCGCACGGGAATTTTTCAAGGGAGGGGGTCCGGGGTCGAAAGTTCATTCTTGTATCATGCTCCTTTTGATTTTGTCGATTTTCGGGAACAAAACACAGTAAAAAACTAATTATTGAATAAATAATTAGCATTAATTAATAACATTAATCATTAATAACAAATACTTAGTTAAATTTTACGTACTATATACTTAAAATTATAATCAATCGGAAAAAAATCAAAGGCTTTGGGGACCCCCAGGACTCACCCTCCCTTGTGTGCGCCACTGTTCTGAAGGCATATTTAAATGTAACTAAATTAAAATTGTCAAATCAAAACAATCTAAAATATAAACAATCAATGTGTCCCACCCTCAACGGGCCGCGGTTAAATTATCAAACGTTGACCGGTCCGCAGAGATAAAAAGGTTGCGGAGCACTGACCTAGGCTATTGAGGCCACAAAAAGCTCTTCAGGGAAATAGCTAAAATAGTTAAAAATTGTCTTTTTTCGGAGGAAAGGGCAAAACTTTATTCAGCTTCGAGAAAACTTTTCAGTATAAGCTAGGGAAGTGTGACTGGTCTATTAGTCATTTGACATTCGTCCACTAACCTGAAAAAAAAATATTGTGTTCCTCTACAAATTCGCAGCTAATTTCTTGACCCCGAGCAGTGAACCATTCTGTTGACAAATCACTGGTAGCCCGAAAAAGTCCACCCCATCCATTTCTTTTGAAAAGAGATCTTGAATACCCCTCTTTCCCAACCATGCGTCTCTTTCAGCTCCTCCCCTAGACTATTTCTCTTTGTGAAGGTGGTGACCTCTGGTCACTCCACTACTATAAAGCTGTATTTGTATGACTTTGTTCGACTTAGGTTTAAAAATAGCGATTAAAAAGAATTAATCCATATGAGGTATTGCCCCCTCCTTCCCCGATCGTTTTGGAGGAAGGTTTTTTTTTGTTTGGTATTTGAATGTCGTACACAACTGTGTTTTGGACTACTTGCGATGAGGTGATAAGTAAATAAATGTGAAATATATTGCTAGTGAGTGAAAACATTTGTAATTTGAAATTTGACTAAAAATCCTTTTTTTAATTGCACATTTTCAGCAGATTCTCACAAATAAAAAAGTGTAATAATTGAACATTTAATCAATTTCTAATGATTCGATATATAAATTAAAGTTAAACAAATAGTTTTTAAGGACCTTCGCTTTATTATATCAGATAAATAAGACAGAGATCCCTTTAAATTTTTCTCCTTTTGTGTGTGTGAGAAACTAGTCTGTTACTAAATGTGCAATGTTCATTAATAAATAGAATATAAATATTATGAAAGGGTTTTTTGTTGTTGTTGTTTGAAAAATTATAATAGCTCTATTTCAAATTAAATTAATTTTAATTAAAAAAAACCATTGTCTTTAGCAAAAAGACAATTTTAATTGTAGTTGGAAAGATAATTGACAAATTGATAAATAAATGAAAAATAGTTTAAAAAACTGTTGACTGATAAATTGAAGAAGGGTTCCTGATGAAATTTTTACTGTAAATTTTTTGAATTTAAATTCGTTTTTGAGTACTTGATATATTAGCCTATATTTATCTTTATTATTATTACTTATTTTAAATTCATTATTTTACTTCTCATAAGGAGCTATTAATGCTTGAATCCATCAGCTTTTTAAAAAACAAAACAAAGTTATGTGTAACTGTTCGCTCTCATATGTGTACTATATATATTCCGAATTAAATCTTTATAAAACATTGTGTGCACACTGTTTTCTGGTGATTAGTCTTTTACATAAGACACTTCTAATAAGTATAAGTTTGGGTTGTGGTGCATTAAAAAACTTTTTCAGGCATTTAACTTGAATTAAAGCTGCATGGAAACAAATGTGGGAAATATACTCTCGTTACCATGAAGAACTAATAAAAAAAAAAAACTGAAATATTATTTTTTAATCCTGTTAATCAACCAAGATTCTTTAGCGAACTAAAAATAAATCTCCAACGAAAGAAATTAAATATAAAGTTTACTGTGAACAACTAACCAACTAGCAGGACAGTTAATTCACTTCCATGAATATATCGAGGTTTCAGAGTCAAAATTTGAGTTATCAAAGAATATGTGTCTGAATCACCTGCTTCTAAAATAAAAAAAAAAAATTTTTAAAAAAAAAATCGTTCTCTGTACCACTTTCCATATTTCATACCGAATTTACTGTAGCACGTTTTCTATGCACAAACATATTTCGCCTGACACATTTTTGTTGCTGTAGGATTTATTTGACGGTAAAATAGTGCGACTAGATTCTGTATGTGTTTATGGTTTCATGGAAGTGTCGCTGTGGACCCGTTTCGCTTTATTTTATCAGCTGAGAGCTGAAAGGGTAACCCGTCGTCCTGGCAACTGTGCAAGGGTGGGCGTCCCAGAGGTCAGCAGACAGCCGTTCCCATAGTTACCCGCAACGTCACACGAGTCAATGTTTATAGAAAAAACAGCTGTTTCGGGTCACAACAATAGTTTCCCATTCCATCACCCAATGAAGAAAGTGAAGTGACTTAATGAATGACGGAATCTCTGTCTGTCGTTCCAAAGAGACACTGCTAATGCATACAACTTAATTGAGTGGCAGTAATTTTTTTTTAAAAAAAATTAGTATGTTTTTGAAGTTGTTCTCTCTGAAGATAATTTTTTTGTTTGATCTGTCTAGTTTTCTTTTAGTGTTTTATCTCATTCGTGAAAACGTCTCATTTGTAACTTCTTTTTTTTTTTTTTTTTTTTTTGTCGTAGAAAGAATAAGCTGGATTTTCATTTCCCTCTTTTCATGCTTTCTTTTTATGTGAATGCATGCATTTGAAACAAATTTCCGAGAAAGAGTGTGCACATACGATACATTACGGACTTGGTTTAGGGCATTTTTAACTTGTTAATAGGATATTTTGAAATGAATTAAATTAACTTGTTGCAGTCGTTGAGGGGTGAAGAGTTTGCAATTTATAGAGGCTCATTTAATTTACACAAACATGAAATGAGCAGCAACATATAAAGCAAGACAACACCACGCGCGGCTTACAGAACGATCACAAAACGTTCGTTCTGGAGATATCAACTTTTTATAGTTTTGGTTAATCGGAAGCTGTTAGAATCATATGATTTCCGGTAAAGGCTTTTTTGATTGGACCGAAAACACTATTGATGCATGATTGCATCATCCTCTTTTAAAAACGCTAAAGTTCTAATTTTTGGAGAAGATAAAGTTGCGATTTTTTCACGATGGACGGGTAAGCTAAAAATTATCACGCGAAGTCTTGGGAGAAATACATCGACAGAAAATTAAAATTGTATATAAAACACACACACACACATATATATATTCAATCATCTTATGTTTCATATTTTATTCCAAAGTCGATTATTTTGTTTTGTGGGTTCTTAAAAGTACATACAAAAATCAACACCTTAGAAGAATTCTTATTTTTATATGCATGAGGAAAAAAGTGATATCGCATTATGATAATAATTTTTGTAGAAAGTTCAATGATTTTATTATTTGTTACAATATTACGTGGAGAAAGAATTCTACTTTAAATTAGATTTTGTACAATTTTTGGTTAGAATTTAGTATTGTTTCTTATATCTGTATAACCTGAAAAAAAAGTAATGGAATTTTGTATTCTTATCGAATTCTGTTTCAAATTTCTTGTTCGTAATAATTCTGTGTTCTGAAACAGTAATCAAATTTATTTTTTGTTGATGTTCTTTTTCTTTAAATGGTAGTTCTTAATCTGATAATCTGTCTTGTGTTGCCTGTTTCCCTCGCTGGAACAAGAAAAGAAGCGACACAAACACGAATTCGAAAATACTATCCTCGCGCAGCATCGACAGACGTGTCGGAGCGTGTTGCCTTCCCTTCCTCTTTAAGTAAAAAAATAAAATAAAAATGAACGAAGTAAAAATAAAAAAAAAAATTGGAAAAAGTGGGAGAAGTGGAAGCAAATAATAAAATAAACGAAGAGAAAAACGTTTCAAAACCAGTATGGCCGTCCAGTGACGTGGGAATGGAAGAGCGGCGTTCTGCATTCCTCTGACTCACCCCTGACCCCCTTTCGGAATGTTTTCAAACCCCTCCTATCCCCCGGAGTTCTTTTTTTTAATAACAATTTGGATAGATACGGTATACTAGGAGGGGAGGGCGAAATTGTAAAGTAGGCGTATAGGCCGCAAATTTCTTCTTTATTGACTTGTTCCCCTGTTATTTTTCTTTTGAACAGTTTTCTCTGCTCATAAAGCACCTGCAACAAATAACACACAGCGCTTTTCTTTTCTAATTATGGGGAATGCTGCACGTTGTGGTGGAAGTACTAATCCACGGTTTCCTTTCAGGATAAAGGGAGGGGGGAGGGAGTTGAAGATTATTTACTGCGTTTCGTTTTAAAAGAATTAAAATAAAAAAAAATGGTTGTGAATGTCGTCTTTTTTAATGCTGAGAATATTCCAAAAGTTGAATTAGCATTGCCAAAATAAATATAGATTCTTTCTAAGTTCTTATGTTCTTTTTGGGGTTAATCCCCCCCCTCTCTCCTCCCTACAAAAATTTATTTATTTTTTATATTATCTGTTAAAAGTTGTTATAAATAATCAAAAACAGAATTGTTCTGAAAGTTGAAATATTACTTTTTGAATCGTTTACGTACTATTTAAAGTGATTAAAATTATTTAGTGTTTTTTATTTTTTTCCAAATGAGGAATCGTATATTTCAGTATGTTTTTTTAACTGATACAACCGTTAGTATGTAAAATTTCCACAAACATAAATCGGAACTAACATAGAAGGCGATTTTGATAAGACTTATTTGGCGAAATAGCTTTTCCGAATTGTATTTTGTTGTTGTTAATCCATATACTGTTTTCCTTATTTTTTTTCTGATACAAATTTATTTCCTCTTACAAATCGTAAATGCACTCTATAATTTTTTTTATTGTAAAAAAAAAATGACTTTTCAGTGAAAACTTACAAATAGATAAAGTAAGCAATGTAAAACAACATCAATAAAACATGTTTTTGCTACGTCAAAAATCATGTTTTTTTTTTCATTAAATTTGTTAATGATTTTGATTTCATTTTTTAGTTCATATCCGATTCTACATAGTATTAAAAAAATAAAATTACAAAAATGTTATATCAATCCTGGAGCTCTGATATTTTAATTCGTTTGCTTGTTCTTCCATTTTTAAATGCAAAATAAATAAATAATTAAATTTATTATATTAATTCAATGATCTTATTTTTAAGACAATAGTAAAAAGGTTCAAAATATTTCCCCCTTTTTTTCCCACGAGTTCTAAATCTTGCACACAATTGAGAAAACGTTGGAAAATACTCGAATTCTTTACGTATCATGTGATTTATTCTTTTGATGATTCTCGAGCAGTGTTAATAATCACATGGAACATGATCGTCTGCTTTCGTTCTAACGTTCGAATGCACTGGAGTGAAACGAAGCGAGACGTGGAAACACGCCATTAGAATCTTGTGTCAGTTTTCTGAACTTCAAAAACTCCGTCATAAGAGTATTTCATATTGCATTTTTGTTCTATTCTTCTTTATTGTAATGCGAACAAGCGAAAGAAAGGCTAGCTTATTTCATAGACATGGTTTCAAAGAATTTAAATCGTCGTCGTTTTTTAGGTATTTTTTGTCGGAGAAAGTAAACGTAGAAAGCGACGGAAAATTATAGTCAATAAAAAAGAAATTTAGCGAGGAAAAAAATGTTTTACAGAAAAGATTATTTGAAAGGGAATACACAGTGAATGTGTGTATTTTATTGGATTCCATATAAAGTGCTTAGGCATTTTTTTCTTCTTCTTTTGAATAGTTTATGAACGTTTGTATAAGTGAGGAATATTTTTTGAAATTTGGTTACTTTCTGTGTAAGGACAGATGTTCTTAGAAAAATAATGAACAAACTAAAAATATTTGTTTGATTAAGAATTCATATTACTTTTTGCTTTATATGAAATTCAAAATATAATTAAATAATTTAGTTAAAAATTTTTAGTTTTTCTTCCTTCTTAGTGTTAGAAATATTGTGTAACGTTAAAATGCTAATAATAATACATTGGCAACACATTTAATCTTATTTGAAACTTTTTCACATTACTTGAAAGCTTAATATCAAAATGATGAGTAAAATTTAACATATTGTTGAGAGATTTAATATGTTGCTAAAGAAAGAAGCTACGCTATAAAAATTAATCTAAAAATTTTCACCCAATGAGTTAATATGTGACTTTAATTAAAAACTTTATGTTATGTTTCATTTTAAGACTTCATTACATTATGAATATAATTACGTCTTATTATTTTTATCTATTTACAGGCGTAATATGCATACTATGACAAGTATTTATAAATTGTTAGCCTATGTAAAATATTATCCCCCTAAATATCAAAAAACATGTTACTATTTCTTTTTTTAAAGGAAAAGAATTCCAGGTTTTAATTTTGAATTATAACAAGTCGTGTACTAATTCATAAATATCTAGTGCATTTTTGTTAGTCAAATGCTGTCTCTGTCAAAATTTCTTTTGAAATGTTCATATATTTTTATATATACGATGATAAGAAATTTCTCAATTGTTAATACCTGAAGTAATCGTGAGAAATGGTCTTGTATAATATTTTGAAAATGAATGCACTAAAATTAAATAACAAAAACGTTTTCAAAGTAATTTATTAAGCAACAAGTATTTTTTTTTATTAAGGTGGTAATCAATGCCAGATAAAAAAAATATTTTTAAAGGAAAAACGTACCTTCATTTTATTTACAAATTTTTGAATATTTTATGTAATATTCACTAAAATTTTCTTAGGGAGGGAAAATCAAATATATTTAATAGGAAGTTTAACTTTAGTTCTCAATGTACAAGCTAAGCTGTTTTCAGTCTTTCATGATCGAAGCAAAACGGTTCAAAACTTCATCTAATTCATTTACTATAAATAATTATTGCGTAATTTGGCAACTTGCGTTTCCCGCTATTAAAAATAAGCACAGAATAATTCATCACATGAATCATTTCTATTTTTAACTACAAGCATTTTACTAAAATCTTGTAATCACTTTATCTTTATTTGTTCTTGTGGAGTATTTTTTTCGTCGTTATTATTTGAAAATACACTAATAAAAGAAAATTGTTCGTCAATATTATTAACATTATTCTCCTGAAACTCAATTCTAACACACAATTGTTATCCACCAACATCACTTCACTTCATAATATTTCCATCCTTCTTTTTGCCATTTGTGAAGGGCCCCAGGTATGCATCTGAGGTCTGGGTCAGAGCATTTGGTTTGGTGGTGACCGCCGTTTCCTTTTCTGTGAGAGCCAGTTTCTTAGCGAACGAGTCGGACGCACCTTCGTGTGAAAAAGAGGCACCGCCCTCCCATGAATAATCACATCCCCCCATTACCGCCTTCTCATTAGCCGCAACCGAAATCGAACTGGATGTGGGTCTTGCCCTTGACTCCTTCGCCTGTCACCAGTCCAATTGACGAATTCGAAGAGAGAATCCAGACGAAGGTATTCCAATACCAAAGAGAGCCGAACAACATCAGAAAGATGTGTGTGCCAAAACATTCCTAGTTTAGTTTCTTATTCAGCTAAAGTTATTTTTGCAAAATGTTCTAAAATTGAGACTCAAATTATTTAAAAAATAATTAATTCATAAATAAAAAGAAATTTTTCAGTGTTGCTATAGCGACATATTCTAAAACGCAATCTTCTCACTCAAATGCGAAGTAAATAATTTATTAATATTTTCCAATTTGTGCGGTTCATCTAAAATAAACATAAATAACTTATTTGCAGCTTACACATAATCTAAAATTGAAAACAAAAAGACTACCGTTAGTATTTACATTTACAACTTTCGTATCGCCTTATATTCATTTAATAATATTCAATTTAATTAATGTAAGTTAATTAGCAATCAATGTGGTTTCGAGATAATTAATTTTTTCGTGTAATTGAACATTTTAAAACAAATAGAGTAAAATTCAATTAATGAGCAATTATATAAAAATGTATGTGATTAAACCTGTTACAATTATAATATTAATTTCCGTAAATAGAATTGCTGTTTCTACGATTTAAAATAGCATCTGCCCCAGAATGATATCTCAGCAACCCTCCTCCCCCCTGTCACGTAAAGTTTTTACACAAGGTTATTTATATTTATATTATTCATCTAATTCTGTAATTTTCTTGACAACAACGCTCTGCATTGCATCCTTCCTGGCAGCTGTTTGTTTTATTGTCTAGAATTCATTACCAATCGATTTTTTATTAATCGAATTTCTCTCTTTGTCACTCCTGAAGGTTGTGTTCTTCTCGTATCCAGTTTTGGGGAACTAAAAAAAAAAGAAGAGTTCTTGGTCTTGATGGCTCCCAGCGTGAGGTCAGTTCGGCCTTTTTGGTAACTTCATGCGCCATTAAGTTCACACATTCGCACCATTTGCTCAGCGGCGGAAATCGGAGTTGGTGACCTGTGCAGAGAGAAATCACGTGCTGCTGGTTTTCGGTGGAAAACTCTAAAAACGCCCTTTTTTTGTTACATCATTCTTCCTCCCTCACTCTTTCGATTAAACATCGGGGAAAATGTTCGAAATAGTCTCATTTGAAAAATGTAACTGGGAAAGGAAGATTAATCCGAGAAAATGATTCGTTTATTGGAAAATGGGATTTTAATTGGGACTGCGACTGTTTTGCAATATTCTTGGCCTGCAATTTAGTAAGACTATTATTCCCATTAGTTGTTTTGTTTGGTGAAGTTCAGTTTCGGGAAGCATTATATAAATAAAAAGGTTGAGAACAATTTCTTTTCAATACTCCAATGGATTCGTACATATAGCATTAATTCATGTTCGTGTGAATTAATAATTTATTTTGTTTTCCTTTAATCCTTTATCTACCGTATTATGATTTACTGCAGCTTTTTTTCATGCAACAATTTTTTTTTAATCACTACATTGAAAATTAAGGGATATACATAAACGAACTACTCAACTTTGGGAAATTTAATCCGTTAGAGCTAATTAATTAATTAAAGATATTCAACTGTAATATTCAAATAATTATATACATTGTTTACTTAAAATAAATAATCAAATCGTTTTCTAAGGTCTTCATTAACATACAAAAAAAAAAAAAAGACTCCTTTTGACGTTAACACCTTTTTCGGAACAAGAATCTTAAAATCTTCGCAATCCTGACAAAATGTCAGCTGAAAACTCAACTTCTGCTATAAAACTTTTCGCCTTCCCCACCAAAATACTCATCATGAAACCCGCGTGCTGCCATATATCTTGTAAGAGTGGATTTAAAAGAATATTCCTGCGAAGTATCGTCAGAATATTCGTAAAAATGGTTATTCTATGTAATTTTAAAGTGAGTGATACTTTTAAGTACCGTCGGTAGATAAAGGATTAAAAAGAAAAAAAAAAAAAACGTTTGATCTGTATAAAAAAAAGTATTCGCGTGGTTAGAGATTATTTAAAACAAAATATCATTGAGGTGAGTGTCGTAAAAGAAATCACATAATATTTTTTAGAACATTTTTTTTATCAAATCGTGGGACCCCCCTTCCAACAAAATAGAATGTTTCTTTGATTAAAATGACTGTCGTCCGAAGTGGCTTCAGTTGCTTTTTTATTTTTATTACCTGAATTGTTTGTAGATAGAACAGCAAATTTGGAAAAGAACCGGGATACTTTTCCATTTGTTGCATTTCTTTATTAAATTCTAGAGGTCAGTAAATCATGACCGTATCCGCGCTCCAGTTCTCAGCCCCTATTCTGCAACATTTCTTTTACTGCCAAGGACTCGTGTGAATTCTGCTACGAAAGTGGCCATCAACTTCCATAGTGAAAATAAATACTCTCGCATTCTTTCCGGCTCAAAGGAGAGGGCTTAATTTCCTTTTGTGCCCTTTGAGACATAAATTACGTTCCGTGCTATCCTCTCCCCACCCACCCACGAGTACACCTGCAGGAAGAGAGCAAAATTTCGAGCCCTGATGGTTTATTCATGAAGACTTGATTGCGAATGCCATCGCAGAAGATACTTGATGTTTATGGGTTGTAAAAAGTATTTTTACGGCGCTTTTTTGTTAGGGAAAGATGGACGTTCCATGCTTTAGTCCACGAGATCATTAGCGGCAACTTTTTCCACTCTTAGAAGCCATTTTTTTCTCCCTTTAACCCACAGGAGCGAAGTGAAAAATTCTAAATGCTTATTATACCGGAAAGTGGTAAAGACTCCCTTTGTTATTGTGGGTAAAATAAGAACATAAAAAGAGAGTCGGCGGTGGAAGGGGGAAAAAAATGGCGCTCATTCATTTGTCAGTTGCAGGCCTATTATTTTAGAAGACTGTGAAAGATGGACTTCGTAAACTTTGGCTTTAAAAGTCTGTCAAAGAGTCACGCTTTTTTTCTGCTTTTTGTGAATCGCCGTTTTTTTCTCGTGTGCTTTCCTAGATTCATTAAGGTTGAATATCATTGATGTTGCTTTAAAAGTGTACCACGCCGCCATTGTTTTATGCCGGATAAGGTTTCGTAATTAATAATCGGCTTGTATTGGGGTTCTTATTTTTAAATTACTTCTTTAGCCTTGTTTACGAAAATGTTTAACAAGATTGTAGTTAAAATATGCTTGGAAGTAGTTTTTACATTTTTGATCAGCAAAACAACTTTTTTTTTACTTAAGATCAACAAAATATTAAAGATGTCTTCTATTGTTCTTGTTGTTCTCTAAGACAATTTTTTCTCTATTATACTGTTTGATTAGTTGTCATATACATGAATAAAATTGTGCTCGAAAATTACCAAGTACTGACACAATTTTTGTACAAATTAAATACAAATGTTGTTTCATTTTCATTTTGTAAATTTTAAATAATGCTTTAAAATAGAATCTTCACACTGTGCAGATAAAAAGAAAGCCCGGTTTACTGAGTTCGTTTTTTTTTTCTTGCATACATCATAACATTATTAAATTATGCAAATATATTAAAACAATAAAAGAACTATTTTAGAAAAAAAAATCGAATTTATTCATTTTCAACAGTTTATTTTATATGCTTCATATATTTCCAAACCAAATATTTCTGAACTAAATTAAACATCTTGAGAAAATAAATAAATTTTTACAAGGATTTACATTTTAAACATGTATTATATGAAATAAATATTTCAGTTTTTATTTTACTGTGTAGAACAGATATTTTAATTTTTATTCTACTTAACCGAATGAAAGGTCTAATCATAACCAGATAAAAAAGCTTACTAATGATCTATTCCTTTTCATCTTGATTGAAATCCTAATTGAGTAATTCGCATATAATTTCGTGCTTTGACGATATCAATTTCATCTCGTACCACTCTGCGTCAGAGTTGTAGGTAGATTTTCACTTTCATAGTTGCTTAATCAATTTGAAATTTTTTATTATACTTTTTAGAAACATTCATTTTATTTTAATTCTCATTTAGCTATTTAAATACGTTAGTATAAGCATTCGAATGAAAAGTATTTAATCCCAATATTCGAGCGCAAATGATGAAATATAGTCAAACCTCTGTATAACGAACATCTATATTAAGAATTTTTCTATATAGCGAACTTTTTCCTGGAACCTTGAACATTTCACGGGTTTCTTCGTAAAATAACCTCTCTATAGCGAAGTGCATTTTCTATGTAACGAATTTTTTCTTTTGTGATTCAATTTTTGTTCTCCCTTTTTTAAAGTATTTCTGAAAAATTTCAAGTTATTCTCTCTTTAACACGTTTTATGGTTGTTATAAATCCTAAACTTGTTTTATTAGATCCTAACTCGCCGAGAGCAATAAAGTTCTGGACGTTTCATCCAAGAAGTGCAACCTGTAACCCCCATTGCCCAGTTCACTAGAAAAAATATGCTTTAAATTATAAAATCTCCTTAAAATTCACTAATTTTTGAAAAAATTATTCTCATAATATTGAAAATACAGTGAATTCTGCGACATTCTTTTTTCTTGTTTCCCTTGCAGTTTTTCTTTCTTTTTTGATGGGTAAGATATAAAAAATAAACATATATATTAATTTAAAAAAGGTGTTAATAATTACTTTTTTTAATTCATAATGTTTATGAATTTAAAATTTGTTTTATGTGGTTTTTTAAGTATATTAAAAGATGAGCCTCTATATAACGAATTTTCCATATAACGAACTTTTTCAGGATTTAGCTACTTACTTAATAGAGGTCCGACTGTAATTGTAATTTAAGTTCCAATTAAAGCCATTTTTTTTTAAAAAAATGTTTATTAGTTCATTTTAATCATTTTCATGAGGCTTTAAATTATGCAAATATCTTGTTTTCCGTTATTTTTCTTTTCTTAAAACTTGTTACACGATCCTTCTTTCGCAAGTGAAAAGTTATACCAAAAGGACACTCTAAATATGAAGTTGAAATAAACACCTCCTAAAAAGGGGCATTCACCAAACCAGACATTTTGTCCTTCAAAAAGAGGCATTCCTTCTTCAGAGGGTACATACTAAACAAATATAATTTAATTGGAAACTCAGATTGTACCAAGTTTTGAATAAATAATACATAAATAAGGAAAATTATCGCATGTATTTGTTTTACAATCTTGGTATGTTCTCATTTGAATTAGTAATTCAGCTATTTTTATTTCTTCTCTGTCCTTAAACTCATGATTTACCTGACTTTTACGTATTCCAAATTTCTGCGTGAAACTTGAAAATAAATAAATAAAATAAAAGCAAGCTTTTAAATTTCTACTACATGAATTACGTCAGCACTTTGTTTTAATGTTAATTCTTTTCCCTTTGAAGCCAATTTAGATAACGCATGTTAAAATAACACGCAAGCACAAAACTCTCCATTCTTAAGCAAGAACTAAACCATATTTAACACAATATTTTTTCTATCAGAGCACTGAAAGTTTTTTTTACTTCCAATTTCTCTCAAAAACTCGGATTTTTCGTGTATTCGAATAGGTTAGACATAGCCCCGCTCTCTGTTTTTATATTTCTCTTCTAAATTACTCCTCTGCATTTTAATTTAACATTTTTTTATTTTTTACGTGTTTAAATTATTTTTAATTTAAACTTTTTTAGTATTTCATAAATTTTTCTAACACCAGGTAAGTTGGAGAAATTGCATTGTCATTACTATGTTAAGACTGGAGATTGAAACTCAAAAGGGCTAGGACTGCGGTAGCCCAGTGGTCAAGGTATCGGATCATGGCAGACATGTCATGAGTTCGAGCCCAGTACCACTAAAGACCCGCCGTGTAGGGCAGCGATGCACGTTAAATCTGTCGAGAGCTGAAACATCCTCCCGTTGGTGTGGTGTGGTTGTTAGGAGAGGGGGTGCCAGCTCAGGTGTCGTCCACGTCTCTTGACCATGGTTCAAAATTACGTGGTCCGTCGCCAAAAACCCTCGTGTAGCTGAACTGTGTGACATTAATATTCATTCACTCACCCAACAGAGCTAAGTGCTCCATTGTCTACCCCACGAACATTATGCCATAAATATATTTGATTTTTAATAAAAAAATGAGAAAGCTTTTGTGTGAAAGTAGTATGGAGTATCTTTCATTGAGCACGAATTTGTCTTTGAAAGCTCAAAAGATTATTTTACTAGGGGTACTTTTATTTATTTCTCTGTTCCATTTATTTTTGAACATTTTTTTACAGTGCTCCTCAAGAAGAAGTAAATACATTAAAGTATGTCCTCATTCAAAGGTACTGGGACTAACAGAATTGTTCCTGAAATAGAAGTGCTCCTATTTGGAGTACTGTAGAGCAGTAGTGCACACAGGAATTTTTCAAGGGGGTGTCCAGGATCGAAAGTCCACCTTTCTTGTATCATGCTCCTTTTGATTTTGTCGATTTTCGGGAACAAAAAACAGTAAAAAACTAATTATTGAATAAATAATTAGCATTAATTTATAAAATTAATTATTAATAACAAAAACATTATTAAATTTTGCGTCCTATATACTTAGAATTATAATCAATCGGAAAAAAAATAAAGGGCTTGGGGGGGTCTGGAGCCCTAGGACCCCCCTTGTGTGCGCCACTGCTGTAGAGAGTACTTTTTACTGTAATTATAAAATAATTATTAAAATAAGGTGGATGCGAGAGAATTGGAGATAAGATGAATAAATAATTTTTCTTTTTCATAAATGAAGGCTATCGACGTCATAAAATATTGCTTTCAGAAACCTCGTTTTCACTAAGACAGAAATAAATTTCGTTCCCTCGTCTAGGAAAAGTGTTGGCATGATCTGTTTACATTCCGTGAGATTACATAATTCTCTTAACACATAAATTTTCAGTTTTTGAAAATGAAAACTGGTGCATGCTAAAATTATCTTATCGAAGTTTCTGAAAAACACTTATGTGCCAAGGCTGTTTTCATGCGGAGGAGTACAACGAAAGACATTTGTACTTAAAAAAAGGTGACAGAAGAAAAAAATTATAGTTTACTTCTTTAAATTTTACAATTTATTTCGACTTTTGAGTGTTTGAAGGCATCTGTGAAGGATTGAGTGCTGTAAGATATTCTTTTCCTGATCACTGTTTTCAATGAGCTGAAAAAAATTAACTATGAGAGGAAAGTTGGTTAATTAATTGCAGAAATTCAGTGTGTTTTTAGTAGGGTTAAAACCAGTTTCAACGGCTAACCAAACATCTCTTTTCTGTTTATAATACTGTGGCTATAATCCAAATTATTATATTGCATAGAACTTCCGAATCCATTATTAATTAACAAATACTTATACCTAAAATGAACGGACCATAATTGGAATCACAAAGAACAACTAACAAGTTGTTGCCAGATTCCGTAATTTATAAGCGAATTCAAAGCAACTAAACAGATGAGTATCATTATAACGAATTAGTTACGTTTAAAAAGTATATTATATAAATGAAAAGTTCAGAAAATCACAAATGGACTAAAATAACAATAATTATTATAATATTTAATTATATGAAAACTTTTCCACTTTCCTATTATAAGTTACCCTTCTCTTTTATATTTTCCAATTAAAATTTTTTTTTATAAATTTTCTTTAATCTAATCACCCTTTTTCTCTTCGTTCTTTTATTACCTCGAATGTTAATTTACATTTGATTTTTTTTAATAATCATAAAACAGGTTTTAGTACAGAGCACAATTAGATTATTATCTTTCCAATGGTTGAGTAATCCCTCTCTCAATATTTTATATCTTCATGATCATAAAAATCCATTGCATAATTATTCGGGAAGATTTTATGGGTTATTTTAATACTCTTATGAACTGTAAATTAACTGTTTTTGCATGGTAAAAAGTTTAATTCGTGTTCGAGTATGTTTTAAATTAGTTTATTACCAGCAAAACATTTCTGAAATAGTTTCTAGGTGGTATGTATGCATATATAAGTTTAAAATATCAAAATGTTTGGAGTAAACATGTTTAATATTTTTATATCGTAAGCTATAAAAAGATACTCTGAACTGTCTATCGCGTTTTATTTGTTATACCTGTTATTTGCTGGCAAGTGGTTAAAAGAAATACATATTTGTAGATTGTTTCTTAATAATCGCAAAATGAGGTTTTGACTTATAGTAATATGTCTTTGAATCGGGATGTTTTCTTATGGTGTGCGAAATCTTTATTTTTTAACTATCCAATCCAATTCATGAAGGTGGGGAGTTTGTGTGTAATGAATTAATTCGTTTAGTTTCTTGCAATTAAATTTATTTATTGATTATAATAATTAATTATGCAATAATTGTTATTTAGTTTTGTGTGATTTTAAATAAAGTTATTTACTTACAAATATTAAATACTTAACGAGTCTTTTTCTTTCAAAATTGTTTATATTTTTAGTTATTAGTTCCCAATCAAAGGTATTACATTTTGGTTGGAATGCCTTTACAAAACCCTACCCTAATTTTTTCTTCGGAATTCTGTCATTTCTTTAAAAACTTGTATTTCGGTTTCATGCGACTGTTTTGCTATTTATATTCTGCTTTTTCTTCCCCTGTATTCCTTTAACAATAATCAACTATTCGCGTGATATGTGAATATTTGTTCTTTCTTTTGACTAAATATTTTTGACGAGCTTTTTTTTTGCATGTTTATTATATTCGTAGCAAAGCTCAATAAATGTTCTTAGACATTAAAACTTGCTTTCGGATACCTCAGAGAATATCCATGAGATTGATTGACCCCTTCCATTAAATTTCTCCTTGTGAGGAAGACATCAAATTCCTGAATATATTTTCGGGAAATTCTCATTCAGGTCTTCCCGAGAAGAGCCTCTCCTTGTTTACATCTTCCGAAAGTTTACCTTCCATTTATCACGCTCATTTTTCCTAGAAGTGCCGACCCTTTTGCATACCCCCCGCATTATGCAACTAATACATATCGACGTAATGGTTTTGCAAGAGCCCACTAACGGTGACGAATCCCCAGAATTTGCTTCTGCACTTCTTATCTCGGCCAAGCATCGTGTTCCCATGATCTTACCCCCACCCCCTTTAAAAGTTCGAGTTTTTGTCAAGAGATTATGTTCTGGGCGGAATTCCCCGAACTGTGTGCGCGCGCAGGGGGTGGTCTTTATGCGGAATCTCCCCGCTCCGTCCGAACTTTCAAAACAGCCTCTCTTCAATGTCAAACACCCAGACAATCTATGGACTGTGCTGCCGTGTTTACGTTGGGGATTTCAGGAGATGTTTGCCTCTGCCCGAAAATATTCTCCTGCCCGAAAATATTCTCAGAATCATTTCGTGCAGAATTACGGTGGACTTAACCAACGGGTGGCAACAGCTTTTTGTGAGGCTTATTTACGCAAAGGGAGAATTTTTCGGTAGTGTTTTATTTCTTTGCTGTTTTCCGTTCCACAGGCGACACTGTGGATCTTGAAACCGTAAATGTCATTATGATACAATGGATTTTTTATGTATTTGTCATTCTTATTTTTCCGAAATTCTTTCTTTTGTTATTTGAGTTATTTATTTTTTCATTTATTTTTTTTTTTTTTTTATACAAAGATAGTTTTATTTCACTAAGAATGACATTAAGTTCTCATCTATATATTACTTTTTTCGTTATTAGAATTAAAATTGTTATTGTTAATTAGAAGTATAACTCTATATTCAGAGACGTTCGTATAAAAAAATTCACAGGTGCCTCTTATCCAAAATATTTAAAAAACTTTTTAAGTAATAATAATTTTTGAAAAGTTTGTTTAATTTAAGCTTTTATATTAATAACGAAATATTTATATTTCTTGTCATTTTAGACTCAAATTCTAAAAAGATTTTTTAGCTTACATTTTATTAGAATTATACACGATTCATTAAAAATGAAGAATAATTACAATGATTTAAACTTCAATTCAATGGGCTCAATTCATGGTCACATGATAAAGATAAACACATGTTTCCCATTGAATTCTAAGCAGACATTAAACTAATTGTACTTGTTGTTCTATTAGTAAAACTTCAAATTTCATAATTGGTAAGGGTGTTCAAATTATATGATAAAAAATTTCTTCAAAAAGATTTAAAAATTTTAAAAAAAAGACTGTTATTTTTTATGCAGGCATTTTTAAATAAAATGCATTTTGTATACATATGTGCGTTATTATTCTTGACAATTGTGTACTTTTTAAGTGAAAGTTTCTGCAAAGAACAAAAGTTGGCAACAACGAAGCGATGAAACACATAATTATTTTTAACACGTGACTGTGACATCACTTGAGTTTTTAAAATGATTGGCTAGAAACACGTGGTTATCATTACGTGATTATAACATCACATGAATTTAGTCCATTGTGATACTTAAAGACCTGGAAAATGTTATGGAGACACAGATTTTTACGTCACTTTTTATTCCGTGATTAATTCAAACGATATAAGACATATATTTAATTATAATTAAACATAAAAAGTTATTTCTGAAAGTCTTGCATCAATTTTTTTAAAATCCTATTCTATATTTTAATTGTCTCTGATGAAGAAAGGAGGGGGGATTTTCTAGTTTCAAATTCTTTTTTTATTGGCAGAGTATATAGTTTACATTTTCTCCGACTCAAAATGAACATATTTTAAATTTTCAAAATTATGAAATATTTTTTATTAGTGAAATATTTTGTACTTTATTATAATAGTTTTAAAAATATTTTACTATAGAGAAAAAATAATAAAGAGCATTATTATTAAATATGTTTAAAAAAAGTTGAGACAAATTTTTAGTTATGTCATTGGATTTCTCCTCTATCTCCTCCAGTGGCGTAACGGAGAACACTTGGGCCCCCCTGCAAAGTCATGTTTTGGGCCCCCAAGTTGGATTTTACAAAGGATAGGTACTTGGCGATAGTCAGGCTGTCGGCCCTCTAGAGCCCTGCCCCCGCGATGCGGGTGTGTACGTTACGCCACTGATCTCTCTTTCATTAAACTATATATATATATATATTTGGATGGAAAACTTTGGTGATGATACTAAAAATTATCTATGTAACATACAGACACAGTACTCTTGCTGAATGTCTTATTCGTTTGAATGAATATTCTATTTTCCCCATCGTACAGTCGACGATCGCTTCTGAATGGATTTACGATATAAGGTGACCAGTTTTTTTATATAATGAAAATGAGGACGAAAAATTTAAGAAAATGTTACCAAGTAAATATATGAAGCATTTTATTAATTCAAACAAAATCACGCTAATTAGGCTTATACCCCTTTTAATTATTTACTCAAGCTAGTATTTTCTCATTGAATGAGAATTTTTTCGTATGTCAATATATTTTCTAATATATCGGAAATTTCGGAGCAAAAAATATCCTTCATTGTTACTGTAACATTCAATCTTGATTTCTCACTTATCCAAAAATTACCAACTGAAAAGACTCTTTCAACTGGTGCATTAGTTCCAAGGCAGCACAACATAAATTTAAAAAAGAATAACTAAATTTTCATGTGGAATGTGTTCATTTTTTTTAAATGGTTAAATATTTCAACCCATCTTTTATCAATTTCAGCATGTTGATTTTCCAATTGTTTCAATTTATTATAATTTAAATATACATTCAGTCTTCCAATTTCTTCAAACAGACCATTGTCAACGATTTTAATGTCGGGCATTTCTTTTGATAAAAAATCAACACAGTTTTCTATATCTGCCCAATTTACTTGTGATGAAGTCAAAAAACACCATTGTAAACTGTTATTTCCTGTGATATTTGTTTCAGACTATTCTTCAACATATTGGAAACATGTTTGGTTCATCTCTGAATACTACAGAGATGAACAGATCAGTTTTAAAATATTGAAAAGGAGGACAAGTAGGAAGACACTTTTCCTGGAAGTACAGGACCTATAAAAGGAGAACGTTTGGTCACCTTATATATAATGTCTGTTTTTAAGGATCTCATGTATGGCCTACTTTTGCATAGGGGCCCAGGGCCCCCAAAAACCTTAAGATTTCTCTCGGCCTCTAAGAGTCTTTAAGATGTGTGTGTGTCGCTGAATATTCTATTTTTCCCATCCAACATCCGACGATCGCTACTGAATGAACTGCTGATTACTCTTGTCGCTCCCCTAAAATTAATTTCCCACATTGAGAAAATTCCAAAACCAAAACGTCCAGTGTTATTTTTTATTCCATTTCTTTAATACGGACCATTTATTCCTTTGTATAGATAGCATTCACCTCCTGTGAGAAACTTTTTGTGGGCCTCTAATTAAAAATCCATTTCTTTCGCACGAATTCATTCAGCGGTATTTCTTGAATGGGACGCCAGGCCCCGTATGTGTGCGTAGCGCAGACCCCATATTTCCCTCTCACCAAACGATAAAAAATGTAGACGCAAGACAGGAGGGAGTTGGGGTACGCAGGCTCGACCGTATGAGGGTGGTTGTGATCACGTGAGCGCAGGTGTATCAAAGCGGGGGGCGGAGTCCACCACGAAATTCCTTCAAACGGCTTTGGAAGGGAAGAGTTGTGTCCAATGATTATTTTTCTCCTTCCCCTCTCCCCTCGAATCCAGTATTCGCATTAATAACTCTCGCTTGGCATAAGATCCGGTCGGTTCCCAGACGATTTCGAGTTCACCCACACTCTTCGCCGCCCCCTTTACCTACGCTTCGAGTCTATTATCGTTTGCGTTTAAAAAACCTGTCCTCCCTCGCTCTTCCCTCCCCTTCTTCTAGCAAGATGACCGCTGGCGGGGAGGAAAGAAAAAACTTATTAGAACGTAATGATAGTGCTAATAAGGAATAGCAAAGTTCATCTCTCGCTGTTGCTGCTAAATCATTTTGAGCGAAGAATGTTTTTCCACTGGAAATAATTCGAAGTGAAAGATTTGTGAGTTGTATTTAATGATCGTTTAGTAATTATATATACGATTTTACCCGAAGGAGAAAAAATAATCGAAGGTTATGAAAAAAAAAATCGCTGTCATTTACTGATTTTCTTGGAATTCCTGAATTTAATTTCTTGTAATTCGTCAGGCATCAACAATTTGATATAATACGAAAATAATTGAATTCTATGGACATTCCTTTCATTGCGTTCCATCCTTTATAATGTGAACCAAAGAGAGAGAAATGTTTTATCGATTATTACCATTGTTTCTGTAAACAATATATTATATATATGAAAAAGAACCCATCATTATATTCGTGAGTAATTACTTTCTCTAAGAAACGTTACGTGGGTTTATGAGCAGTTGTGTATTCTATCATATTTGATATTTTTAACTGTAATCGTCCCATTCTATCGATATTCAAACAGAATTATGATCGAAGTTCAATGTCATCTGTTAATTGAAGCTAAATAGACAGGGCTATTTTTATGTTTTATTATGACAGAGCTCCAAGATTTAAAAAAATTTTTTTTTTTTTAAATAAGCGTTTTTCGAATTACATGTAATAATAGGAATAAAAATCAATCCAGTCGATGTCGTTAAACTTTATGCGCTTACTTTCTGATTTAACGCGGCGTACATAAATAATGTTGATTTTACAAAATTATTAATAATTATTCGAAAATAATTAATACAAAATTACTAATACTTATTTCTTTTCGTCATTAATGTATTATCAAATGGTTAAGTATTAAAAAACAATATAATTACCCTTCAAATTAATCGCAATGGTTGTGAAGTATTAATCGTTATCGAAACTTATTTTTAGCAGAATGCCAGTGGCAATAAACTGTTGTGTTGCCAATTGATTCGGCGGTGAGCAACATGGCGCTCATTATGATAATATAACTCATCCTGTATTTCAAGTTTTTCATCATATTCAAATTCAAGTCCTAAAGTTTTATGTATTCTGATGTCCTGTATAAAATTCTTTTAATTTACGAACTCCTATTTACTCCTCCTGAGTAAGCGGCTCTATTTTGCTATGAAACAACACGTCACACTCAACACAATTTTAAAAGTAATTATTTGAGATTTTACTGTAATATCTTGCATATAATTCAATTCCTACTATTAGCTCACACTCTCTATGTATTTATTTATCTTGGTGGAATTTTCAATCGTTAATAAAATACATTTTAAAGCGCTCATTTGAGCTGAAATTTTCTATACACTATTGTTTTGGGAAAAAAATACGATAATTTAATTATAATTATAATTAAAATTAATTCACTGGAACTAATTATTTAAAAAATTACAGATACAGCCACGTTCGTTTCATTTTTAGGGACTTGAGCATTCAGTTGAACTGAAATTTTATGTACATGATTGTTTTGGATTGCAATACGATACTTTAATAATAATTAATAAAAATTAACTACCATTTAATGTTGTGATTCTGTCATATGTATATACATATTTATATTAATTGTAACTATTTAATAAAAAGTAGCTAAAATAAAATTTTTCTTTGTTGATCTAAGTAGGAATCGACTCAAAATTTTTTTTTCTTATTTTTTTGGTATTCTTAAACCATTTTGAAGCACTTCAAAATCGTAAAATCACTTTGTGTGGATTATTTTCAAATTTTTGTCTGCAATCCCCACAGATCCTGGAGAATATCAAATCTATTAACTTGAAACATCTGTTTCCAAAGATGTTCAGATTTAAAGCATTATCATCTCATTATACATACATATCCTAGTGAATTCCAGGATCTAATCTGTCTTCTAACCGGAAAACTTAAATCCATCTTCCTCTCTTGTTAGGTTGATACCAATACGAAGTGGTCATTCGTGTTCGAATGGCCTGTACGGAGGAGACGATACAAAGTAACCGGTTATAACTTGTACGGAAAACATTATACACCTTATCAGAAACCGATGACAGGCCCATCACATTTGAATTCTGGTCTGGAGTCAAGTTTAACTGTCTGGCCACTTCTTGATGTCATTTCTTTTTAAAGTCTGGTTTTTGAAATAATTTTCAATCTTTTAAATCGTCGGCTTCTTTTCTGCTGTACAGAATAGTCTGATGGAGGTTGGAACTTCAAGAATAATTATGGAATATGAAATATCGTAAGGATATAATTTAAAGAAAAAATTACTGGGCGATGGGTTGATGTTATGAGAAGTAACCGTCAAAATGCATCTAAAATGTAAAGCCAGTGTTTAAAAGAGTCAGGATTCTAATACAGTAGAACTTCTATATTGCGAATTTTTTTATATAGCGAGCTTTTTCTCAGAACCAAGAACATTCACGATTTTCTTCATGAAATAACCTCACAATAGTGAAGTGCTTTTTCTTATAAAACGATCTTTTTCTCTTGTGATTCAATTTTTGCCTCCCTACTTTTAAAATATTTCTGGACATTTCAAGTTATTTTCTCTTTTAACACATTTTATAGTGGTCATAAATCTTGCATCTAACGCGCCGAGAGCAGTAGAACTCTGGTGGTTTCATCCGTGCAACCTTTAACCTTCATTGACCAGTTCACTAGAAACATCTATATTCCCTTTCACCCTCAGTGGAGTTGTCTCGTGTTCCCGCGTCTTTGAAAAGTCAATTTCTAGGTAGAAAATAATGCTTGTTTAAAATTACTTGTATGCTTCAAATTAGAAAATGTCCTTAAAATTTATTAATTTTAATCTAAATGTTGAAAATACAGTGTGTTTGATCGATATTCTTTTTTCTTGTTTTCCTTGCAGTTTTTCTTTCTTTTTTGATGAGTAAGATTCATAAAATAAATAGATATTAATTTACAAAAAAGGTGTGAATAATTATACATTTTTAATGCGTAGTGTTTATGAATTTAAAATTTGTTTTTTGTGGTTTATGAAGTATATTGAAGAACTTCTATATAACGAATTTTCCATGTAGCGAACTTCTTTTCAGGATTTAGTGACTTTGTTATATAGAGGTCTGACTGTATTTTAAAATAAAAAGAGATGGAAGTTTTTCGTATTTTTTTTTCATACTAAATTTCATTAGAATATGAGTTAAAAAGAAAATTCCAAACAATTTTGGACGATTTTTTTTTAAAAGGAACATACTTTTTCATACAAAGAGTGCATAAAAATTTTTTGATAGTTTTTATTACCTGTAAAGAAAATATTAAATCTTTGTTATTTACTTGTTTATTTCTTAAACTATTTCTATTATTTTTTTCTGATTTCTTTTCAAAGCTTTAACTTATTAAACTCGTAAAAAGAATTGTTGCCATGTTGCTTAAATCAGGGGTGGGTAATTGTTTTGCCTCGAGGGCCACATTGTAAAAGCGAAGGATACTGGAGTATCGCGTCTTTTCAAAAAAATTGCATTTATTAGTTTACATCTCCGAAAAGGTATACATTGCTCCATAAGAATAAATAAATATAAGTTGAATAAAATCAGTTTTATATTCAATTAATTTATTGAGCTAATTTTATATCATCCATCGCTGCAAAGATATAAGACCTGATACCAGTGGCGCACACAAGGGGTCCGGACCCCCCCAAAGCCCTTGATTTTTTTTCCGATTGATTATAATTCTATGTACATAATACGTACAATTTAATTATTTGTTATTAATGATTAATTTTATTAATTATTGCTAATTATTTATTCAATAATTAGTTTTTTATTGTATTTTGTTCCCGAAAATCGACAAAATCAAAAGGAGCATGATACAAGAATGGTGAACTTTCGACCCCCCCCTTAAAACATTTTTGTGTGCGTTACTGCCTGATACAAAAGCAATTTTTGTGGGCTTTGCGTTAAATAGTTATAAAATTGTAATAGATGTTATTCGTACAATTTCTGAGGTATTCGATAATTATATTACAAAAAAAAACAAAAAAAAAAATACCGGACATTTTTTAATGAGACGCGAAGAATGCTAGCTAGATTTAAAAAAAAAAAGCAGTGGAAAATCCGAATACTCCAAACAAAAATCTGACGGTTGGTAACTATAATTACAATTTCGGAAAAATACAGCGAGTAAAACAAATTTCAGGTATTTTGCGAAATGAAAATTCGGCAAAGCGATGCAGAATAACTCTGAAGTGTATTTTTTTAAGTTGTGTGTGTTTTAATCTGTTTGTCTTTACGTGCCGACAAAAGTAATGCCAGGAAAATTACCTTTCATTATTTTCTTACGATTGCAATTGGTTGTTGGGACCTTCCTGAGACCACAGAGTCCTGGAACACCCAATCAAATTTCTTGTGTGATTACTTTCCTAATCCAACAAACCGAACAATACGGCTCGCCGGTGCATCTTTTATTTTTGAGTGTCAATGGCATTCCTCTGCTTGTATGCTAATGCCCCTTTTGCAGAGCCGATAAACGTTGGGATCAATTATCTCCAGCAGCAAAGGGTTAGGAATGGAGCCCTGTAATGAATGCCCTTTGTCTCCTGATGGAATCCGTTTCGTAGAGTTGTTCGGAATGTGCTCACTTTTGTTCTTGCTAGAATCTACCCTTTTAAAAGATTCCAAATGAAGGCCTATTGATGCACCTTGTTGGGGAACAAAAATTTCTTTGTGTGAACTAAGTTCCGATTCATAACTTTATATTTTTTTTTCTTTCCGAAACCATTTATCAATCATTTTAAATCCGTCCAGTGTTGATTGAACCGTGTGTGCGATTTCTGAAGGTGGAATGCTTTAGCTGATGAGTTTAGAAAGGATTGAAAATGATTCGAAATGTGTTATCAGACTTGATTAATTTAGATGAAATATAGTAAATAAGAGTAGTGTTTTTTTAAGTATTGATTAAAACTATCAGATTTTAATACATTATTTATTTGGAAAAATATTATTTTATTGGGATCCTTATGGCGATAAAATCAAGGTAGTTTTATTATTAAAATATTCTGACGGTCTTTTAAGTTCTACTCAATTTATGTAGAACATATTGAAAATAAAAGGTGTACAACTTTGCTTCCTTCGTTTTGTAATAGATGGCTGTAGCGGTAAGTGGAAGTCGAAATAAATAGATCGTAGATGTCATACAATAAGCTTAGGTATTTATAAACATAACGCCATCGAAATATTAGTCGATTTGTGCCTGCATCATAAAGTTATTCTCGATTAAACATGTCAGCTTACAAGCCAAATTCTCGTCATTTGCGGGAGGTTTTAATTTTCTGCTTTAATATGAAGAAATCTGCGGCTGAGGCTCATGATACCTACGGTGAGGCTGCTATTAGTGAAAGAACGTGCCGAGAGTGGTTTCAACGCTTCAAGAACGGTGATTTTGAAGTCGAAGACCAGCATTGCGGTGGAAGAGAGAAGGTTTTCGAAGATGCAGAATTGGAGGCATTGCTTGATCAAGACTCGTGTCAAACGCAACAAGAATTGTCAGGATCATGGGGAGTGACACAACAAGCCATTTCAAAACGCCTGAAAGTCATGGGAATGATTCAGATACAAGGAAATTGGGTGCTGTACGAGTTGAAGCCGAGAGATGTTGAACGACGTTTGTCTGCTTGTGAATAGCTGCTTGCAAGGCAAAGACGGACTGCATCGCATTGCGACTGGGGACGAAAAATGGGTTCGTTACGATAATCCCAAGCGCAGAAAATCATGGGGATATCCCGGCCATGCTTCCACGTCGGCGGCCAAACTGAATATTGACGGTTCCAAGGTCATGCTCAGCATTTGGTGGGACCAGCTCGGTGTAGTGTATTATGAGTTGTTAAAACTGACTGAAACAATCACAGGCGATCGTTATCGAACGCAATCAATGCGTTTGAGCCGAGCATTGAAAGACAAACGGTCGCAATACAACGAGAGACATGATAAAGTGATTTTACAGCATGACAATGCTCGACCCCATGTTGCAAAAGTAGTCAAGACGTACTTGGAAACGTTGAAATGGGAAGTCCTACCCCACCCGCTGTATTCTCCAGACCTTGCTCCCTCGGATTATCACTTGTTTCGATCAATGGCACACGGCCTGGCTGACCAGCACTTCCGGTCTTATGAAGAAGTAAAAAATTGGATCGATTCGTGGATCGCTTCGAAAGATAACCAGTTTTTTCAACGCGGGATTCGTACGCTGCCCGAAAGATGGGAGAAAGTAGTGGCCAGTGATGGACAATACTTTGAATCATAAATGTATAATCCGTTTTTTACAATAAAGCCTCGAATTTCGGAAAAAAACGGCGGAAGCAAAGTTGTACACCTATTACAAAAACTTGAAATTCTGGAAAGAGCACCAGATTGCGCTTTTTTATAACTAACGATAAAAAAAAAGTCTAAAAAAATTGGAAAAATCAAAAAGAAATACTGCTGATCTAGGGAAAAAATAAAGGAAAAATATTTTTTAATTTATAGATGCATAAAATAATGGCTTTTTTCTTAACTTTTTTCCTTTTTATAAAAGTAAAGTAGTACTTTATCTTTTTAATTAGTGAAATGTACATTTTTATTTTTTGAACGTTGTCTTTAAAAATTGCAAAAAAGTATTATTAAATGCATGTTTTATTCAAGAATTTTTTAATATTAGAAATCCTTTCTTGTCAAACATATGTAGTAAAAGTAATGGTGATTTTCAGAAAAGAAAATTGAAAATTCTATTCGGAAGTTTTAATAATTTTTTTTTAAATAAATAAAATATTAATATCTAAAAAACAATACTTAACTCAGAACGAAATAAAAAGGGCGATAAAAGTTAAGAATTATACATTTTATTTTCATTTTTATGTCATTTTTGTATTGATTACTAAATGTTCACCATAGTTTATTTTGTGTTCCTATCGAGATACTTAAAGTTACATTTATTTGTTTTAGTGTTAATTAAATGAATACAAATGCTGAGTTTTTTCTTAAAATTCATCGAATAAAATGCTTTTATCATTTGTCTCTTTTTTAATGACTGTTGATTTAATTTGCTCTCGATATCAATATCGACTTGGTAATTTACACACTGTGGAATTTCAAATCTTTTGAGTATAATTTTGTAATAAATCGTTTTAGAGAGAGAGAGAGAGCTCTTATCCGTGTATTTTTTTTTTTTTTGAAAACGATTCTTTATCATTACCTCATGTCATCTATAAGTTATTCATAAATGATGTTTTATAATAAAAAAAATTGTTAACATTTTTATTCACATCTTTATTAAAAATTATCGATCTTCTCGGTACATTTTACTTTTACAAAATATGTTTTCAATGAACTTTATGAAATTTTCAAATTTCATGTCAATAATCTGATAGAAAGTTGAATCGGCACACTCTTAAAAACGTCGTAGAATTTGAGACAGCTTACTTCTTATCATCAAGATTATCGTTTAATTATATAATTCAATTGCGTTTAAAACTGCTCTATATTCGAGTTGTAATTTCAGCGTAATTGTCCGGAATGGAAGAGAAAATTCCTTTGTGAACTTTGTGATAGGAAGGTCATCATGACATGGTTTAATAAGGCACGAGATAAAATTCGAAGATACTTCGTAGTCGCCGGATAATAATGGGAGAGTTGAAACCGGGGCAAGTACCACGAAACAGAAATCGTCGAGACCATCTGTTTCTCGGGGAGTCAAATGAAAAAGGTTATGAGGAAAAAAAAACGATTCTTAAATTTAAAAAAAAGAATAAAATACAAACGGTTGAAAAAATAAAAAGTAACAGAAGAATCTTTTTTTGTGTGTTCGTGGCACGAACGTTGTCTTGTGTTCCGGCAGGCGATATGGTTCATGCGGAGCTTGGAAGAATACCTAATCTAGAAAGCATGTTCCCTCGTTCCATTTAGAACCTAAAAAGAACCCTGTTCCATTGTTCTTGTCCAATTAATCCCTTCTTCCGCAAATAAAAGCTCTCTTTGTTTCATTTCGTCTTTTCCCCCTTACACCCACCATTTTGGCCTCGGAAATAAGAATTGTGTTCGTCCTGGAATATCTTGCCAGGAACACTTCGTCCTAATAAGTTCTACCTGACGGATCAAATACAGGAGCTTGTCCACCTTTCGCGCTCTTTTATTATATCTTGTTCCACGGATGTATTGTAGTTATCCAGTTGAGTAAAACTTCATAAAACAGTTTCTCTGTATTCTCTTCGTCAATGTTGATCGAACTTCAAAGTAAAGTTTGTCTTAAAAATTACTGTAAAGGACGACTGCCTGTGATTAATTGTGGTAGGGTAAACAATTGCAAATTATTAGACAGGAGACCTTCAAATTTGTTTAGATGGCTTAAATTGCGTAACGCAACCGATATTCCTTTCAGATTGTTTTAGCTTAGAATTTGTTGACCTTGAAGGAATAAATTTGCCATGTCTTTTGAAAGCGGTGATATTTTTCAAAGGTTTTTTAACAAATTAACTAAATAAAAATTAGGCTTACCTACTCAATATAGAGCAGCGATTGCCTACCGATGGTCCATGAAAAAGTTTTGATGGTCCGCTGAAAAAAATTGGGACATAATTTATAATTATATTAAGTTTCAATTTTAAGTATAACGAGCAACAAAACGTATTATGCAATATGGATTGGACTCTTTAAAAAAAATTAGGTACTGCTTTCAGCGAAATTCTTTGAGTTTATCGGGCTTTTTTAGCTATTTTTGCTGGTGTTTCTATCGATATTTGAAAGTGAGAATTGGCAACAATGGTAAATTGGCGACATAGCACTTCAGTTTACTGATATTACTTTGCGTTGCTTGTTCTTGCTTTTCCAAAGTTCATTTTCTGTGATAGGGAAAATTAAATAAGTCGTCAATATCATATTAGAGGTCCACCAAAGTGAAATCTTTTCATTTAGTGGTTCTAAAGTTTGGCGTTCGCTTATATAGAAAACCATTTAATATAAAAATGGTTTATTACATATACATTGTTTTCATTGCTTTTTCAAAACAACTCTTAAAAAAAAAATATCTAGCTAAAATTATGTTTTTGATATCAGCTGATTTGTGCTTTTTAATCATATATTATATATATATATATATATATATATATATATATAGTTCTTTTTCAAATTAATTTAAGGAAAAACACCTTTATTTATGTATATTTTACCATATTTTATTTTTAAAAAAATTAAAGGAAAGGATTAGTATCTTGTTCGTTTCTGAGAACGTATCTTGCTTTAGAAAATAAGAATGCTTTTTATTTCAGAATGACTGCAATGTACAAAAAAACAAAACTATCCACTTAACATAAATTTTACGCAAGATTTTAAACCTCTCCTTAAAAAAATTAATGGCAGTTTTTTTAGCATAATTCATTCTAGGTACAGATAATGTTGCAATCCTATTTAACAATAACAAGTGACTTACATTCTGACAATGATAGAGAGCGCATGAACCGAGCGTTATTCGGCTTAAATTTTATCTAGAAATGTGATTTTAATAGATCGTGCATTGTGCCGAGAAGCGTGGGCACAACTGAAAGCAATTCCTCGTTTCTTTCAAACCATTTACCTCTGCCCATTACCAGCTCCACCCTCTCAGAGGAGGAGGTACACAGTTACAGTCACGATGGTAGTTTGGAAATAACATTTCCGTACCATCCGATGGTGCTCATCAGATGAGGAGGAACCAAACACTTCCGCATTGTGTAGAAAACGGAACTATATGGAGGGGAAGGATCTTAGATAACCGTATATAAACTCTCCAATGCATAAAATGGCTATCAATGGAAATAGTAAAGTAAGGGTTTGCAAGGGTTGTTTTATAAAAAAACTCGTTTCACTCATCACTGTTTGGTGTATGCTTGCAGTTATTTATATATCAGCCACTCTGTGTAGTTGTTATTTTCTTGCCTTCTTCGTTCCACTTAATGGTTGTGCAACGTTTCCCGTTCGTGTCCAGTTATCCAAAAATTAAGATAATGACTAATCACAGGTCAGGGAATAGCCAGAAAGCGTGACCACCAGCTCGAGAATTGGAGCGCATTTGTTATGAAGTGAAGGGAGGGAAAAAAAGCAAATGCTCAGCTTCTTCATTTTTTAATGTGTCATTAAACAGTCCATTGTGTGAAGTTCGTGTCCGATTAAAATTCAGTGAAGTTGCGCCGGAGAACGTATTTTCCATGAATACATATGTCATTCTGAAGTGGTCAGAATTATTAATGAGATTTTTTTCTTTTAGTCTGACTTAATAGTTCTTGCCATTTATTCTTTGTGTTCTAATGCCTTCAAGTTTATTTGATTGCTAACTGGGAATATATATAATCTTAATCCTTGATGTGTTCAGTATATGTTTGTAAACTACAAACAAGGGCATCTTGGAATGTTATTTCAGTTAAGATATTAGCTTGATTCAACTTAAAATGTTTCAGAAATGAAAAAATTCTTAACCATCAAAACTTCCCTTTTTCATCGATTCAGTCAAATATACTTCTTTTCTTATTTAACTTTTTAAATCTTGGGGTTGAGATAGCCGTGGTGGCCTAGTGGTCATGGACTCGTGTTGGGGGTGTCATTAGTTGGAGTAAGCCGTAGTATAGAGGAACCGATGCCTGTTAAATCTGCCGTGGTTCAAAGTCTTCCCATTGGCATGTTGTGGTAGTTAGGAAAGTGGTGTGCCAGCTCAAGTGTCGCCCGCGTAAGTTGACCGTATTTCAGAGTGAGATCCGTCTCCCAGCGCCGATTTAACCGATTCGGGCCCTGGATGAAGAAGACCTACAGGCCCCCTTGACACTGGAGGATCGAAATTTGTAACCTGAAGATCTGGGCCACGAGCCCCTGGGCGCCCACCCAAGCTCCCAATAGATAAACCGGCACTGCCGTCGCCAATAATCCTCGTGTCGCTTTTTATAGCGCGACGTTAGTAAGTACTCGCTTAGGAGCTGAGTAAAATATAAATAGTTACTTTAATTCCTTTTGCGAAAGTTTTTAAGCTTTGTAAATGAATTTTCTTTTAGTATTAACGTAAGTAATTCATTTATTCAAAAGTTAGCTCTATAATAATTTGTTTCTGTGTAGAGCAGTGTTCCGCAACCCCCGGTCCGCGGATCAAATGGTACCGGGCCACCTAAAGAATATTAAACTACTGCCATTTTATTTAAAGGGGTGCATTTCTCTCGGATTTGAGCAATTTTCCACAGAAATCCCTTTATATTCCACGTTAAATCACTTTTATTCATTTTTGGTGTAACTATATTTTGTTCTGAAGGCATATATTTAAAATGTAACTAAATTAAAACTGTTCAATGAAAACAGTAACTATATTTTGTTCTGAAGGCATATATTTAAAATGTAACTAAATTAAAACTGTTCAATGAAAAGAATCTAAAATATAAACAATCAACGTGTCCCCACCCTCAGCGGGCCCTGGTAAAATTACAAACTTTTACCGGTCCGCAGTGATAAAAAGGTTCAGGAGCACTGGTGTAGAGTATGTAACAAGTTTTCAATGTAAGTTCAATTTTAAAATTTCCTTTTCCGAATTCCAGAATATAACGATTTTTTCCCCGTGAAAATCAACTCTTATTTGGCCTAATTATTTTATATAAAAATACTTGTAATTTGTTATTCTAAAGCTTGAAAATAATAATTATATTGACAATGCATGTAAATTTTAACACAAAAACATAGGGAATGAATAATCCTATTATGAAATTTGAAAACAGGCAACAAATGCGCATAGAAGTGCTCTGGACATCGTGAAATGCAATCTGTCAATGAGCTCATTTCCAAATAATCCACTCACTGAAACCTTTCGGGATGATCTTTTGTCCACTGAACGATGACGTCAGACCCCCTTAAAATCCTGCGTTGTTATCACTCATCAGTTGTCCAGTTATGCAAGAGCAACCCTTTCAAACCTGAACACAACTCAGTTTTACGTGGTTCTCAACTCACGATTTAGAACTGTGGAATCATTTCCTTTCCCACCGCCATCGATCCGTTACGGTTGCCGTGAAGGTTGCGCAACTGCCGAGTTGTGATCTTTTGTGTCTGAACTTATTCGCTACCTTTCACCTCCCCCTCCTGTTCAAACAAAAGAGCCATATTCGAAAATTCGTCCATCTCACTTTCTACCATTGTTCCACTGTGCTCTGTTGCCAGATAACGCCATTTCAAAATTACACCAAATGGGCTGGGTGGCTCAACCGACAGCGCTTGTCCGTGGCGATGGCACAGTTCTTTTCACGTTAAAGACTAATCGTTTGAGGTAAATTTAAGCAGAATAATACTCCTGTTGCAGATTGGACGAAGAGTTTGGGGCTGAAAGAAAATAATAACATTTAGAACTTGCCTGCATTTTCGAGATAACAATGGCGTTCGGTTGCGCGGAATTACTTCGTGCCTGCTTTTTTTTTTTACAGGGTGTGGTTTTTTTTTATTGAATACTTAAAACTGGGCAGGGCGCAGGCTTTCTGTTACATTTTACGTCAACTTCGTACGTTTTATGAAGGGGAATTCCGTATTCAACTGGTTTTCTTGCTTTCTTTTTTCTATGACACCTTAAAAAAAAGATTTGAAAAATACTACAAAGGGGAACTCCACATCCAGAGGATTTTACATCTATTATTCGAAAGTGAAGCTTATGTGGATGTTCAAGGCCTTGATGTATCCTGTAAAGTTACAATGCTGTTTCCTTGAAGAACTTGAATGCATTAACATTCCTACCTTTTGAAAATCGTCCCTTTAGTACTTTTCATTCGCCATAAACCTAATAAGAATCCTTGTTATTCTGTTGGTGCGCAAAGAAAAGAAAAAAATCTTTTATGAGATATACTTATTACAGTTAAACGTATTTATACGAAAAAATAATTTCACTTTTTAGTTTTCGATAAATTAAAAGTTATTTCTAAGAATTTTACGAAAATTATATTTAGAATTTTACTTAATTTTTATTACGGATTTTTAAAATCAGTGATAACACATGTGTGCATTTTTTAAAAGTCAATTTTTTTAAGATTATATTTTAAACTTACACAGATTAGATATACATTTACTTTGCACCTATATATTCCAGCATTTTATTTAAATGGTTGTATCTTGTCATAACTGACAAATCATTTATTTCAGAGTGAAACGTAAAAACAATTTTAAAAAAAATATTTTTCTCTACATAAGTTATTGAAATATTTCTGAATTATAAATTTTTTTCTTTTTTTTTTTTTTCCTTTCTTTTTTTATTATTATTAATGGAAATAGTTTGTAATTCTATATCTTCATTCATGACTAGTTTTGGATGAATTACAGAAGAAAAATTCATACTATTTATAAATTGATTTCTCTGTTATTAAATAAGATCCCCAGTGTAAGTATCATTACAGAAGATACTGATATAAAATACTGATAATTATACTGATGAAGGCAGTAGCGCACACTGGAATTTTTCAAGGGGAGGGTCCGGGGTTGAAATTTTACCATTTTTGTATCATGCTCCTTTTGATTTTGTCAATTTTCGGGAACATAACACAGTAAAAAACTAATTATTGGCATTAATTAATTAATTAATGGGATTAAAAACTATTAGTAGCATTAATTAATAAAATTAATTATTAATAACAAATATTTAATTAAAGTTTACGTACTATATACTTAGAATTATAATCAATCGGAAAAAAAATCGAGGTTTTTGGGGGTCCGACCCCCCAGGACCCTTCCTTTGTGTGCGCCACTGGATGAAGGTAATATAAAAGTTTGAATATAGATAACTCATTTCAGGTAATAAAAGTACACAGTAACTCATACAGGAATTTTTCAAGGGGGTCCAGGGTCGAAAGTCCACCATTCTTGTATCATGCTCTTTTTGATTTTGTCCATTTTCGGGAACAAAAAACAGTAAAAACTAATTATTAAATAAATAATTAGCATTAATTAATAAAATTAATCTCATTAATAACAAATATTTAATTAAATTTTACGTACTATATACTTAGAATTATAATCAATCGGGAAAAAAAGTCAAGGTCTTTGGGGGGGATCCGGACTTCTAGGACCCCCTTGTATGCACCACTGAACATTCGTTATTACTGAGTTAAAAAATAAAAACATAATTATAAAACCAAAGGTATCCCTCATACTGGTTCGTTCAACATTAATAAACTATTAGAACTAACGTGATATACATGTGTAACAGATTGCTATAAAATATTTTGGAAATATTTTTCCATTGATGTGTATATACTTTTTGGATATATATGTATTTTGTTTAAGAAATTCCTCGTTATTTTGTTAAATTATTTGTAGTTCTATGCTATGTAATGTAGTAACATATTTCGTCTTTTTTTGTGCAGGTCTGGGCATCGTGCTGGTGTCCATGAGTGGCGTGGCATGGCGTCTCACCTCCAGAGAGTCCCCCTCGTGCCGCGCCATGTTCGGGTTCAGGAGAACACGCCACGAGCCGCACAGGAGATTCGTACCTCGGGTGCCACAGTACGGAAGGCCCCATCCGTTCAGCGGTGAGTATCAAATCAGATTCGGAAAGAATTTCCCAAATATTTGCTTTCCTTTTTTCAAAATTGTTATTATGAACCCGAAGAGTAGTTTAGTGTCACTAATGCGCTAAATCTATTAATAATCCTCGTCCAATTCGTTCTGTTCCATTTTTTTTGTCTGTAATAAAATGTTTTGATTTTACTTGTATTTAAAAAAAGTTTTAGTGTTTAACCATGGTTTATAAATATTAGTTAAGTTATATATAATCAAACAATTACACAAATAAAATGTTGTGCATAATATTTATTAGAAAAAGTAACTCAAATATTGTTTGCTGAATTTCAACATTATACCATATGGCAAATGCTAGCGTAGTAAAATATTTTTTTTATTTATTAACTTGGGATTAATGATACATACTTTAGTCAAAACGGTTAAAGATGAAGTTTTCTTAATTCGAAGTAATATCAACGAAAAAGCCTTCGAGAAGAAATAGCATTGTAATTGTTCTTAAGGTATCCAGTTAGGTTCTGTGTCCTTTTTAATTTTTTTAAAATTTTTTTACAAAAATATCACTTAGCTATATTTTTTATTTTTAATTTCAATTTCATGCACATTTATAAAATGATGCCGTGAGAAATTTTATGTATACATGTATATATATACACAGTCCAGTCACATTAATGTGACCACCACGTACTTTCGACTTTGACGTTAAGTAACCAATCACAGAAGTATGCTGGCATCGCAGTGCTATTGAGCGTATATAAAAGGTGTGTGAGGGCTTCGGAAAACACTACAGTCGTTGGCGTAATGTAATCATGTAAAGAGTTATCCGAAGTCCAAAACGGCATAATTTTTGGCTTTCGGGAAAAGGTTGGAAGCATTTCCGAAACGGCTAAGTTTGTGGACTGTTCGTGAGTCACCGTGGTTAAAGTATACCGTGCATGGCAAAATGGGACCGTCCAAAATCAGTGACGTGGCAAATGTGGTGTACCACGGGCCATAGGTGATAGAGGTGACTGATGGCTGCAGAGGTGAGTTCGGGAGAATAGACGTGCTACCGTTAAGCAACATACCACCCAGATGAACCAAGGGGCTACCAACAGTGTCTTCCAAACTACTGTTCAGCGATCGTTGTTGCGTCTGGTTCTCCGAAGCAGGTGCCTGGTTCATGCACCTATGCTGACTGCTGTTCATCAGCAACGAAGACTGGAATTTTCAAACAGGTACCGCAATTGGGCATCCAATGAGAGGCGACAGGTAGAGTTTTCTGATTAATCACGCTTTATACTCCATCGGACGGATGGTTGGTGGCAAATACGGCATGAAACGTCTAAAAGCAAACACCCTGCAATAATTGCTGGCAAGGTTCAGGCTGGAGGCGGGAGCATTATGGTCTGGGGAATGTTTTCCTTAAATTTTCTGTGTTTATTCATCATTGAAGAAAGCACGATGGATCAATAGAAGTACGCATCTGTCCTTTCAGACCATGTCTACCTCTTTATGCGCATTATTTTTCCTCAGGATGGGGGCATCTACCAGCAGGACATTGCGGAGTGTCATACAACTGACAGCATACGTGCGTGGTTCAAAGAGCACCAGGATCAGTCTATCGTTCTTCCGTGTCCAGAAAACTCACCTGACTTAAACCCAATCAATAATCTATGGAACCATCTCGATCGGGTTGTTCGCGCCATGGATCCTCACGCGCGTAATCTAGTGCAGCAATAGAGTCGGCATGGCTCAACATCCTAGTGAATACCTTGAGGATCCTAAATGACTATTTTCCCCTCTGCGAAAGATGGTTATTCTGGCTTTTGATAGTGGTCACATTAATATGACTGGACTGTGTATATATGTGTGTGTGTGTGTGTGTGTGTGTGTGTGAGTGTTATATATCATAAAACAAAAGAACAATAGTTTAACATTGAATATCCTACAAAACAGAGAGATGAAATTCTGAAATTATATCCAAGAACACGAGACTTGTGCTATGGCTTTTAAAAGTCAGTGGACTAAAAGTCAAAAGAAAATTTAAATGCATTATGAAATTTTTTTAAATGTATTTGAAAAGTAGATTATATTTTTAAAAAGTTGTTGTGATAAATAAGTAAACATTGTTACAGCACAGTAATTAAATATACTTCTTCGAAATAGAGTGGACATGTTTTTTTTTCTTCCTCTATTGAATGACATTTTACAATCGATCAAAGTTGTAACCTTGCATTTTTCACAAGTTTTCATTACTTTTACTGAAAAATCTAACTGTAACTTTAATAAAAAATTATCCAATTTTATAGATTTTAATCCATTTGCTAGAAATACATAAAAAATTATTAAGTTAAATTCCATGCTAGTATCTCTGTTTTATCTTCAAATATCATCCACTTAAAAAAAATTACAGTTGTGATAAAAAAACGTGTTTTGACTTAATAGGATTTGTTTTAGCAGAGATGTAGCTTATTTTCAACACCTTTCACATTTTTTTCTTACTTGTCGCACAATGAATTAAAAAAAAAAAATTCGAAAAATAACTAATTTGAATTTGAAAATCGTTGAATATAAACTGAGAATGTAACTTTTGACCCAAAAGTGACTCAATTAGACTGGGATAATAAATATATGGCTACAATTATTAAACATTCGGCTGCAATACCAGCTGTTTTACTTTCATTGTGGAACAAAATATTTCTCCCCAAATTTTAACAACAAAAGAAGTTCGCTTATCGCTCTAGTTAGTCTTAGGTGGTAATAAAAAAAATTTACATTTGTTGTTGTATTCCGTAGGAAAAAAATATAAAAATAATATTTTTAAAACACACACACATACAAAAAAGTTGTTCAAAAAAAAAATTTGGTGACGGGATGAAGTGAGAGAATTACTTAAAAAATGGGCTGTAAACGAAGCAGAGATTAAATTCTAACGCGCATGTCTGAAAATCGCTTTTTAAAATTCCATTTTTTAACTCGATGGACGAGTTCGGTTTCGAGGAATTTTGTGAATGGAATGCTGGGAGCTTTTTAGTGGTGAATTATGTGAATGACCTGGATGTATAAAACTGACCTTTCAGTCGCTTACCGCACGCATCATATTATTCGCGTTGCGTCAGTCACCTCATTGCGAAACTCGGTTCACATGTTTTGAAATAAAAAATAATCTTTCCCTTTTGTATTCTGCAGGCAAAGGATCACAACGTTTACATTAAAAAAAATTATCCATTGGTCTTTTTATATGATTCGATGAATTGTATAATATTGGCTAACAATGAAAACAAGTTCCATATTGTCAAGTCATGTATGACTGACTATACCAGAGGTGTGGAACCTTTTTTACCATTAGAGGCCACATGTAAATTAAGTAGCAGTAAAAGAGGCCGCATAGGTTGCTGTACTTATAAATGCGACTTTTATGAAATTATTATAGTTTTTGTATAGATTTAACAATTTTGTGCATTATAAAGAATTATAAGAAAAAAATTAAATCCTTATTGATTTATTATTTGACATACAAAAAGTAGAACATTAAAATATTTTTGTATTCACATCAGAGTAAAAACTTGTTCTAACATTAATAATTGATTATTATTTTTATTTATGAAATTATTAAATTCATAGATACGTTGTAACTTTCTATATTTCACAGTTGGTATTTTTATTTATGTTAGAATATACTATATACGTACTTGGAACAAGCTTCAAAACGTGAAGCCTTAATTGATCTTCTAAATGAGCATGTCTGGATGTGTTGCCATGTTGCACCAGTTGGTGTTCCAACATTTGAAATTTAAAATTGGCTATTCCCACTAGCATTCATTGAAACATACATACATATATTCATGCCGTTCTTTATTTAATTCTATTGATTTACAAACTGTTGTAATGTATATAATTAATACAAGTGCTAGGTTTTATGTAGACCGCACAAGAAACTCACGGAGGCCACGGGTTCCCCAAATCTGAACTATACTATGCCCCGAAGTTCTTGTTAAAATAAGCTGACGAATTTAAAATAAATTTGTGTTTTTTGATTTATCGACCCTTTCTCAACAAAGCAATTATAATTTGTTTTGAATTACTGTCACCCTAGAGAAAAACAGACTATTGCAAATATATCTCGATATTTTGAGCTACGATCAAATAAAGAGGACTGCATTTGAATTGGATTCTGACTTTCCAACTTTCCACACCACGCCAGGTGAGTTCTTAGAGGTTCAATAATGCAGCAACGCTCATTATATTTTCAGCACATGGTGGAACTAGAATTCCAATATGTATTTTGAATCGATTGTTACTAGTCATGAGCTCGTGGTTTTGATCACTGGGCTGTGAATGTGTAAGTAGTAGTAGGGGTTCGTTAACGTCGCCCTATAAAACAACACGAGGGTTATTGGTGACGGATCTCGTCATTTTAAACCACGGTCAAGTGACGGCACTTGAGTTGGCACTACCCTCTCTGAACATCCCCTCCACACCAACGGGAGGGCTTTGAACCTCGATAAATTTAACGTGCTTCGGCGCCTTCTACACGGAGGGTCTGCAGTGGCACTAGGCTTGAATTCATGACACGGCTGCTGTAAGTCCATTACTTTGACCACTAAGCTACCGTAGCCACTTGAACATTGGGCTATCGCGGCTTCAAACTAAAATAGCTTTCAAATAAACATATTGCAGACGGTATGCAATGAAATGTAACCTGAATTTTTGCATATGTTTGTTAAAGAAAAAACGAGATTATAATAATAAAATATTAAATTGACAAATTAATAGTTAAAATAATAAATTAAAGATAGAAAATAAAAATAAAATTGAAAAATGAATGGCAGGAATTCATGTTTTCCGTTTTCAAAGGGTTAATGTATGTGTAGTCAATTTTGGGGGTAGGGGGTTGTTAATTAATGCAAATAGTATTAAATAATCCTTTTTGTCCTTTGTGTATGTGTTCTTTTCAATGAAATAAAAATGTTGAAATATATTTTTTAGTATATTTATTTTAGAAATGTGTGTGTGTGTGTATGTATTCTCTGTACGATTAGCAATATAAGAATCTTGTTAATAAATATTTTTTTTTAAATTTTTTTCTTTTTTGCCAGTTTTTTCTATTATATGCGTAATGGGAGCAGAAAATATTTTAAGTAGAACTTTATATATATATGGCTGTAATATTAATCGTGAAATATAGATATATATTAAGACGTTGAATTGTGTTTATTGATATCTATGAACCAATAATAATTATTTTTTCTATCTTTCTTTCATACAGCAATGTTATATCCTGACATCACTCTTCGACCCCCGCCTCCTTCTTACCAGGCCTCCATGCAAGAATATCGTCTGCGTCTCCTGCTGATGGATAGACAATCGCCCCCCGTCACCCACCAGCCACCGCCTCCTCAGCCACCACCTTTACCCCCACCCATGTATAGAGGACCTGCCACCGTGTACCCCAGGTAAGTTTGTTAATTTTTCATTTATTAATTATTGGTTTATAGAACATCTAAAAATGTTGAATGTACGCTTTGTTTGGCATAATTGCAGATACTCAAGTCTCTCATCTTGTATTATTCAATGTATTTTCAAATGAATAATATCCAGATACTAAAATTAGTACTATGTAGTTAAAATTGCTTATATTCGCTCATTTAAACAAGTTACTTAAAATTTAGATGCTTTTAATAAACATGCAACTTTTCGCTTTTACGTATGATGAGGCGAGTCCACTTGGAATTAAAACAAAGGAGACGGTGTTAGAACAAACATACGAGAAAAAAAAATGGATTGATTCAGATTGGAGCAATGCAATGAGTTATCTGTGTTAATTTTTGTTTAAATGTTAATTATTTAAACATAACGCTATTGGAAAGTTCAAAATGCACCGCATACTTCCTGTACACATACACAAAATGCAATGAACTTCTAAAAAGGGTAAAAGTTATTTACAGGAAATATGTGCTATATGAATTAGACTTATTTTTTTGCTTTAAATTTAAGGTTAAAAAATGTAAGGTTCACACAGTAAAAAATTGTAATGTTGACCATAAAAAAATTTACAATGAATATCTTACCTTACATTTAGAGAGAAATTCTTGTTAATATGTATTGGTGCTAAGTAATCAATTTGTGAAAAAAAATATAGCAGTTCTTTAGTCCCGAGCATTATAAATTATTGGAAATGTCTCGGAGACGCCAGTGTGTTATAAGGACGAGGATGGTTCTCACACAAATATGATTTTACATTTTCAGTTAAATAATTTTGTTAAATGCCTGATAAAACGATCGTTTATTTACGTTAGTTACCAAGCTGTCGTGTTCACAGTTTAAAAAGCCATTTTAATATATTTTTTCTTTTTAAAACATTTAATTATGCTGGTACTAGATTAAAAAAATTCTGTAACACTTCGCGTGCGCATGCTCTTTTCTATTTTACAAATTATCAATTAAAATTGAGAAAAATTTAGAACCCATTTAATGTGGAATTTAAATTTATATAATAACGGTTATAAGTAATGCATATATTTTTTAAATTCCATAATTTGTTATGGAATTTAAAGACTGAGAATTTCAAAGAATGATGAGAGTTTTTAGAATAAATAGTAACGTATTATTTCGTGAATTTTTACACATTTTTACTTGCATATGTATGTCTTCAAAATTGATAAAATATTGTCAATACTTTTTGTTGCTCAGTTATACAAAATAATCGTTTCTGAAATGCTCAATTTATCATTGATATGTCTTAAAAGAGTACAGAGGCTGTCTTGTATACTGATGATTATTTTAATAGAAAACTGATTTTTTTTACTAAACTGCTATGAATATAGATAAAATTTGTAAAAATGGACTATTTCTCCGAATCAAAATTTGCCTAAAAATCTGAGAACTAGACTGGCATATATATATATTCATCATTTAATTGAATTACTTTAATTCTCTGGGGTTAAAAATGTTCCACACATATTGGGTGGGTATATAAATTTTTCTCACATCACAGTTTTATTATAATTCAAATCACAGCTTAAATTGTTCTATTGCAATTTTTTTGGACGTAATGTTTGATACTGCTTTAGAATATTTATTTTGTAATAAGCAAATCGAATGGATACTTTAAAAAAAAAAGATGTGTACTTTTGTTCTGTCTTGAATTTTTTAAGTATTAAAAAACGAATTTAAAAAATATATATAATTCTAAACAAAATCTTTTAAATAATAACCAAGGTTTCTTGTGAGAAAGAACGCGAAAGGTAACTAGAAAAATTTCTTCCATTATTCATGATAACATGTCCATTGCATCTTTTTATCCTTAAAATAGTTGAGAGATTTTGAATATTAAAATATAATAAAATAACTGCTTATTGTAAGTGTTGTAGGTAAACCGGACGCCATGTTTAAAATTAATTTTTCCTCATCTTTCAGGTTTCCTGCAAGCGTTGGAATATCCGACTATAGTAGGCCGCCTAGCTACCGCTCTAGACCGAGTTCTGCTGGTCAACCAAGTCCGGTGGGGCCGGAGGATGTAGAATTAATCAATAATCCTTCTACATCTAGTTCACACCTTCCTAGTGACGTCATTTCTTCCCTCTCATCAGCTGCGTCACAAAATGCAGTTCGATCAGCGCCATCTAGCGCTGCTACAACGAACAATCACGTCGAAGTTGTTGCAGAAGTCTAACGAGAGATGGCGCCACGGAAGAAAGTGAATGAAAAGACTACTCTGTTTCTTTCTACCTTCCTTTTGTAAATAATAAACAAATGCGGAACTGTTGAGGCGAAACGTTGAAAAGGAATATATATTTTCGCTCTTTTGTCCTTATTATGAATGGCTGTAAATACATTAAAACATTTCAACTTATGCACAGTGTGTTGTTAAAAGAATTCATCACTATTTTAGAATAATGATGTGAATATATTACCTTTTCCTGTTATATCTTCATTAAAGGCGATCTACTCTGCATAACTGTCAAAACGAAACGAAAGTTCTTATAGATTTGAGAGTCATTTGTTCAGATAGAGGAACGAAAATTGTACAAAGAACAGAAAATGTGCACTAAATGATGGAATATTTATTTGTCTTTCGCGAATTTTCAAGTACAAATGCAATTTGGTTTTCTATTTTGCTTTCTATCAAACTTTGAGAACACTGCCCAATAATGCTAATGCTCTGAGTTGTTGTATATTCTTTTAAAAATACATTCAGAGATGCTCTAATTTTCTATTTTTAAAGATTTTTCTTCCAACATTAAATACATTATCGAAGTATGCAATAACTATTTCATTTATAAAATAGCATAGAATATTAAATAAACGAAATATTTTTATGCCGTGCTTTTGTATTTAAATGGTAAAGATGGTGGATATCTCATTTTTTAAAAATCGGTGACTTTAAATTCCTGTAAAGATTATTTTAAAAAATACACGAGTAAAAAGTTCTGAATTGATTTCTATCTGAACAGATAATTTATGGAAACATTCTGGTATATTAAAATACACGGTACCTATTGAAGATATTCAGGGGAATTAATTGTTATATTAAATAAAATGTTTGACATCTTTAAAGTCAATGTCTAAAGCTTGTGATACCTTTGAACAGCTTGTTGAAGCTACAAATGAGCATATCTTTTCATTGATATAATCCTTATATGTTACTGACCAAAGCGTTTGCTGTTCTACAAAGGAAATATTTTTGTTAAATCAGTGGGGGGAAAAGTTCAGGAAACAAAGTTGTTGATTTTGTAATTTATGTTTTGAGAAAACTTTATATATATATTGCATGAATAGAGAGAACAGCAAGAATTCTTGTTGAAATCTGTTCACTTTGTATAAAAAGCAAAACGTCGTATCGAAAACTTTCCATTCTCTTTTTAACATTTAAGAGATCTATGCAAAAAAAAAAAATCTGTTGAAAGTGAACTATGTTTTCTTCTTATTATGTAAATGTGAATATTTTTGTACAGAATAGAGAGAATGTTGTGCCATACTTATGTATTTATGTGTTGTTACTGAATATTTGAATAAAAGTTTCCTGTAGATACCAAAATGTGCATCGTGTGTTTATATTTATTACATGAACATTTTACATTATTATAAAAACAGAAAGTACAAAAAAAGTTAAAAATTTCAACTAAATTATAGATTTTAAAAAATTATCTTGAATTTTATTCTTATTTACTACATATTTAAAAAAAAATTCATGTACATTAATTTTTCAAATAATCTTAACTTCTTCAAAATCAGCATATTTTACATTGAATTAAAATATTTTAGTTTTTTTTCCTCAAGAATAAGAACAGCTATTTTGTTTTAACTAGGGGTATTTAAACTCAAATATTATACAGGAATAATTATTGATTGAATCAAAATAAATGCTATTACAAAATTTTCTCAGTTTAGAATATTAATAAAGATGTATGATTATGTAATTAATTTCACTCATATCAGAAAGCACTATTTTCAATCAGTTACATTATTGAATGAATTATTATTAATACAATTATAAACAACTTGCTAAATATTTCATATACTACTTTTTACTGGAAACTTGGCAGACTTTGTACAGATTATTTATTTACTATTGAAGCTGTTGATTAGTTTCAAAACGATTATTTGTAATGTTAGTTTTTATGCTAGATTTTTTTTTTTAACTTAAATACTCATTTTTGATTGTTTACTTTGTATTTAAATAAAATTTGTCAATCTACTTTATATTTCTTTTGCAATTGAAATTCTAAGTTTCGATTTGTCCAGTGATACGAATATAAAGTAATTTTTTGAAGAAAACGTTCTCAATGAACTTGATATGATGTTCACAAAATGCAAACTTTAAACAAAACTTCAATGAACGAAATAAAATCATCTTCACAGGTATTAAAATGTGCCGATAACATGAAACAATGTTTAACCAAATTTATTTCTGTCCGAACAATAAACGGCGCAGTTAGTTAAGTTATTCAGAAACTAGGGGGAAAAAAGAAGTGGATTCAGTTAATGTTTTGAAAATATATATTGATCGAAAGCCTGCAAAAAATGAAAAAAGGGAATACGAGATTTTTTTTTTTTGAAAAGTGCATGAACCACACACACAGAAGTCTAAAGAGACATTGGATCAAAGTTTTAAAACTCATCTTTTTGGCTTTTATTTTAATATTATATTAGATTTTCTACTAACCCCTCACAAAAAAAAATGTTTACTTTCATGCATTTTTTACTGAGTTATTGGGTATTTTCGATTTCACATCCATGACCAAACCCTTTGTTTACATCCTACTGTAAACACAAGTAATATAAAAAAAATTTTCAAGTCACCTCCTACTTAGATCAAGAAAGAAAATTTTTATTGTAGCTACTTTTTATTAAATACTTACAATTAATATAAAGAATCACAACATTAAGTGGTAATTAAGTTTTATTAATTATCATTAAAGTATCCTATTGTAATCCAAAACAATCGTGCCTATAAAATTTCAGTTCAACTGAATGCTTTAAAACGTGAGAAAAAAAACCTTTTCAAGTTTTGACACAAATCGCCAACGGGGCTGTATTTGTAATTCTTTAAGTAATTAGTTTTAATCAAAAAAAAATTAATTTTTATGAATTATAATTTAATTATTGTATTGTCATCATTAAATTTCAGCTCAATTGAGCGCTTTAAAATGTATTTTATTAACGATTGAAAATTCCACCAAAATAAATATATAGGAGTGTGAGTTATAATAGTAGGAATTGAAAAAAAGAAAGATATTGATATATTTGATTGCTAGAGTTTCTAGCTAAATCTTTAGTATATTGTTCATAAATAATTGCATTTCAATGAGCAAAAGGTCATGACAGGGCCACTCAGAAAAGGCCGGTGGGCCACATGCGGGCCGCAGGGTGAGCATTAGTGGTCCAGAGGTTCTTTTTTTTTTTCGTTTATTTCATTCTTTTATACGATTTGTTTTTCTACTGACTTCTTCCAACAAACCCGCGATCATTACTCGAAGTTAACGCACATATGTAAGTTGAAATATTTAAGTTTCCTTCTTTTCTGATTTAGACTCATGATAAAATCTTGTGAGGAATGATGACAAATTGGATGAAGGACGGATTCACTGATGCTACTTGTAGGATATATTGCTATTCTCCTTATCAGTCTCTGACATTGATAAGTCAGATTTAAATACACAGCAAGTTTTTTTTTTTTTTTTTACTAATTGCAAGTGTCATCTTAATTCTCTTATTTATAACTATAAGGCTTTTTTCAAACAGAGAGTTTGCTTTTGTTGCTTTTCTCAAGCTAAGAATTTCAAAATTGTTTGATGAATTGAAAAACGGTTTAGTTCACTGATTCCTAAAGTGGTCTATATGGACCTCCAGGGGTCTATGACAACCTGAAAGGGGCCCACGTCAGCGAAAAAATAATTTGGGGGTCCATGAGGTGTAAATGGGGTTTTTCGATAATAGCTCTCTTTAAACCAGATCTTGACCTTGATTTTAAAAGAAATTTTAATCAAGTTGAAACTAGATTTACCTTTTTAACAGATTTATTTACAAGCTTAATGAAGTTAATTTACAGTTAAAAGGCGACAGCATAAAATTTCTTAAAACAATGATTGTAATTTCAGCATTTTTTGCCAGAATTAAGCTAAAAAAGTATAATTTTGGACATCGCTAATTTTCCCAGTTTCTCAATTTGTCACAGGAAATCTACCAGGAAAATGACACTTTAACCTACGTTCAGCATTTAAATGCCCTTTATTGAGATTTTGAAACTAGGTTTGAGAATGCTTTGAACATTGTAATACCACCTTAGGCAATAATGAATTCATGTGGTCACATAGAAACAAAAATGTCAGATTACTAGAACTGATGATCGAAATGGGCACTAACGAAAATCTTAAAGTAGTTTAGAAACGGATGTCAGGAATTTTGGTTTATCTGCTATTCATCCCGAATTATGGAATATCTTTAAAAAGTTTTTAATTACTTTTCCAAATGAAATGGAGTTTCAGCGCGGTTGTCGATCTCGGAAAGAAAAAAAAAAGACTAAACACTACTAACCGAAAATATTTAGGGATAAATCTGACTAGATTGATGCCAAATGTTGAAAATTTGTTATTGAAGCACTAGATTCATTCCTTCTCATTCATGTATTAATTCAATTTTAATTTAATAATTAAACAGGTGTTTCTTAAATTCTACAAACATTGTACTTCCCTACAGTTAGAAATTAACATTTTGTAAAGTAAATAGCTCTGCAACAGCTGTAAAAAAAAACATTCTAGCAAAATTCAATATTAGGTATGTAGGGATCTACCCAAAACCGAAAAACATGGCAAGAGATCTATGAGATAAAAAAGTTTGGGAAACTCTGGTTTAGTTCGTAATCTAGTAGTTCTCCGTGAGAAATTCGAACCTGACCCTTTGCGGAAGAAATTAATCAAATAATTTGACTGGAATTCTACTACATTATTTTGGTAAAATCTAATACAGCAGAATGTCGTTTAACCGAACGTTTATTGTCCGGTGAGTCAAATATCCAGACCAGTTTTTTAGAAAACAAATTTTGTGGAGATTGCTTTTGGTAGAAAACGACGAAGTGAGTGTTGCTGCTTTTGTTGAAAAGCTCAATATGAAAGACGCTTGCTACATGTTAGCTGAAGCGTGGGACTCGCTCGAAAGACAGATCCTGAAAAATGCATGGAATAAGCAGTGGCTAGATTTAGAAGGTGAAAAAGACTTCAATGATGACCACAGGGAGGAGATTACCGACTTCGTCCAATCGATCTCAGGATTTCAAGAATGCGATGAAGATGTAGAAACATGGATGGCAGGTGATACAGAAGATTGTGGATTTCAAATGCTACATGATGACGAGATTGTGACCTCCTGCAAGAAAAATCCGACCCAGTCAGTGATGAAATGGATGAAGACGAGGACAACAACAACGAGAGTAGCAAGGGTCCATCAAATGCTGACGCGTTTTTTGCGTTAGAGACAGATACACAGTGGTACGAACAACAATCAAAGTGCTGTTCTACTCAACTAATGCTGCTCAAGAAAATCAGAGACCTTGCAGCGAAAAACCGAAGGTGTACAATGGTACAGCGAAAAATAAGTGATTATTTTCCTCAATAAAGGTAAAATTGCAACATTTTGCTTTTTCTTGAAGTATGTTTCCCGCATGTGAGGATTTTCAATATTCGTTTAGTGTCCGGTTTCATATATAGCATGGATCGCATTCGGTTTTCGGTTATCCGAACAATCGCGTATCCGAATGGTGTCCTGTCCTATTTGATTCGGATAAACGACGTTCTACTGTATAATTATTCTCAAAAACTGAGTTACAAATTTTAAAGAAAAATAGTGGCTGAACAATTTTAATCGAAGTTACCGGCGTCTAAATCAGAAACCAAACAGCCCTTGTATCGATTTTAACATTTTTGTAAAGGTCAGTGTTAAATATCTAAGAATTAAAAAGAAAATTGTAGCTTTGTGGAAAGAATGAGAATATTAAAATAAAATTTATCTGAAACGGTTTGCTTAAAGCTATTTAAATACTCAATTTGATTACGCTACTTGGATTTTTAGAGTGAATATTACACAATTTCTCTATGTAGACGTGTTATTTCCAAAATGAAATTTATATCAAATATATCAAAGGCTGATCTCAAAATTGATTAAGGTAAGTTAATAGAACAATTTGACCGTTATACACATTAATGTAAGTTACATTTTTTTTAAAAAAAAATTGCATTATTAAATTAATATTATTCTTTAAAATTCAGTAATTTAATAAATTCTTAAACAAGACGGAATATAATGTGGTTTTAACTACCTGGTAATTTTTTTTATTCGTTCCAAACTCCCCTTGTACTATATACTTCAGTAAAAAATTTATTTTTTTACTAAAAAAATACTTGAAAGCCATAAATGTCATTTCATTTATAAATAAATTATAATTATTTTATAAAATAACTGATAGTTTAAAAAAAACTGAGTACAAAAAGAGCCCTTTTACTCCTACCATAATATTTTTAAAAATTTTTATTCTTTTTTGGTAAATGAAACACCAATAAATGCGTTCTATACTAATACTTGATGGAGAAATGAGAAATTTTGAATTCTATAGCAAACCTTATTATTTAATTTTAAACTTTCGGTCTTGATCACAGTTTGGATGGAAGAAAAAATTATCAATAAAATAACAATGAAAATGAAAAAAAAATAATAAGATATTTTTACAGAAAGAAGTAATAATAATTATCATCTCATTTTGACTTTTTTTGTATATTCTTCCAATTATTCCAAACTATTAGAGTGGCGACGAATTTCCACAAATCTATTTTCAAATGATGTAGCGGATTAGGATTCGCAAGCACCATTAAGCCAGTAATAAATACCGACATAGTAAAGATGCTTTAGTATCTATTTTATTTTTCTTAATAAAAATATTAAAAATACGTATACGTGTTAAATGGTTTACCTAACGACCCTTAATGATTATAAATATTAAATTTCTTTAACTTAAACTTCCATGTAGCTAAGCTTGAAAGATGCTCAAGTAGGAGTGACTCAAGACTCTTCTACATCAATTTGACTATAAAACTATTTACAACTTCCGAACACACAATTCTCTTTAGAAACACTCACTGGCACTGCGGGATATACGCTAATAATCCTCTTTATCCTCTTTTCAGATCTGCTACACTTATTTGCATACATCACGTTTCCTTCACTAGACAAGGTTCTCAAACTAAACAACGTCATGAGGAAGTGCTAGGGGTTAGTTTGAGGAAAAAACGCGTGAGAACCGGCAATAATGTGTATATGCTTTTCGTGAGTAAGATATGCCCGATGTAGTTAGTCTACACATTAAACCTATTCTACAAATCCTGATTTATATTTCATCAAAGAGAAAATTAAATAAATTACAGAACATTAAAGACAAGGGTAAAATCTTTTAAAATTAACATTTCTATTGAGAGAAATATGCAAATATATTGACGGAAAGAATGTACCCGAGAAAGGTATTTTGCTGTAATTATTTTAAGAAAAATTGATAAGATTTATTTACTTGAACTGTTTTCATTATCAGGGGTAAAAGAAATATCTGAAAAGGAAAGACATAAACTGATTTCATAACTAAATTGAAAAAGGAAAATCCCTGAATTTATGGTTTTGATACTTAAATATAAACAGGTATAAGTATATGTTTTGATTTTTTTGTAACTGTGAAAATGGTGCTTGAATATAGAACTAAATGGTAACAAATTATTTTACGAAAAGCATTTAAATAATCCAGAATAATTTATTTATTTAAAAAAAGGAATTTATGTGGTCGTTTTAGTTATTTCTATTACATATTGCAGTAAAACTTCCAAGAAAAAAAAAGAACAGAAATTCCGGAAGTATGAATAACAATTTTAGACTGACATATTCAATGAGTTAGTTCATCCATAAAATGTAATTCGTGAATAATTTGTCATTAAATGACTTTTAAGAATTAAACTTCTGTACTTATGCAACTTTTGAACGCAAAGAATTGTTATTTCAATAAATTAATATTAAAAAAAAACTAGCGAAATAAAAATTATACTTCAAAGGCAAATATCAAGAATTTTCACATTTGGAAAAGTATTAGCAAATGTACTGTAATGCGTACGAATTAATTTTAGTATCAAAGCTTCACATCAAGTACAACTAATGGATTTTTAAATACCGTACTCTGATGAGTTTGAGCCTTCGTGCCGATAAAGACCTTCCGTGTAGAGGGACTGATGTAAGCTAAATCTGTCGAGGCTCAAAGTCCTCCTATTGGCGTGGTGTGGTTGTTTGAAGAAGAGGGATTCCAGCTCAGGTGTCATCCTCGCCACTTGATAGTAGCTCAAAATTACGAGGTCCGTCGCCAATAACACTCTCGTTGACGTATAGCAGTGGTCTTCAAACTTTTTCGGCTCGTAGAACCCTTAGATAAGGGGATTTTGTGGAACTCAATTCCCCACAAATATATACTTTAAATCAGGGTCGTTTTTAACCTTCCCGGCACCCTAGCCACTTCAAATTGTTACACCTCCCCTCACTATTTCCAGAGCACCCTCCCCCTTTTCAGTTCTTCTCTTGCTAGTTTTGGTTTGGGAGGGATTTTCCATAAACTCTGTTACTCTTTTTCCTTTCTTTGTGTTTTCTCATGGGAGAGTCTTTCCATTTTCCAGCAACCTATGAACCCTCCGTGTCATGGACTGGCCAAGCCATAAGGAAAGGATATTGGCATGGTTTGGTCACTCTTGTTCAGTTCTTACCTCACGGCAGGGGTGGCGAACCCTTTTGGATCAACGGGCCATTTTTTCTAAGAAAAAGTGTTTAATGGGGTATAGACGTGCCGTCAAATAATTTTGACTTGTGATTTTTTGGCAAAATAATAATAAAAACAATTAAATACTAACCACTCAAAACTCTTTATTTACTATTAAAAAATACATTTTGCACTGTATAGCAGTAAATGTTTTGGATATACGTGTAATTCAAATTATAGTAACATTAGTGTGACTTCTGTTGTTGCCGATCAGATGACAAATAACTTACATTAGGATTGTAAGATGTTACTTATAGCAGAACACACATACTAAATTAGAGTCATCTGCCAAATGGTTTTCTAAGTGAGTTTTAAATGTTATTCACCTCTGAAAATAATGATTCTCGGGTGCATAGGTAGATGAAAATATGGTTAAAAAAGCATGAACCACAGCTTATTCAAACAGTTAAATGTATCTGGAATCGAATTCCATGTTTCCAAAATTTCGTTACTGACATTTTTACTTATATTGCTTGTTAATTTTCTGTTTCAAACAATTCCAACATTTTTCTTGTTTTAATAAATTTTTGAATCCATATTGAACTATACTAGAAATCAAACACTGTTGCATTTTAAATTCTTCAATTTCTTCCAATCGAATTGGGACAAGTTCAGTTTATCAAATGAAGTCACATCAGGGTACATAATAATTTTGGAAATAAGTTCTTGAATAACTTTTTGTTCGTCTGATTTTTTCAAGTTCGGGAAGTACTGGTAGTTTCTTGTTATATCTTGTAATAATATCTGAAATCCCTCTTGAAGATAATATTTTTTATTTGTGCCTTGAGGCTTTGCATTCTATTCTTTGAAATGGTGGTATATGTCTGTAAAAACGCGATTGATCACTCGCTTTTATTCGTAATACTTCATAGTGAATTTTGTTATTTTGAACTAAAATGCTAACCGTTTTGATCTGAGACGTGCCCAAGTAATTGTGTCGCGTGCCATTAGTTCGCCATCCCTACCTTATGGCATCATGGCTCTCGCACCCCTTCCTATGTAAATTCAGAAAATCGTTTGCAATAACAGTATAGAGTACACATTATTGTGTGAACTGTTTTCAACTTGTTAATTATCTTTTCATCGCTTATCTTTTTACTATCTTTTACTTTTAGACATCCTTATTCTTTGTTGAAACCCTGTTATTGTACTTGTACATAAGGTTTTTTAGAGCTTTGATCATCGCAAAATCATTAATGACATCATTGTAAATAAGTTCCATTGCTATATCATTATGAGTGCATAGCAATATCAAAATGCTAAGCTTTTCTTTTTCCATAGCAGATCTATTTTAGTCTTTATCCTCTTAAGGGGCTATAGTACGATTTATACAAAACTTTTTAATTTATTGATTTTCATAAATTTTTTGGTTGCTTCCTATATGTGTGTATGAGGTAAAACAGATTTTGTGCTCACAATTTCATAAAAAGCTAACCATTTAAATTTTTAAGCGAAAAACTTGAAGCTTATGGAGTAATTTTAAAATACTACTCCTCCTACAAAAATTGACGTACATATATGAAATTTGTTTTACAAGTATTTTACCATCCAACTTTTTATGTATAGCAAAAGTTGGTATGGGTTTTGTGATAACACATGATTGGTATTCGTACAATACTTCTTTTTATGAATGCTTTTTGAAAATTCCTTAAAAAATTTGTAAATTCTAACTTCCATTATTTTTAGAAAAATTAAGTATTGCTTTGTTGAAAAATGCATACCAAACTTTGCACCCTTTACTATTAGCAACAAGTGAAAAAATTTTTTCAAGTATTAAGCACAATAGAAAAAAAGCCTTTTAAATGAAGACCAATTGATTATTTTATCTTTCTGAGATAAGTCAGTTTAAAGTTTTGATTTGCCTCATTGGAATGTGAATAAAAACAAACGTAAAAGTTATCATAATTCTGCGTTGTTTAAACTTAGAGCTTTCAGATTTTGTGAGTTTGTAGAAAATTGTATAAAAAATAATTTAGATTAAAAGAAAATTAGATTTGATTTTGTGACCGATTTTTGTCAAATGAATTGTACTGTGTTCCCTTAAGGGCAGGAATGCTTCTCTCTGATTTGCTAGGCGGTGTAATGTTAATTTCCCCCCTTTTTTCGCCCTCCAATTTTTTGAACTCCCAAATCTTTTGCGCCATAGGCATGTGCCTAAGTGAAAAAGCGTCACTGCTTAAAAGAATATATCTTAAAACACTATTTTAAACATCAACATGTTATAGGTAAATTATGTAAAGGAAATAAAGAGAAAAGTATTGTATTCGTAATTCAAAATTTTAATCTAATTTTAATACAATTTACACAATGATATTAATTTGAGTTGCAGTTGTCACCTACCCATGGACTATATTTAGAAACAGGGATATGTACTTGCATTTTTTTACACAAACCCCCGAAATCTGGGTCTATTGTAATTATTTGCAGTCGCATTTCATGTTCTGCGCTTAATTTGCTTTCATAGTTTGTTTTTGTAGGCAGTTCCGATGAAAATTATTTTTTACTTAAATACATTGTTCAGAACGGCATTAAAATGACTTGAGTTGTGTGAATAATCTTGTATACTTTGCATGAATTTGCAACCTAAAATTTAGGAGCAGTTCTTGCTTAAATTTAGATTTTAACGTCGAATCACTTGATATATCGATAAATTGTTCCCTCTTTTTTATTATAGATGTTTTCTTCCACCAATGAAAAATGGCATATTTTCCATTAGAAACCTATTTAATTTTGCAAAACATTGTACTAACCAGTATAAAATTATTCTGTGGAACCCGAGGTAGCAAACAATAGAATATTTACAATGTAATAGGTAGTTCATTCAAAGAAGAAACGTTCTTAAATTATTTTATTACATTATATTAGTATAGTTTAAAATGTTTTGCTAAATATAAAGTTATTATGTATAAATTAAATTTTTAGTTTCTTAAAGATTGGAATGAGCCGTACAAACTTGTGGTTATATAAACTTCATAGAGAACGTGATTCCATTTTGTATACACATTTATAACTTTCAACATTTTTTTTTTGTGATTCGTGGAGCCTCTGGGTATCCCTTGTGGAATATTTGGGTTCCGTGGAACACAATTTGAAGACCACTGCCGTTACATTAATAAATGCCTAATTCTTAACTGGTACAACACGAGGGCTATTGGTGACGGACCTCGTAATTTCAACTAGGAGCAAAAGAAAAAAAAAATATTTAGCTTTACGTTATCATACGTTGCACATAAATTATAATAAAAAATACTCAGATATATTTTAATATCCTTACATATATTATAAAATAGCATGAATACAAATAATTACGAAACCTTAGCTAACCTATGTAAAGTTATTAAAATTTTAATTCAATATTAAAAAATTCAATTAAAAATAAAAATAGGTAAATTCAGTAATTTAGCCAACTGCTCAGTTTGCGATCATATTACGCAGTATTATGTTAATTATTATTAATGCAGTTTCTTTTTTTCTTTAAAAAAAATGAAACTTCGAATTATACTTTACTGAACATACGCTAGATGTCACAATAATACAAGACGGATTTTAAGAGCTAATATTCTTATCACATTAAAAACTATAGCATATTTGCGGTATTTGCATCTTACAAAAAGCAATTGTTTATATTCTGGCTCATATGAATGTTTCATGCTACTTCTTAACGATGTGTCAACGATCCTTTAAGCGAAGTTTCTTCTATCAAATTTTAAGTAGTTAAGGAATTCCTAGATGGCGCCACGTTATTTTGTACATTGATCCAATTTCGCTATCAAACGTGTTTATTATTCTCAGAAAGCTCTAAAATAAGTTGAAGAGTTGAGAAGAGGTGAAACAATCATTTCCGCATATTGAGGCTTAAGCAGTCGTATCCCGTAGCTATTATTATTTTTAAATGCTTGAAAAAAAAACGTAATGTTCAACAGATTTTTTTTCTTAAAAAAAAAAATCCTAGAAATGTTAGTAGTTTGCAGTTCTAAAGCTTGTAAATAAAACCAAAACTACTGGTTTTTGTCACATCTCAGTAGAGTTACAAAATTGGAAAATATAAAAGCAAATATTGAATTTAGCAGAATATTTCTGTAACCTAAGCTGAGCAAATAATTTTAAAATTTTCGATTACATAATTATCAATAATTTGTAAGCGTTGAATGATTTTTTTAAATATGTAAAAAAGTTTATACAACTAAGTAAAAAAAAGACTTAAGTTTTCGTGTCTTTCTGAAACAAATTTGGCTGTTTAGTTCCTGATTTGCGCATTTTGATAAGAATAATTATATAAATGCTTTTAAAGTTTCACTAAAACACTTATTTCGCTTTTAATAACCCTTATGTCTATAAAAAAAAAAGCTATTTTTCTTTTTCATCAACTGATGTTATATTCTTTCTCAAAGAAAAATGTTTCAATGCTTTTTATTACGAAAGAAAAACTAATAATATGAGCAGAGAAAAATGCATTTCACGTAAAATTATTTAAGTACAATTCTTTTTCTAAATAAAAAGTATAACGAAAATCAAATGCAACTTAAAGTACGAAGCTGAATGTTTTATTTGTAGAGTGGTCAGTGACTGTTATAAAATTGCTACCTCTTAAGAAATGGCATACTCTACAGAGAAACTGTACAATGTGATTATTTTAAATAAATTGTAGGACTTATCTAATAAAAATATAAAGAAAGGTGCACTGTTTTAAAATTGCAAAATTATGGAACTCTAGACAGGATTTGTTATTCTGAACGACGTGCTAAGGACACTTTGGTTACGTAATATATTATTGTGTCCAAAGTGTGTTGTGTATATAAAGTGTGTCGAAAGTTTTAATCATGTTATTGTTATTTTTCATTCAGTTAGAATTAAAAACACATCAATTAAAGTCCCCCCACACATACTTTCTACTTTCTCCGACACATCAAAAATAGAAATCACGATTTCAAAACATTTTAGCATATCGTTTACACAAGCATATAGCGGGCTATCCCGCTATATGTTTATATATATGCTACGCCCGCTCTATCAGAACTCTAGCATTAAATGTTTTCTTTAAAGTTTTATATATATTGATAGTTTAACTTCCATCTCGTTTCAATGGTATAATACAATATGTAAATTAGTTTTGATATATAAAGGGAGGGTTGTGAGCAGGAAAAAAAAGTTAGCTGATATTTATATTGCCAAAATGTGAATTATATATATACACAGTTGGATCTCTATATAACAAAGTCGCTAAATCCCGAAAAAAGTTCGCTATATGGAAAATTCATTATATAGAGGTTCATCTTTCAATTTATTTTATAAATCACATAAAACAAAATTTTAAATTCATAAACACTACATATTAAAAAAGAATTATTAACACTTTTTTTAAAAAAATTAATATATGTTTATTTTATATATCTTACCCATAAAAAAAATAAAGAAAAACTGTAAGGAAAACAAGAAAAAAGAATGTCGAATACGCTGTATTTTCAATATTAAGAAAATAATTTTACATTAAAATTAGCGAATTTTAAAGACATTTTCTATAATTGAAAGCAAACAAGAAAAATTAAACACATATTATTTTATAACCAGAACACTGGGACACTAGACAACTCCACTGAGAGTGAAAGGAGATATCGAAAATGTTTCTAGTGAACTGCACAACGGGGGTTACAGGTTGCACTTCTTGGATGAAACGTCCAAAACTCTATTGCTCTCGGCGAGTTAAAATTTAATGAAACCAGTTCAAGATTTATGACCACCATAAAATGTGTTAAAGAGAGAATAACTGAAATGTGTGTGTGTTCAGAAATACTTTAAAAATAGGGAGAAAAAAAACTGAATCACACAAAAAAATTTCATTATATCGAAAATGCACTTCGCTATATAGAGGTTATTTTACGAAGGGAATCATGAAATGTTCTTGGTTCCAGGAAAAAGTTCGTTATATAGAAAAATTCGCAGTATAGAGGTTCGTTATATAGAGGTTCGACCAGAGGCGTAGCTACCACCGTATCAATGATAGGGGCCCCCAAGCAACAGGGGCCCCGACATGTGCAAGTACAGTATCACTAAGAGGGCTTTTGCTTAAAAAAAGGGCCCCTAAGGAGTTTTGATACGGGGCCCACTCAGAACTAGTTACGCCAGTGGGTTCGACTGCATATATATACTGATTTAATCTCTATTAAAGTATCATCGTGAGGTATTGTTCGACTAACGTTCATTGTGCGTCGGATTTGATTTGTCTTTTTTCCACCAGTCTCTTTTCCTCTTTTATTTATTTGAAATTCAGCGTCGAAATAGCTTTCAAGTTTTTTCGTGCTTACAGATAAATGCATTTAGTGATTATTTAGTATTGATTAAATTGATGTTCCCCTCGTACCTTGAGAGTAAACCTTATAATAAACAACAAATTTTTAATTGATTACTTGTGTTTGTGATTATTTCTTAGAGTTTTCCATCATATCGAGTATTCTCAAGGTCAGATCGTGTTCAGTGACAATCTTACGAGTACGGCTGAATCAGATAATCAGCCTTTGGAGGGTCTGTTACAGACATCCTAAGGAAGAAAAAGCCAAATCAAGAAAAAATAGTTTAAGCACAAAAACAGCAAATTGAGGAGCACGTTAAAAGTCTAACGGAATATTTTTACCATTAGAGGCCGCATGTACATTAAGTAGTAATAAAGGAGGCCGCATAGGTTGATGTACCTATAGATGCGACTTTTATTAAATTATTATAGTTGTTGTATATATTTAACAATTTTGAGCATTATATAGAAATATTATTTAAAAAATTAAATCCTTGTTTACTTATTATTATTTGACATAAAAAGTTACAAAGTGAAATATTTTTCTATTCACATAAGGGGGAAAACTTGTCATAACATTCTCATCATTGATTTTTTAATTTTTCTATAAATTTATTAAAATCAAAGATATTGTTATAACTTTCTATATTTCACTGTTGGTATTTTTATTTATGTAAGCATACATATATATATATATACATATATATATATATATATATATATATATATGTATATAATTAGATATATATGGATCAAACTTCATGAAGAGAAGCCTTAATTTTTCCTCTACATGAGCATATGGGGTAGTGTTGCCATATTGCACTAGGTAGCGTTCTAACATTTGAAATGCACAATTGGCTCTTCCCACGAGCAGTCATTGAAACACACATACATACATTCATGCCATTCTTTATTTAATTCCATTGACTTTCAAACTGTTGTAATCTGTATAATTAAATGTTAATTAATAGAAGAGCTAGATTTTATGAAGGCTGCACAAGAACCTCACGGAGGCCACGGGTCCCTACCTCTGGTCTATACAATTTGACCTAATCTACGGTCAGTTTTTAGATTTCTGAATAAATTTAAATTAAAGTAATGCCACTATCAACGCATTTCGAATTATTCCACAGGAATTTGAATCAGTTTTAATAAGTCTAAGTTTTTATAACAAAGTTTATTTTATAAACAATTTTTTTTAAAGCTAATGTAAAAATATAGGACTGTTACTACATATCATTGTATATTTTTATCGAGTTGATCTCTAAAAGAGCATATCACTCGATAAAATAAATATGAAAGATTCAATTGTTATTTTGTAGTTCTCTTTTCAAGGCAGAACCAGTCATTTGTATTTCAGGGCGACCTTGGCATATAAGATAAAGAACAACACAGAATATTTGAAATGACAGTGACTTTCTGTAAATGTCTTTTCTCCTTTTTCTTCTCTTAAATTTGCGATATCTCATGTTCTGCGAATTGAAATGTGTTTTCGTCATGGCTTGCTGAATGAAAAAAGGTACAATAATCTCTTTAATATATATATATATATATATATATATATATATATATATATAAAATTTTGCATTAGCTTAATATTCTTAATTTTCAAAAATGACTCATACAAATACGTTTTTCCTTCTAGAAAAAGTTAAGGTATCCGAACACGTTGAAAATTACTAAATTCAGTCAAAACAAATATTTTTGTTTTTTATTTTATTTCATAGAGCTATTTTTTGGCTTTACGGAACATACTTTATTTTGTTTCTACACTACCTAGAGGCCAAGTTACAATCAATTTTATAAAGTTAGAAAAACCGGAAGAAGGTCTTTGATCTACCAGAAATAGGCATTTAAATTGCTTGAAGTCTATCATGGCGAGTCTGATAACTCAAAATGTTACAAATGTATTTCTATAAAACTTTTTGAAGCTGATATTTATGTTATTTTCCAGAGAATGTACTAAAATATTTCTTATTGTATGAATACTTTTTAAGGTATGGCTTGTTATTTAAATAATGGTCTCATAAAGAGAATGTGTCACATTATATTTACTCAATTACCTCTAAAATTTTCAAATTTTAATAAGACGTTAAAATTTTAGTACATTTCCTAGATAAATGCATCTAATTTGCTTTAGTAATACTCTTACTAATATAAGTTTATTACCTTTTTCTCTAGCTGCTTTGAAGTTTTTCAAAAATATTACTAAAATTTCATTTTTAATTGAGATTTTTCTAAAATTTAAGTAATTTATTTTAAATATTAGTATTTATTGGTATTGAGTCCTAAAAAAACATTTATAATGTTCAAATATGCTATTTTGTTTCAAAGTACTTCGAACGTGTTCAGATACCTTAAATGTCAAAGCTAAACATAATGAAACCATTGATCAACATAAAATGTGACTAAAAAAAGAAATTTTTTCCTATAATAAATATGTTTAAATAATTATATAAATTTTAAAAAGAGACCGAGATGTGCGGTTAGTATTATTTGAGGGTAACAGTGTAGTTGTTACTAATGCCACCTGATCGGCAAAGGCCAGATCAAGGTCCACGAAATTCATCATGGTAAAGGGCTAAGTGACGTCTGTCGTTAGCCGTAGCTTTGAGCACCATACAGGTGACAGAACGATTTAGCTCGGATTCACCCCAATTTTGAGGGAGAATACCCTGGGAGTGGTCAAGGGCTTCCCACCTCTCTACCTTCCACCATCCTCCCGAGAGGACTTGCGATTCGACGGCTATTCAGAGTACCCCCCTGCCGCGAAGGCACTATACATTTACAAGCATCCATGTCTTCTCCGGGACTCGAACCAGCGTCGCTAGCCACTATATCGGATGGGCGACAGAGGGTAACAGTAAATAGTTTAAGCAAAGAATATTGTTGCGAATTTTGTGTAATGAATGATTAAAATAGAGTAAATAATTTATATCCAGGTGTGTGTAATACGTTAATATTACTAACTGTTGTATTTATTTTATGTTAAAATTATAATATTCTTAAACAATGCCGTTCCTTACATTATAATACCGATTCAATGAAAACTTGGCGATCTATCACGATCTATTACGTAAGTGGATCTTTCTCGCAGGATCCATGAGGCCTATAAATAAAAAGTCCCTCATCAAAATTGAGCCAGTATTGTTTTGACAAGTAATTAGTATTGATTTGAACGAGAATCGATCATTGATTAGTTATTACTTCGGCTGTTGAATAGGACGAGCGAGTGCTTGTGAATATCTTTAACATACTTTTATTTTAGACACTGATGGTTGTGTCTGAGTGCTGTAGAAGGTATGAAGACATTCTGGGATTTATTAAGGGAATTTTAGTGTTATGTCCTGTATTTTAAGGATAGTTTTTCTACAATAAATTTTCATCGCTCCTGAAGAACTGTTTTGCTCTTTGAGACTGATAGCACAATACTCTCGAACCCTGATCTACGTAACAATATATTAGTAATATATATAATAATTGTATTACATCAAAAACAAATTTCATATTTTTTAAAAATCTAACAACATAAAAATAAACCCCAAAAATATTTTTGTGAGCTTATTTTAACATTTTGAGAATGAAAAGAATTTTAAGACAAGTAATGAACATTTTCATTTCCAACACTTAAATAAAAATGAAGTTTTTGTCTAAAATTCTAAATAATTTTACACGATATTTTTGGCGAATTTTTTTAATCATTATTTTTAACAAAAGTTTTTTTTTTACTCAAATATTTGCCAACTCTTATTTAAATTTTAAAACAATTAAAGCGTATAATAGCATTGAACTGAAGATAACACATGAGATCAGTTTATTAAAGCAAAGTAATTTCTTTAGAATGGCAAATTTACTTCGTAACGAATTAAAATATTGTATAGATGCAAAGTAACCAAGAATCTAGCCTTAATAAGTTTAAATTCTTCTACAAGTTAAAAAAGCGCATAAATGGATAATTTTCAGGATATTTAGTGTCACTCAGATTAAAATACATGCATAAAATTGTTTTAAGGACATTTTAACAAAAAAGAATTATTTAAATATAATATTTTGGCAAAAAATTAACTTAGAATAATCTTTTTTCCAAATGTTCTCCTTTTGGGAAAAATGCTTCTATTAGAATAATATTTTGTCTGTATATAGCTCAGGCCTCTCTAAAGAGGCTCAACTGGAAATTTAGACAAATTCACATTATTTTCAGAGTTACCACCAATTGAAATAATTATTCGCGGTTTTTTTTCTTAAAATTGCTCCCCTCTGTTGTCGTAAAATATGAATAAACCCACTTCTAAGTTACATATTTCAACTTGTCATTGTCTTATATAGACTTTGCCGGCCACAGCGTCGTACTCTGATTGATTCTATATATCTTTATTTGCATACGCATGCCTGTACCAGTTTCTTTGGCTCTTCAGTGTACATCTCATCAGAATCATTACAGAACGCACACATTAGTATCTCGTGAGAGCATTATCTAAGAAGCTAAAGTGCTTGCTTTGACTGCTTTATCCACAATTCATTTGAAGATGTTGCCGTGTGAAGAGACAAACATTAAAGTGAAATCATTTGAGGAAGAAAGCGAAGTAATGCTTCAATCGACCAATCGGAAAGGGCTAAAAACTAGACTAAGAAAAAGACTAAAGGAAGACTATATCCAAGGAGTAATTGAGAGATTTGAAACAATTATTGAGACTTATGTCATCTACTCAATATCCAGCTGTGTTATAGCATCATCTGATACCGTTTGGTCTTTTATCATTTGATGTTCAATGGATATTTCAGCAGTACAATACATCCCACCATACATTTAAATTCCCACAGAAATAATTTTCAAAAAAAACCCTGTTTTTTTCATTGCCTTGGTCAATTCATCACTTATTTCTACTTGTGGCAGTGATTGCAAATTACAAGAATGCTATCGATAGAGGTTGCAGTGGCAGCTGCACCTAAAGAGCCAAGGGAGAGGAACTGCGATGACTTTTGAAAAACGAAGTGCCAGACTGTGCAGAGCAACCGCTTAATTGAATATAATTTGGACGATAACAACGAAAGCGGTTACGGGGACAGCCGCATCCGGGAACCAGTCATTTCAAGGTATCAAATCTTAAGCGGGCCTAGAATTTTTCTCCAGTGAAAGGATGTGAAAAGTAACAGTTCACTAATGAATATAATGTTTTGTATAATTGATTTGAAATAAAATGCATTTGGACAAAAAAGCTGTATGAACTCTCACGCTACCCAGTAATGAAGTAATTTTAAATGCTCACGACACTATAACACTAATTTGCGATTTCATTCCCTAAAACCAAGCACACATTGGGCTTTCACTTGAATCGACGCCACTTCGACAAAAAAAAAATGGTCACCCGATTCACTCTTGAAAGAGCATTCGCTCCATGTACTGCATAAAACAAACTACTAAAACTGAACTATCCAATGATACAAAAGTTACACTGTTATATTAAATGATAAGGTTCACTCTATACATTATTATAAAGCAAATTTCACCTTAACATAGAAATGACTAACATTAAAAACAATTTTAAATCCACTTTTACTTCCATTCTTTCCTTAGAAAATTTTAGAGACACCGTCAAGTGGCAGCGTAAACAAAGCAAGTGACCCGTGCACCATCAGCAGATCTCATTTAATCCGCTTATATCCTTTCTTTTAAACTGCTTCGGAAAATCTTCTTTTCCTTTCGTACGGTTGAGAAGCAGTCAGATTTAATCCACTTGAAGAGATATCGCTCATAAATCAAAGCCATTCCGTAAACCTGACCCTAGTTGCCACCAAATTTTGTAAATTAAGAAAATTCTAAAATAATTAATACTAATTTGTCTATACTGTCTAATTTTTTCAATTCCTACTATTAGTTCTCTATGTCCCTATATATATATATGTATATATATACACTTATATGAGCAAAAAAATTAGGGCATCAAGAAATAATTGCGGGATCGTAACGAAACTTGGCATGAAGGTACATGTTGGGGAGATACGCAAATGATTAGAAATTCAGCGTGATTGCGCATTACGTATAGCCGGTAGAGGGCGTTTAACGACGTTCTTCGTGGAGTATAAAACATATATAACCAAAGCTTGTTTAAGTGTGCTGAATCGTTTACAAAGGAAGAGCAGAGGTAGACATGCCATTACGCCATTTTCGAAGACAATATAAGCTGTCGCAGTTTGAGCAGGAGAGAATAATCGGCATGATGGAAGCTGGGTGGACAGCTAAGTGAGTAGCTCGTCAATTACGCCGCTCTGATTGTGTTGTGAGAAGGTGTTGGGACCAGTGGATCCAAGACATGTTATTTACACGAAGACCAGGTTCAGGTCGCCCTCGACAGACCAGTCGTTGAGAAGACCGCCACATCGTAAGAAATTCACGCTTACAGGCAACTGCTTCATCGGCCGCCATCCAGGCACAGGTAGCACCTTCACTAGAGGCCCCTGTGTCTTATTGAACCATACGAAGGTTCCTGGCTGAAGGACATTTGGGATCGCGGCGCCCATTATGTGTAATGACCTTGACACTCACCCATTGATGCCTCCGTTTGGAGTGGTGCCGCGCACGAGGAAACTGGACTGGAGTGGAATGGAACCAGGTCGTCTTTAGCGACGAATCCAGATTCAATCTCAGCAGTGATGACACTAGTGTTCGTGTGTGGAGACCTCTTGGTGAACGCCTTAATCCTGCCTTTGCTTTACAGCGACACACCGCTACCACAGCTGGTATGATGGTATGGGTTGCCACTGCCTACAATACACGGTCACCCCTAGTATTGATCCATGGCACCATGACATCCCAGCGGTATGTTCATGACATCCTGCAAAAACATGTGTTGCCACTCATGCAACGGCTCCCAGGAGCCATTTTTCAACAAGACAATGCTGGCCTCACACATCAAGGGTGTCACAAAACTGTCTCCACACTGTTACTCCCCTTCCTTGGCCTACTCGATCCCCAGATTTGTCTCCAATCGAGCATATCTGGGATCATTTGGGATGGTTAGTTGGGTATCCCACGAGTTTGCACGAACCAGAGAAGAGAAGAAATATGTATTTAAAGAAATAGAAATATGTATTGAAGCCTGCCGTGTATGTTATTATCCCTTCAGCAGCGCTCTTTTTGAGGAAAAAATTGAGTTTTATACGCATCCCCTTCATTCCATTGAAAAACTAAAAGATGGCAACCACAGAAGATGCTCTAGGTTGACGACTTAATCATCCTTGGGGACAAATTTGACGAAAAATATGATATCGCCAAGGGATCATCGAGAAAGCTCTAGGATTGACCTTGCAAATATTTCCATGAGGTTTGTAAAATACTTCTTAGAAATAAAGGCCAGGGCAATTTGGAAAAAGTGCAGACGCGTTCAGAATCTGCTTGTTCATTGATTGATAGACATAATCTGATTGAGTTCCTGCTATAGTGGAATTGATCTGGAGAGCCCTTTCTCGAACTTTGTAAGGCTTGTTCATAATATGGGTGAGTTTTTCATTATTGCAAACAATCTGTTACAATATTACTTTGTGTATATAAGGTGATCAGTCATCTGTTCGGTCCTTGTCCATTAATAAATCTGTTATTATTCAAATAATTAGAACCGTAGGACCAGCTCAGGTGTCGTCCACGTCACTTGACCATGGTTCAAAATTACGTGGTCCGTCGCCAAAAGCCCTCGTGTAGCTGAACAGTGCGACGTTAATATTCAATCAATCAATCAATCAACGAAATTTTCTCTTATTATTCAATTTTTTTCCTCCATATCTTTTAAAAGGCCGTATTTACTCGAATCTAAGCAGCACTTTTTCCCCAATGTTGATGCTACTGAAAATCAGGCGTGGCTTAGAATCGAAGAGAAGAAAAAAAATGGTTGGATGGGGTATTTAGAGCAATTACTGCTTCATGCACGTATTTAAAAGTTTATAATACTGATAATATAATTAATTATTCACTTCTTATTATAGTTTTTTTAAAAACTTATTTTGATTTCGTAAAACTGGGTAACGATAAACCATTTTATGTAGACTATCTTTTAATATACACAAATTCTTGTTGAGAATTGGGGGTGCGGCTTAGATTCGAATAAAACGACATTTCTGAACTTTCGTATGGTGGAATGATTCTTAGGTCTTAGTGAAGGCGATCACACCCCAAAATGTCTTGGTGGTCCACCGATCGATCGCGATAAACTTAATGCCCACTTCAGTTCTAGAACATATCTATCCTTCTAAAAACAGAATTAAGTGTATAAAATCAAAAATCTATTAATATATTTAAATACATTAATTACAAAAAAATAATTATACAAGAGAAAAAGACGCACGAAATTAGAAATTCAAAACTATCTCGAATCGTTTCCATCGATTTAATATATAACTTATTTTCAGATAATAAATATTTCAATATCTCCATTTTTTAAAAATTCCGGCTTTTAAAGCATTTTTAACATGTCACCATGACTACCCTCTGTGATGGTTTTTAGTTCCTTCTATTGTCTCGTTTACAAACTTTTGTATGATTTTTTTAAACATATTTCGCTGAAAATGAAAAGAATGGATTTATTTCTTTGACCACAGAGCTGTTACCTTCTTCTATAAATTGAATCTTTTCTATCGATTGCGACAGTCCATTATCCGACTATTGTATCAAGAAATAAAGAGTTTGACGATTATTTTTATTTTGGTGTGTGCAGTGTTACCAAACTTCTTAGAATCGTCAGGCGGGAAAAATCTGACCACAAAAGATATTGTTTTTAAAAAGGAAGAGGCGTGTGCTCTGCATTCAAAATGATTTGCGCACTTATATCAAATCTAGCTTTTAAGTGAATGAAATAAATTACGTTAAAAATACGCCAATTTTCTGTTCATTTACAATCTCGAAGTTCCAATGAAAGTTAATTACAAGGTGAAAGGAGAATAGAAAAGTATTGCTATAAAAAATAATGTAATAAAATTTTCAGAAAATGAAGGAACTTAAAAAAGAAATAAGAGTATTGATTCCCTATGTTCCTGTTAATGGTTAAATGTAAATCAAGTAAATCAAAATTAAAAACTAACATGAACCGAAATAAGGAAAGTTTAAAATAATATAGATCACAAAAGTGAACACTCATGAAATCAAGAATATCCTTATTTAGGGGACCGAGCGCTAATATGAATTATGTAAATACATAAAAATAATAAATAAACAAACAAATTATTACGAATTTTTTTTTAAAGAAATAGAAATATGTATTGAAGCCTGCCGTGTATGTTATTATCCCTTCAGCAACACTCTCCTTGAGGAAAAATTGAGTTTTATATGCATCCCCTTCATTCCATTGAAAAACTAAAACATGGAACAACAGAAGATGCTCTAGGTTGAGAGACGACTTAATCATCCTTGGTGACAAATTTGACGAAAAATATGATATCGCCAAGGGATCATCGAGAAAGCTCTAGGAATGACCTTGCAAATATTTCCATGAGGTTTGTAAAATACTTCTGAAATAAAGGCCAGGGCAATTTGGAAAAAAGTGCAGACGCGTTCAGAATCTGCTTGTTCATTGATTGATAGACATAATCTGATTGAGTTCCTGCTACAGTGGAATTGATCTGGAGAGCCCTTTCTCGAACTTTGTAAGGCTTGTTCATAATATGGGTGAGTTTTTCATTATTGCAAACAATCTGTTACAATATTACTTTGCGTATATAAGGTGATCAGTCATCTGTTCGTCCTTGTCCATTAATAAATCTGTTATTATTCAAATAATTAGAACCGTAGGCTACTTTTACCCACGCAAATTTGTAACATTCGAGGTGTGACACAAAAAAAAGTGTGACTGGCCCAATAAAGCATTATTCGTGCAGAATCAGTTCTCCGTGACATTATCACCTTTAAATTAGTTCCCTTCAGCGACCACACACTTCTGCATTCGGTGCTGCCATTGCTGGTAACAGTCTTGGAACGAGGTGTTTGGAAGGCCCTTCAGGAGATACTCAGTTTTTGCCTGAACCCCTTCAATTGATGCAAAATGCAAGATTAACTGTTAAGCAAGCAAGATTTAACTGTTGGAAATAAAAAAAGAGTCGTATGGGGCCATATCAGGTGAATAAGGAGGTTATCTTTATCACAGTAATGTTTTTTCTGGTCAGAAACTGCTTGACAGATAGGGTCATGCGAGAGGATGCATTATCTAGGGGGCTACAGCCATCCATCATTCTCCAATTCTGGCAATTTTTTTCCTGAATTTTTCACGAATTTTTTTTAGTACTTCAATGTAGTAGTGTTGATAAACAGTCTAACCCAGAGGTTCCCAAACCTTTTTGTCTCATAGACCCCTTGCCATGTTTTTTGGTTTCGGTAGATCCCTGCTTACTTAATATTGAATTCTTGCAAATTTATTAACTTAAATGTCTTTTTGACAGCTGGTAACACTACTTACTTTAAAAGAACTAAATTTCTTACTGTAGGGAAGAATAACGTTTAAAATTTAAGAAGCACATGTTAATGAATCAAATTAAAATTAAATTAATACATAAAATAACTGAATAACAAACAAATGCTTTTAAGGAGAGGAATGAATTTGGCGCTACAATACCAAATTTTCAAAATTTAATATCAATCTATTCAGGTTTAACCCTAAATCTCCTTTTGTTAGTAAGTGTCCAGTTTTTTTTGTTTTATTTTTATTTTTTCCCCTCTTTATTTATTTATTTGTTCTTGGGATTGGCAAACTCACTGAAACTCCCTCTCATTAGGAAAAGCAATTAAAAACTTTCTCACAATATTCTTGACAAATAACAGCATGTCTTTTTAAAGCCAAAATTGCTGTCATCCGTTTTTTAACTTTATTTTAAGATCTTCATTAGGGCCTATTCTGATCAGTTACTAATATGGCTGTAATAAGACAATTTTTTTCAATGTGACTAAATGAATTCACTGTCTACTGTGGTATTACTATTAAAAAAAGCAATCTTAAACCTAGTTTAAAAATCTTAGTAAAGGGCATTTAAATGTTGAATATTGGTTAAATTGTCCTGACAGATAGTCTGTGACAAAATGAGAAAATTTGCAATGTTTAATATTATACTTCTTTAGCTTTATTATGGAAAGAAAGGCTGAAATGATCCTTGTCTTAGTAAAATTTAAGCTGTCACCTAGTAACCACTAATTACCTTCACTAAATTTAGTAAATAAATCAAATAAATTGGTAAAATCTGGTTTAAATACATCAAATTTTTTTCAAATATTAAAGTTACGATCTAGATTAATGAGAGCTACTATCATAGACCCCCGTTTACACCTCATGGACCCCCAAATTATTTTTTTGCTGGCATGGACCCCTTGAAGGTCGTCATAGACCCCTGGGGGTCTATATAGACCACTTTGGGAATCACTGGTCTAACCACTGATGTGAGGGGAAAACTCCCTCATATCATGAATTTTGGCAATGTTTTGGTCTGTAACAACTTACCTTGGGCGTCAGCACCGTCGTGTTCCCCACTGTCCCTTCCCCCTAAAAAACTGCTTATATCCTTCAAACACATGTGAACGGAACAAAGTTTTATCTCCATAAGCCTCGGTTAATATTTGAAATGTGTTCGTGGCTGATTTTTTCTCAAGAACTTGATGTTGATTCGACATTTTTCCGGCAGAATGCAGTTTCACGTGTTCCCTCAGTGATGCAGTACTTCCAACTATTGTAATAGGTTAAAGAGAGAAACTGGTCACATGGATAGAGAAGATTCGTCGGATGACGTCACCCAAACAGTTGTTCCCAACTCCTCTCCTTTTTCAAGTTACACACTTAGTCTCTTTTTTGTGTGTTACACCTTGTATATTTAACTATGTAAGTATCAATACTAACAAACACATTAATACATCAGAAAAAAAAAGGTAAAATAATTATATTTTGCTTGTTTTATTTTAGCAAAAATGTTTGTAATTTAACTCACATTTCAGCTTCTGTTTGAGGGCTGCGGTAGCCCAGTGGTCAAGGTATGGGATCATGGCAGGCATGTCATGAGTTCGAGTCCAGTGCCACTAAAGACGTGCCGTGTAGGGCAGCGATGCACGTTAAATCTGTCGAGAGCTGAAACGTCCTCCCGTTGGTGTGGTAGTTAGGAGAGGGGGGTGTCGTCCACGTCACTTGACCATGGTTCCAAATCACGAGGTCCGTCGCTAAAAGCCCTCATGTAGCTGAACAGTGCGAAGTTAATATTCACTCACGCACTCACTCAACTTCTGCTTAAATTATTTTCAATGCATATCAGCGTAAAATTGGATTCTTTATTTTTCGAATGAAAAATTGCGTATTGCGATAAAATGCTAATTATTATTTTGAATTACATTCCCTTGGCTAATTCTAATGATTATTTTAAGCTACCTTTAGCGTAGAAATTTGATGGGTTTCATTTCATACGTAAACTTTGGCTTCATATGCAATAACTTACATGGTCTCTTAATTTAGTGTTTTATTGCCGCGTATGATGGTGTTATTTAGTAAAAAGTAACTTGATACGGGGCTTCAATAGCCTAGGAGATCTTGAGACCATGTTACTGTATAGAAAAGATTTTCCATGTACAAAATTAAGATATCCGGCTACTCTAAAATTGCGAATTTTGTCAAAAACTGACAAATTTATTTTATGATTTTATTTTATAGGTCATTTCTTAGCTTTATAAAAATACCACGTTTATTATTTTTCATTCCCTAGAACAAAAACTACAAGTGCTTTAGTAAAAGCAGATGCCATAACTTTACATAAGATGTCATACTTTAAAATACATTTTACTCGAAATGTGTGTGTGTGTGTTTTTAAAATGATCAAACAGGGACAGCGATTGCTCAAAAAGTTTTGAAAATAATTAACTGAAATTTATTATGTATGTTCTGTAAAATAGAAGGTGTTTTAACCTTCAGATTTATCAATCACTGTTTTGCTACAAAATTTACCGTCTCTTAGGTGAATGTAACCACTGTTTTTTTAAGCAATTTCATATAAAAACTAAGATAAAGTGCTGTAGTTTTGTAAAAATTAAAATATCTCTTATTCTGAAGGTCATTCCAAAAACGAATAGCAAAGCAACACATTAAAATTGAGAATTTGTTCATAAACTTTTTGTACAGAATGGGCCCAGTTTATGTAGTTTTTTGTCAATTTTTACCCATTTTTTTCCCATTTTAGTAATAATAAGTTCTTTTTCTCTTCTTAATTTTAGCATACTTTTCTTAAAATGTACTAAATAAATCTAAAAACCACACACACACAAAAAAAACCCATATCTCTATTTCTTAAGAAAAAAGTTGTTGCAAGTACTCGGACACCTTAATAGAAGAATTCTATTTGATGATATGGAATGGATGGAATTATATGGAATGAACTTGTTTTTATATATAGAATTAATAGAACAGAATTTGTTTCATAATGCACATATAATCTATATCTATTGCTATGGGTTTTAGTAAGTAAAACCTACTTCAAATTAATCCCATAACTACAGTAAATAATTCCAAAATGCAGCAATAAACAACAGAAAAAAAATTTGGATGAAAATTGCGTGAATTCTAAACCTTATTTAAAATACGTTTTTATTATATTGGATAAAAACAAAAGATTGCAATCGATATACACGTGCCAGTTCGGTCATAACACGTCAATAATTCATCGTAATGTATAGTGCGGATCACGCAAACGAAATTAATTCACCCTCAAGTACTAGGAGGGGTCCTTCAGTTGCCATTAAAAATATATCCTTTCGCCGGTGTACCACGGTAATGGTTTTCGTCATTTCCCCACCCCATTTGCTTTAGTGGAGGTGACAGAACGGGTTGTTTTCAAATCCAAAAGAGTTTTCATCGACTGAACTTTTTTTTGTCTGGCTTAGCTCTGTTTATCAAAAAAAGAGCACAAATAATGCGAAATGAAAATAACACAATAATAAACCTGTAGAAAGTTTGAAAAAGGATTAAAAAGATTGCTAGACAGTTTTTCATTAAATATTTAATAAAATTTTTTATTACGGTAATTACACTCATTGTTTGTTATGAATGGACCCTGCCTTATAAAGAAAACGAATTACACGAGAAAAATCAGGAAAAGAGAAGAACAGCATTGGGCAAAAAAATGATGTTTATTTCAACACGATATGACTCTATAATAAGCATTAACAGCAAGTGACCAGTCGGCTTAAAGGTATCCGACTACGTTCGGAACCGTGATTTTCAAATGGAATGCGTTCAAACCTATACTTTTTTAATATTTAGGTTCCCTTTGATTAGAATATATCTAAGAAATTAGTTTAAGAATATTATTACAATTAAAAATGATTTAAATGCAATATTTTGGGAAACAATGAACATGGAATTATTTATTTTCCGAATATATATTCTTTTTATGGAAAATGCTTCTGCAATAATAATATTTTGCCTATATTTAGCTCAGACATCTGTACAGAGAACTGAACTAGGATTTTTGAAACATGTAATTTAGAAGTGGATTCATTTGTCGGAGGAATTTCATGAAATCCTTAAGGGATGGGATCAATTGACGGGAGGTGTTAAAATAACGTCTCTTCAAGGTCATTTCCATGAGGAAAGTAAGTGATTTTATCAAACCCTGAAATTTTTCAGTGAAATGATGAAATGAACTAGTCAGGATTATATTGGCAAAATGCTGTCCAGGTGAGGAGAGACACCTGGGGGGGTCGAGTCCTTGTACTTCCTAACCATACAGGTAGCACTATCGATCCCCTAAATATCAACCACATATCTAAAAAAATGGCACCATAGGATTAACATAGGGATTGATATTTAAGTGGGTAAGTAACCGGGAGAAAAGGAGTTCCACATAAAAAATACCAGCCTAATTTTCTAACTATTTGTTTATTAGTTTCGAATAAATAATTTGTATTTCATTGATTATTGTTGATTACTTCCACGTTTAATAATGCACCCTATTTGTTAAATAAACACTTTTAAACTCTTGACAATATTTTTTCATCATTTCACTGAAACATGTGAAGGATTTGTTCAAATCCCTTACTTTTATCTGCAAAATGACCTTGAGAAGAGATGTCATTTTAACATCTCTCATCAACTCCCCTTAGGGATTTGATGAAATTCCGAATTCCATCTTTTTGCTGCGACACATCCATATTTTAATATATCAGAGTGGAGAAATTTTAACTGAAAAATACTGATAATTATTTCAAATGGTAGTAACTCTGAAAATAATGTGAATTTTTCAAAAGTCGTGTACGCTTTTGCAAAATCACGGTTCCGAACGTAGTCGGATGCCTTAAGGCTTTGCAATCAGCAAGAAATCGTCGAACATCGTCAGCTAGGGAGCGAATTATGGCTTGAGAGATGGACAAATTTCCACTTTCACAATGTATTATAATAAAAGGTTGTTTTCTCTCTCTACCTCTGACTTTTGCTATATGTTTTTAATGAAACTTCTTATCAAAATGTATTCTTGAACTTTACCTAACAAAAAGGATTCGAATGGATTTTTAATAGAATAACAATAACAATGATTAATATAATAATATTAAATTTTACTGGCCGGCTGGGTGGCGTGGTGGGTTTGTCGCTGGCCTTCAGCAGCCAAGGTTGCGGGTGCGACCATGAAAATCGACAGCGGCCATGTCATATGATTATACAGCATGTAAAAGATCCCTAGAGTGTGTCTGTTTGGCTCGGGTGCTCTAGGTGAAATTAAATACTTGTACAGGTTTGCATCGTCAGAGCTTAGATGCCTTCTCTCTAGTGAGGAAACTGGAGTCAAAATTACCTGCGGTGATTGATATCAGCATATATGGTGCCACACTAAAAAGAGATATCAGCTTCCGGGGAATGTATTAGGTCTGCGATGGTAAAACACCAATCCGCAACCCATTAGAAATAAATATTTTAATAGTTCATGTTGAATGTGGGCAAATGATCTATATACATAAGGGACAACTAATTATACTAAAATACCGAGGAAACGATTTAAACAAACTTTATTAATACTTGCATTGACTTTTGTAAATACGTATTCTACATTGTAAAAGAATTAATTCATAATGACAGATGCATAGTAATATATTATTTCAAATTATCAAAGGTGATTACTCATATGATTCAAAATTGCAATACACCAAAATAAAAGTAGTTTTTCTGAAAGAAATTGACAGAACAAAGAGCAAAAGACCGACACTATTTGCATCAGACCGTAAATTATTGTTATAAAATTCATCAATCAAGTTTTCTTTAAAAATGCTTAAAAAATAAGAATTTTAAAGAAAATATATTCGTATATAATGCTAATACTTGCAAAAATGTCGATGATATGATCTACGGAGAGAATAAAAGAATTTGTGCATAAATATCTACTTTTCATTTCGAGAGAACTTTTTAAGATCAATTTATATAATAATGAATAATATTCAAAAATTTTGCAGCTATATAGCAAGAGAATATATATACACTCTTGTTAATAATAATAAGCTGCATTATGCAAAATGATTAATAGTTTTTTCATAATTGTGCAATAATTAATTACTAAACTGCTGTTTGTAAAAAATGAAACACCATGAAGGAATCATCAGAATTAAATGAAATTTAATGCACAAACGACTTGTATTAAAACAAATAAATGAAGAAATTTCTAAAGCAAAAAAAAAAAACAATATTAACTGCCCGAAATCAGTATTTGGTGTAGCCGCCCCGCACTGCAATAAGTGCTTCTGTAAGACGTAGCATGGTGTTAAACAGATTTTGAATGTCTGCTTGTGGAAGAGAATTCCATATTGCTTGTATGTGCAACAAAAGTTCGTCTTTTGAAGCTGCAGGACGCTGATCCCAAGCGAGACGCCGACCAACCAAATCCCACACGTGCTCAATAGGTGACATATCCGGCGAATAAGCAGGCCAAGGTAGAAGTTGCATGTGTTGGGCTGAACAGAAGTCTCGAACAGTCTTTGCAACATGTGGGCGTGCATTATCCTGCTGAAAGATAGCTCCAGGGATGCCTCGAAGGAAGGGAATGACTTCGGGCTGTAGCACTTCACGGACGTACCTGTTGCTATTGAGATAACCCTCAACTCGTAGCAAAAGGGATCGTCCATGATACGAAATCACACCCCGAACCATAACTCCGGGTGTTAGGCCACTACGTCGTTTGATTACCCACTCTGGAAGGCAGCGTCCACCGGTATAGCGTCTAACACAAATGTGGCCCTCATGGTCCCACAAATTGAAGCATGATTCATTTGCAAAGACAACTTTGTGCCAACCAGCTTGCCAGGCTCTGTGCAACTTGAGCCCATTGCAGACGCAGCCATCGGTGGTTTGCCGTGAGGGGAATCCTGTATAAAGGTACCCTTGCACGCAATCCACGGTGCAGCAGACATCGACGAATTGACGAAGCCGACATTAGTACACCTGAAGCAGTAGACCAACGTGCTGCCAACTGCCTGGAGAAAGCTGTACCATCATCCACTGTCATGCGGAGCAGGTGTCAATCGCCTTGCGCTGACGTCACCCTCTGTCATCCACTGCCAGTTTTTCGAGTTGTTAGGTGCCCGTTGGTCCACTGCTTCCAAACTCGCATCATTGGGGAACTGTTCCACTGCACACGAGTTCCTATTGCGCGATAAAAAAAATCCTCTTCTCGAAGGCCTATAATCCTCCCCCGTTCAAACTCCGTAAGTTATTGGAATTTCTCCTTATTTCGTCGTGGAGGCATTCTTAGGCCTCACTAAACGTTCGTCAGTAACAAATAATCATTAGCTATTTTTAAGGTCCCGCTTCAGCCCTCTATTTATATGCTTTCAGCATCACTTCAGAGGGCGCTGCGCTCGCCACGCATGCGCGGTGACTCGGAAACCTTACTATTTTACGTAACATCCTATAATTGATATTTGTTGCAAAGTTCATTTAATTCTGTTGATTTTTTTCATGGTGTTGCATGTTTTACAAACAGCAGTGTATTATCTATATTAACGCATTCATATTTTAAAAAGTTGAAAGAAAATTTCTTAAAAAATTGTAAGGACTGGATCTTTATGTATTAAAAAGATCAGTGAGCCATAATTTCAATAACACTTGCAAAAATCTGAAACATAACTTAGCAAATATTAATTAATTAATTTTTTATTTTTAGTTAGATATTTTTATATTGTAAGCTTCGAAATAGTTAGTGAAATTTTAGTAAACAGATGATACTGAATGCTAATAAAACCACAACTTTATTGTTTAAATCAAATATATAATCCAAGTTCACAAGTAAATTGCGAAAAAAATGGAATAAAATAGAAGTAATATTGAATGTATCAACTAAAAAGATAACATAAATTAATAAATGAAACAGAGAATGTGTAGAAAAGTAAGTATAAACATCAAAAAGCTTTCAGGGGGATATATATTTCTGCATAATATTTTTAAATGGGCTGTTAACATCATATGAGCAACTGTTACAATTTGATAAATTGAAATTCTCAAGGTTAAATTAATTTATGCTATTAAGAAAGGCAGATACAAATTAAGAGGAAAATAGGCAATGCCAATTCTTTTATCAAATTCAAAGAACAACCGCAACAAAAACGATGGAACAAAATACTTGGAAACGTTTAATGAAGAAAGCCTTGATGCGCTTACAAGATGCTACGACTATTCGCAAAGATATCAAATTTACTTACTACAGTCGGACCTCAATATAACGAAGTTGCTAAATCCCGGAAAAATGCTTGTTATATGGGAAATTCGTTATATAGAGATTCATCCTTCAATACACTTTATACACCACATAAAACAAATATTTTAAATTCATAAACACTATATATTAAAAAAGTAATTATTCACACCTTTTTTAAAATTAATATATGTTTATTTTATATATATTACCCATCAAGAAAAAAAAAGAAAACTGCAAGGAAAACAAGAAAAAAGAATGTCGAATACGCTGTATTTTCAATATTAAGAAAATAACTTTATACTAAAATTAATTAATTTTAAGGACATTTTATAATTCAAAGCATACAAGTAAAATTAAACATGCATTATTTATATTACTTGTAGTTAGTACACGGGGAAACTCCACTGGGGGTAAAGAGGACATCGAAGATGTTTCTAGTAAACTGGGCAATGGGAGTCAAAGGTTACACTTCTTGAATGGAACGTCCAGAAATCTATTGCTCTCGGTGAGTTAGGATCTAATAAAACCAGTTCAGAATTTATGTCCACCATAAAATGTGTTAAAGAGAGAATAACTTGAATTTTTTTTCAGAAATACGTTAAAAAACGGAGAACAAAAATCGAATCACAAAAAAATTTCTTTATATAGAAATAGCACTTGATTATTTTACGAAGGAAATCGGGAAATATTCAAGGTTGCAGGAAAAAGTTTGCTATATAGAAAAATTCGCAATATAGAGGTTCGTTATATAGAGGTTCGACGGTATTTCAAAGGATACAGTGAATTCTCTTTCAGTATACAGATTATCATGGCTATTACTTTGGTCATCCCTTATTGCCCCATTCTTTTCATAGTTTAGTATTTGCGCTAGGTATACTAAAACACATAGTATATGAGCACTAAGAGCATTGGACTTTTATTGGACCTTTTGAGGATTTAAAAGATATTTATACGAAGTTACTATTGAAAAAAAAAGTAGTAATCACAAGAGTTTTTTTTTCTTCTGTAAGACAAAAGAAATATCGAAGATATCAATTGACAGAATAAAACTCACTCTCTCCTTTAAAATAACTAGGCTTATTAAAAAAAGAATTTAATGTTATAAAAATAATGGTTAAAGGGATTAAATTAATTGACAATTTGATTACATTAATTAAATTAGTAATTAAATTAATTATTCAAGTTGTTACTGCTCGTATTTTATTAACTTCGCTCAAAACTTTATGATTTTTTTATAAACTTTGTTTTTTCGAAATGCTGTCGAGAAGACGCGAAGATACATATTAAAATTATACTTCATTCTAAACTCCACACTACTCCACATAAAAAAAATTAAATTGAAGTATGTCTCTACGTTATGTTTCAGAACAGGATTCAGGCAGAAAGGAATACTTAGAAATAAAGAAAATAAAATTAGTAAGAAAAATAAGAAAATGATTGCCTAAATCCTAATATATATTATAAACGCGAAAGTTTGTGAGGATGTTTGGGCGTCTTTCACGCAAAAACAACTGAATGGATTTTAATGAAACTTTACAGTAATATAACTTATACATCAGAATAACACATAGGCTATAATTTATAGTAAAGGCTATAATTTATAAAGATATTGTCTGAAGTGTCCAAAACATAACGATATTTGTCAAATAAATAGGAAAAAATTCTGCCATCTGCAAGCAATTCTAGCGTGCGCTGCAAAAAAGCCCGCGACAGCATATTTGAAAAAACACTTTTTTGTTTGTCTATGCAAGGCACTGGCTTCTAATTTGTTCCAGTGATCAGTGTAATCTCTATTTTTTTTATTTCAGAATAAAACTAAGTTTTGAAGGGAGAGGTTATTTTAAATCCCTCTTTATTTGCTACTATTCATTTTTTTTCATGTGTGAACCATAAGAAATTGATCCTTATATCAAAATAAATACTTTTATCGCTTCTGGTATTTAAAGTGAACAAATTTGTCTTTCACACCACATCATTTGGACAAATTTGTATAATTTGTTTGTGGTTAGTAGTTAATAATAACGCTATAATTTTAATTTAATAGGCAGATTTTGCTTTTTTTAAGTATAAAAACAATAATAACTACTGTATTGTATTTTTTGGAGTGAATGAACATTAACGTCGCACTGTTCAGCTACACCAGGGCTTTTCGCGACGGACCATGTAACTTTGAATCATGGGCAAGTGACGTGGACGACACCTGAGCTAGCACCCCCTTCTCCTAACTATCACACCACACCAACTTAGAAGGAATATTCTACCAATACTTAGCAGGAATATTCTTTGAAATCCACTCTTCTAAGATGTATGGCAGCACGGGTTCTATCATGAATATTTTAGCGGGGAAGGCGAATAGTTTTGTGGCAGATATTGCGTTTTCAGTTGATGGCGTTTTCAGCGGATTGTAAAGATTATTTTTGTCTCGAAAAAATAGTTTATGTCAAAATTTAAGTGTCTTATGTTTTTGTATGTTAATGAAGACCTTAGAAAACGATTTGACTATTTATTTTAAGTAAAAGATGTATATAATTAATTTTACAGTGAAATATCTTTAATTAATTTATTAGCTCTAAAGTATTAAATTTCCCAAAGTGGAGTATTTTGTTTATGTATATCCCTTACTTTTCAATGTAGTGATCCAAAAAAAAAAATACTGCATGAAAAAAACTGCAGTAAATCATAATACGGTAGATAAAGGGTTAACGTGCATCACGCCCGTACACGGCGGGTCTTACAAAGCTCTAATAAAGCTCGAGCTATGAAAGTAGCTAGACATTTGTCAACGTGACTCGATCGTTAACATTTCACTATGTTTTTCATTGAATCGCCATTATAATTTAAGAAATGGCGTTGCTTGCGAATATTAAAATTTTAACATAAAATAAATACAACAGAAAGTAATATTAATGTATTACACTTTCAGATATAAATTATTTACACTTTTTTAAGGGTTCATTACATAAAACTTTTAACAATGTGTTACTTTTGCTGAGCAGAGATCAGCTTAGGGAGGTATTTTCAAAAATTGACCCTCAAGAGAGTGTTACGGGGAGTTATAAATAAAAAAATATCCTTTTTATCAGCTATTAGATCTACATACTTAAAATTTAACAAAGGTGCTTTTCTTTCTTTTTTTTTTGTTTAGCTGAGGTATGCAAAAAGATTTTTTTTGTTTAATTTGAAATTCACGTAAAATTAACTCATTAAAAACTTCTTTATCCTTCAATCTGTCTTGTTTAATTTTTCAGTTCACCCGTGCGAAGAACGGGTACACCAGCTAGTAAGAAAATAATAATAATAAAAAAAGAATTAGAAAATGAAGATATAATTACCTTTCACTCTATTTAAACACAAAAAGAACATTCAATTTTTGTCTTATCTGTAAAAATGCAGGTAACTAAAAAAATATTTCCAAAATCAAACTGCCACAAGTCTCCCACTATTTCCTTCGAAAAAGATAATTTTTAGGGACATTCTAACATATACTTTTCATTCACTGTTAAAAATATTATAAAGCAGAATTTTTTTTATCATTTTTGTTCAGGCTAAGCTTTATCACAGTGTATCGCTTGTAATGGCTCCCAAACACACGTATACAAAGAAGTAAAAGTTACAAAGTTAGTCCGGCATCCCATTTTTTTAAAAAAACATTTCTACTTGTGGGAAGTGTGACGCGTTTGGAAACATGACTTTAAAATACACCTGGTCATACAAACTCCACATAACACTCAAATTTATTTTTCGTACTAATTTATTATTTTTCATTCGACTTTTTTTTCTTTGACTCGCGGTACCTGGCTTTGACCCTGGGTTTTACTCGTGGATTCCCATGGCTCCACGGAACAGAGTTTGAAGGCCACTGTTCTAGACCATGGCAACAAGACGACCCCAAAGGCAATTTAGGTCGATAACCAGCGATGTTTATAAATCATACCAGCTACAAAGTGCGTGGTTAAAAGTACTGGATAAACACTAATAAAGTGGTTTAAAAATCTTCTTTGACTTTTCTGTAATTTGCTTGATTAACTGTACAAGCGTATGCATTTTAGAACTTTAACTTTAGGAATTCAAAACCGTACAGAATGGGCCTCCCACTATAAGTTGATTGCTTCGAGAAATTACGGTTGAAAGACGATCTTTTGCATGCTAAAATTTGTAAACCTTTATATTGACCAACCCAATGAAATGTCAGAAGATTCTCTCTTCCAATTTATTATATGTGGTCACATCAATCTAATAAAGAAAACTTTTTAAGAAGAAATCATTCTTTAATTAAATTTTCGAATGGAATTTTTATATTTATTTATATACTTGAAATCTATAAGACAATTTTTTAATTTTTTAAATCTGTGACGAATCTACACGGCACTTTATCAGTAATACTCTTGGGCGTCTTTGGGGATTGTAAATTCGCGTATATTTCCAACCAGCTCTAAAAGGAGGAAACGGGATATGCAAATGAATCAAAGTATAAAAGGAGAGAGTTGTAGGCTAGCGGAGAAGGCTATTGAGCCAAGAGATACATAGACGGAGCGCTAAGAAGATTCAAGTTGATTGTGTGATTAGTTTCTAGCTGATTATCAGGCAGCGATCTACATTCAGAAAGTTTAGCCGACTGGAAAGGAGTGAAGTAGTAAAAGTCGGTGATATTTAAACTTCATTTATCGGATATAATAAGAGTAAATAATTAGTAGAGTTAGTGGAAAGTTAATGATTGCTAGTAATTCAAATTGCGTATATCTCTCGGTCCTCTTATTCCGGTAAACCCGTTCGATATTGAGTTTAATAGTTGATTAGTATCATATTTCGTGATTTAATTTAATAGTAAAGTTCAATTCCATTGACGTAGACATATTGATTCATATTTGTATTTAGAAGGTTGATAATTGATTGAAGTGAATAAAAATTATTTGTTATTGTAAAAATGTCGTCTGGTAATTCTTTGCCTCAATTTAATCTAGGTGTCTAGGATGGAACCCAGGGGGTTCTCACAAATCTATAGAGCACAATTTAATATATTTTTTTATTTTTAAAGAAATTGAAAAAAAAATGATCCATAAAACAGTTTTGGAGTAGTATTGATTCAGAAAAAAAATTGTGTATATGTGGCGCTATTTTCAACCATTTCTATTTGATAAGGTTTCCTTCCTGACGTGTTGAGAGAAGCAAATGCACCAAACATTTTTGATATTTCAATAAATTAGCATTTCCTCGAACTCCTCTCGCTTCTTTTAAGAATCTTTTCCCCACACCTTTGCAAAATTTTTGCATTCGGTTAAATTTACTGGAAGGACTGAACATGTTTCAGGTTAGGATTTTTCCGTTAAAATTCTTTTCCCGGTATTTATACACCGAGACACGCTTCCTTTGTGTTCGAAGAAAAAGCGGAGCCAATCAATTAAGGCTAAACTGGCGCCAAGTGACATTTTCGCCTGATCAGTTTCCGTATCGATTCATAAAGCGCTGAAAAGATATTTCGTGAGAGATTTATAGCTGCGCTCTTATCTCTTCTACTCCATCGCTCTTCAGCGACGCTCTTCAGAAAGAAAGAGTAATTACCTTTTCTTCAATTAGAGGGGGTGAGCAGAAACAAGAAGAATTGATAAAGGCTTAAATAGTTTGGAGAAGAAAGGTATTCAAATCTCTTTGCGGAAAAAAAAGCCTGCGGCATACATTTTTTCTTCACTCATGTTTTATTTCTTTCACACGCTTTGGAGCGTCGCTTGAGACTATCTGAAAGAGATTAAAAGCTAGAATTCAAATGACAGGAAATATCGATTTTAGAATATTAAAGAATTTAATTTCGTCTGACACAAAAGCGTTCCGCTGAATAAAGAATGATACATTCGTTGTATGGAAAATCATCTGATGAAACACCTCGACGTTTTAAACATCAGTTTTGCCTCATACTTTTTTTATTTCCTGCGCGGATCTTACTTTCTTATCAAAATACACTAATACCCCGAACTGACGCAATAGGTGGGATTGTGTGATAACCGCGTAAGTCGGGTTATAATTTAAAATATAAATACATATAAACTAATTTTAGTTTGGACCAATAAAGGAAGAAAGTAATAATTTAGAGCAAAAATTTTAATAAAATCCCAGATATCACACAAAATCGCAAACTGAAGTTATTTGAACATAGAAATTTTAATAAAGTCTAACAAGTATAGTCTGCCAGCTCAAATCATTTTTTTCAACTGCAAAATTTCCTCGTAGCATGCTAATAATTTTTTTTATTCCTTACATTATTAAAAAAATACTCTTTTCGTTCGAGTACGTATTTCTTAAATTTGTGTGCGTGTGTGTGTAGCTCTTTTACAATTAAACTGAGGCCTTCTGTCGAATTACGTGGCCGTGGTAGCCTAGTGGTCCAGGTATCGGATCGTGGTTGGCTTGTCATGAGTTCGAGCCTAGGAAGCGATGCACGTTAAATCTGACGAGAGCTCAAACGTTCTCCCGTTGGTGTGGTGTGCTAGTAAGGGGAAGGGGTTCCAGCTCAGGTGTCGTCCTCGTCACTTGACCATGGTTCAAAATGACGAGGTCCATCGCCAAAAGCCCCCGTGTAGCTGAACAGTGCGATGTTAATATTCACTCACTCTGTCGAATAACTCATCGTCATTCGATCTACTGTTTGAACTAGGTCTATAGACTCAAATTCTTCAATCTCTTGCTCTGGCTCATGCATTTCTATGAGCTCATCATAGTAAGCTTCTGATTGTGAGAATCCAACAGTTCTTGAACGATATCCCTATCCACTTCTGAATTTATTTGCCAGGCAAGATTGACGACTTCGGCAATCAAATTACCTATTTATTCAGGCTTTAGCACTGATTCAGCCTAAATTTCAGTGATGAGGGAAAAAATGAATCAAGGAAATTTGAAAATAGCGTACCTCCGAATTCACGGAAGTCGGGACAGAGCGTAATTTGAAGTATTATTGTATATAATAACTAGCCGTTACGCACCAGATTCGCTGAGTATTTCTCGATGTTATGTGAATATAAAGTGTTTTTGAAGTGAAACTTTTTTGCGCTCGAGAGTGAATGAGAAAATTGCCCAGTTTTGCGTAACAGTGAAAAAGCGAACGGAAGTAGTCTTCCCCCCATCCCCCCGAATCGTCACAATGGTAAGGAGAGAGCGAGAGGAGGAAAAGGGGGAGCGGGGACACCGCGTGACTTGCTTCATATCGGTGAAGAAAAGTTGGATAATTGCCCACGTCTCCGACTGGTCAACTTGTCCCCTTCCGATTAGGGGTCATTTTCCCCCAGACCCGGGAACATTATTAAATTGTTAGCTACATGGCGATGTGTTCAATGGCTAATTTATTTCTTTAATTTTCATTTGCGTTAAATTATTATTAATTCTAGTCAGAATGCCTAAATCAAATGCACAAAGAGGAAAAGAATTTCGCGAAAGAAAAAAAAAAAAGGAAAACTAGCAGCAAGTCCAGTAAAAAAAGTGGCAAAAAAAACCAACAGAAAATAGTGCAAATTCATCAAGTGCTACTGCCAAATCTCGATCAGAGTATATGAGAGAATATCAAGCACGGAACAAAACATTGCAAAATACTGTCTTAATGCCGAGTTTAAGGGATGGGAATGCTATTGAGACTCTTCGTATGACAGCACAGATTAATACGGACTTTGTGAACCACCCTGTGCCGTCAACTACAGAGCCCTCAACAAGTCTAGTGCGTGTTGGAACTGCTGCATGTGAATCGATAATAAATTCTATCTTACGTTACAAAGACTATGATTCCCATAAAAATGCGTGGCCACGGTAGCCTAGTGGTCAAGGTGTCAGATCGTGGCTGGCGTGTCATGAGTTCGAGCCGAGTACCACTTAAGACCCGCCGTGTAGGGGAGCGATGCATGTTAAATCTGTTGAGAGCTCAAACGTCCTCCCGTTGGTGTGGTGTGGTAGTTAGGAGAAGGGGGGGGAGTGCTAGCTCAGGTGATGTCCTCGTTCCATGGCTCAAAATTACGAAGTCCATCGCCAAAAGCCCTCATGTAGCTGAAGAGGGCGCCGTTAATATTCACTCACCCATAAAAATGCTCACAAAGATTTTCAAAAGCTATTCTTTGATAATCCTTTTTTTAAAAGTTATTGATATTTAAGCTAATGGTTATATTCAAAAACATTTCTATCACCTTCGCCTTTTTATTTAAAAGGGAAGGATTTAGAATTTTAAAACGGAGAGAGAGAAGTATGTTTATCTTTTACCACTCCGTAATTCCCTCGTTGGGAGTCGATTTCCACGAAACTCATTCTCAGTGGATCTCTATTTAACAAAGAAACATGCCTGCCAAATTTAAAATCTGTAAGTCAACAGATAGACACGTACTCTTATTATTTCGCCTTATAATATTCCCAAACGAAATTAAAATGTCTTTATTTCTTATGCAGAATATTATTTCATTTTTCATTTAATAAATTTAGTCTAATTTTGAAGAAAGGGAGAAATCAGTAGATGAAATCAAAGATACATGGAATAAAGGACGTCTGAAGGCAAGGGCCAACTGGGCCCGGGCCCAGGGCCTCTCTCTCGGGGGGCTACGTTTCGTTCTTGACTCTGTCTTAATAAGATGATAATCCAGATAATTTAAATATGGTAAAAAATTAAGGGGGTTAAATATGAATTACAACAGGGAATTCAAACTGCATGTTAAATGGCAAAAGTGGAGAGACTATTACTATGTGATGACCGTTGTCCATGTCTAGATCTAGGCCTAACGCCATAAAAAATCCTTCAGCTCATTTAGTAGAAATGCGGCCATCGATCGAGCCATCGGTGCCTAGATTTTTGAGAATATGAGTCATGCACATATATTTGTTTCGTATTACTATTGAACTACTATTTGAACTAATATTTACGTTTTTTTTCTCTCTTCCTATTTTGGAAGAATGTTTTTACAAGCACAATGGCAAAGAGCTCAGGGTGAGTGAGTGAGTAAGTGAATATTAACGTCGCATTTCTCAGCTACACGAGGGTTTTTGGCGACGGACCACATAATTTTGAAACATGGTCAAGTGACGTGGACGACACCTGAGCTGGCACCTCCTTCTCCTAACTATCACACCACACCAACGGGAGGACGTTCCAGCTATCGACAAATTTAACGTGCATCGCTGCCCTACACGGTGGGTCTTTAGTGGTACTGGGCTCGAACTCATGACATGCCTGCCATGATCAGATATCTTAACCAGAGGGCTACCACAGCCATCAAAGTGAAAGCAAGCTGCTATCTCGTTTAAAATGAAGACGGAGCTTCTTAAGGTTGTTGAAGAAAACTCTGTATTATGAGCAATAATCAAGTTACGGAAATGTTTGAACTGTGTTTGAGTTTGAGCAAAAATGGATGAGATCAGCCAAGCACGAGAGTTTAAAGACGGCTTTACTTGTTTAGTACAAACAAGACATATCTCAGAATGCTCCTATTGTGGAAAATTTTGTATTAAATTTCATTAAGTTCTTATGAATGTTTTTGCTTTGTTGATTTTTATTAAATACATGCAAATATACTTATCTATGCAGTAGTGCACACAAAAATTTTTCAAGGGAGGGGTCCAGGGTCAAAAGTCCACCATTTTGGTATCATGCTCCAATACGCCTCCCAACACCATTCTTTTGATTTTGTCGATTTTCAGGAGAAAAAAAAACAATACAAAATGAATTATTTAATAAATAATTAGCATTAATTAATAAAATTAATTATTAATAACAAATACATAATTAAATTTTACGTAATATGTATATAGGATTATAACCAATAGAAAATAAAATCAAGGGCTATGGGGGTGCCCGGACCCCTAGGACCCCCCCCCTTGTGTGCGCCACTCTATTTATGTAAATAGAATGTACTCTAATAAACAATTTTGTTGAATACATGGTGTTTTTTTTTTTTTTTTTTTTTTTTTTTTTTTGCAGTATCCTATAACACGAACACATTTCAGTCCCCTCAGTTTCGTGTTAAACGATTTTCACTACATTTCCATTCCCCTTGACCTTGACAAAGGTGTTTCTTATCGCTCTCTCTTTCTCTCTAATGTCGTCACGCCCTAATCAATAATGAATCTTTCCCGTAGAAACGCGCCCATCCTTTCAGCCATTATCTTTTCCCTATGATATTTAAGGAATAATTAACAAACAGACATTTAAAATGATAACACAAAATTCACAAGAGTTCGGCACGAGGATCCTAGAGTAAACCTGTAGAATGTGTGCTACCTCAGTCAACCAATTTTGACTTATGGATGAAATGAAAATTAACTTGTACTTAATAAGCAATAATAATTTTTTTCGGTTTGCTTATAGTTCAGCGTGAAAGTATAAAGAGCATGAACAATTATTTTACAGTGTATCTTAAAGAGTTTTTGCACCTCATGAATACGAACTAATTATCTAAAAGTTATAAAAGTTTAAAATTACTCTACGAAAAGCAAAATGTAAAAACGGATCTAATTTGATGTGGTAGTATTGCGCACCAAGCAGCGCTTGTTGTCCAGTGATATGAAATCCAAGATAACGGTCTAGCTGCAACAAATCATCGGGAAAAAATTTTAAAGATTTATTTTGAAATATATTTTAAATAAAGAATATATATATATTGGAATAGATTGTGTGTGTGAAAATAACCAATATCAATATAATATAATAATAATAATATATGATGATTATATTATGTAAATATAATAATAATATAATATAACTTAATAATGAGACTTTATATAATATGATAATAAAATTATTATTATACATAATAATAAACATGTATTATAATAATATTATGTATAATAATAATTGCATTATATAATTATATTATATTATACATAAAGTAATTACCGTATAATCTGGCTTTTAGCGCGCTCACCCATTCTTTCAAGCTGCATTTTTTTAATTTTTAAGTACAGGTATATTCGCCTTATAACACACATCCCCTTTTTTACGAAGGAACGAGAAGTGTGCGTGTACAGTGCTGGTATGTTTTTAAGCCATTTATTTGAGGTATTATCCCAGGATTTTGAAAAAATAGTATACTTTTAGAATCAGAATCCTTTAATTTCACTAGGTATGTCATTTTTATTCAAATAAACAGTGTTCCCATCTTTATAGAAGCCTAGCTTTTCTTATGCTCATCTCTCTCTCTCTCTTTTTTTCGTTTTTGAAAGAATCACGTTTTTATACCCGAGGTATAACACGCACACATAAATTTCTATCTTATTTTTTGAGTTAAAAGGGCGCGTTATACACCGGATTTTACGGTACATAATACACATTAAAATTAATCAATAATGAATATCAATTAATAATTACTGAGTACTTGCAGTATTCCAAAAACACAGCAAGTTCCTTTAATAAATTTCATCGAACAAGGGAATGTTTAAAAAAGGCATTATTTAAAAATAAAATAAAGTGGAAATGCGCAGTTTGCAGCAATAATTAAAAGCACAGCTATTTTATTCTTTTCAAAAAGTATATCACGGTACTCACCAATAATATTAGAAATATTCATATTCGAAAATAGCTCAAAATACAACAGAAAACTAAAATAGTCAGTAACTTAAAGAGTGATTGCAATGTGAAAATGGTTAAATTTTCAAAGAAGTCATATTAAAAAAATCGTCTGAGATTCCGGGTTACTACCGTGCAAAAAAAAAAAAAAAAAAGTGAAAAGTGAAAAAATACGTCATTACCATGACAACCACATTACCAGACGATAAAAATATCAAGGTAACCATATTATAATGTTATCGCCCATCTTGGCGAACATAAACAATAACTTGGTGCGTAGCACTCCGATATCAAATTAGCACCCTAAAAACTTCTCTAAATCCTAATGCCGGTAGATGGACTATTGTGTACTTAAGAAATAATTATATTTCAAAGTTCCAAGGGTCATGATCGCAAATTTCACGTCTAGCGATTTTAAATACAGCCACAAAGTTATAATTATTCAAAAAATTTCACCGTATGCAATAATAAAGACTGATGTACATTAACTGAAACTTAGGCTATGTAAAATGAGGAAAGTAAAATACCTGCTCAAGTGTTGTCCTTGATGATAATTCATGAATTTGGATTGTGAAGTCCGTTGTTGTTGTTGTTACTTATGCCACCTGATCGGCAGGGACATCGGATCAAGGCCCACGAAATTCATCGCGGCTAAGGGCTAGATTTTTACGCCTGTCGTTAACCTTAGCTTTGAGCACCATGCAGGTGACAGTACAATTTTGCTCGAACCCCCCTCAATTTTGAGGGAGAAAACCTTGGGGGAGGTCAAAGGCCTCTCACCTCTTTTCCACCATCATCACGAGAGGGTTTGCGGTTTGACGGCTATTTAGAGTACTCTCCCATGCCGCGATGGCACTATACATTTACAAACATCCATGCCTTCTCCTTCTACTCTAAATAGCCGTCGAGCCGCAAGTCTTCTCGTGAGGTTGATGGAAGAGAGGTGAGGGTCTTTGACCTCTCCCAGGGTGTTCTCTCAAAATTGGGGTAGATTCGAGCAAAATTGTACTGTCCCCTGCATGGTGTTCAGAGCTACGGTTAACGACAGGTGTACATCTAGTCTTTTGCCGAATTTCATGGGCCTCGATCTGACATCGTTAGACAGGTGGCATTAGTAGCAACAACAACATTATGCTTGTTTTTAACTCAGAATTGTTATATATTAATGTGGCATGCAGCCAAAAGCAACGCAGTCTCCGCGCGCAGGCGCATTGAATGGAAACTAAAACTGAAACTGTTGAATTAGTGGAAGAGAAACAAAAAAACGCTTGGACATTAGAACAGAAAGAGCATTTAGAGAGAGAACGCGAGAGGTGCGCGAGCAGGCGTTACCTTCTGCATATCATCGTCAAACTTCTGTAAAAACTTTTCTACCTTTTTAATTAATTTTTTGTTTAATGTTAAAAATAAAATAGAAGATAGACCAACGTCTTGGACCCCTTGTTGTCTCCCCACAAATTATGGGGGCTCGGCCGCGAAGGATCGATAAACTTTTGATTTTGAACCAAAGTCTGGACAATGAACAACAGCGTCCGTGAAGGAGACGCTCCGCCATTTTTCGAAAACTTCGTTCAACCTGTGTAGAGGTTTGAACTCAGCATGAAAATTCCGCCTGTGTAGAGGCGATTGAAAAAAAAAAAAAAAAATTTCGATTTTGATCAAAATTTGGAACGTGAAGAAAAAAAGCCGTCCGTGGAGGAGACGCGCCGCCATTTTCGGAAACTTCGTTCAACCTGTGTAGAGGTTGCATTCTTCATTTGAATCCAGCGTGAAAATTCCGCCTGTGTAGAGGTTGGAACCATCGACAAATATTCCGCCTGTGTAGAGGTTGGAACCATCGACAAAAATCCCGCCTGTGTAGAGGTTGGAACTAACTCAGTGTGAATAACCCGCCTGTGTAGAGGCCGGAACTACAATTTCAACTATATTACCTGCGAAGAGGTGACATCAGTGGAATCAACGTTTTTCTTCATTGGATACATCGTACGTGCGAGCAACAAGGGAGCCAGAAAAAAAAAAGGTAGGATCTTTCCATTTCTAAAATGTATAAAAACGCTCTTAAAGAGGATTTCATAAGAGTTGTTGAGGAACTAAACGGTTCTGTAGAAAGTACTGACACTATAGTTAAACTAAAGACTAAAATTGAGAACAGTAGTACATTTGAAAGTGATCCAGATTTCGTTAAAACTTTAATTCAAAACTGTATAGATGAGAGGGTATCGCGAAACAAAAGAGAAGTAACTTCAGGAAAACAGAAAATTGAGCTCGCGAAACTACAGTTAGCACAGTTAGAAAAAGAAGTCGAACTTCAAAGGGTTAAAAATAAAGCATTAAGTTTAAATCCTGCAGCTAAATTCGAAGAGAAACAGTTCAAAACTTTAAATAAGGAAACCGCAACCCATATTGGCATTCGAGAAGCAGAAGATTGGTTTAGTCCTATTGATTTAGCTAAAGAGTGTGATATTTATATTTCATCTTGAAGCGGATCACATAAAGAAATTCCTATTACTTATGGATATACCCAAGACCCCTTTAAAAATAAATCACAAAACTTTAAAACAAAGATTAAAGAGAACTATCCCCAATATCTTGAAAAAGAAAAAAAAATTGCTATATATGCGGTGATTCATCTCATTGCGCAAGAGACTGTGAGAAGCGTTTTAAACCTAAAGAATCTAATGATCACATCCATAATAAAATAAACGTGAATACTTTGAAAATCGAGAGCGAAAAACAAAATAGCGATGAATTCGCACAACAATTACAATACGTAAACATTTTTGTAGAAAATCAGCCCGTAACAGCATTGATTGATTCAGGTTGCCAGATCCCAGTTTTAAATTCCTCACTAATTAGAGTGCAAACACCTTCCGAAGAGATCATAACATTAAGTTCATGTTTTGGCGAAGAGCGAATGGTAGAAGTTAAACCCATAAATATTTCTCTTAATCAACATTCTCCTAGTATAAGTGTGCGAACGGCGATATCACCGACCTTGACCGAAGAATTTATTATACATCCCAGTGTATATTCTGAAATAGAGAAACTAGGCCACGCAAAGAGCGATGTTTTATTGAATGAAAGTGAATCCTCTTTAGGTGCTCATGCTTATGCTTATTCAAGTGTTTCTTTTCCAAATGTTTCTGTTTCAAATGTGATAGAAAACTCTAGTTATGATTTGCCATATGTTAAGAACTTTAATACTAGGAATGATTTGAGTTCTCTAATTAAGGATTATAAATGTAATAACATTAAGAGTACTAAGTTAAAAATGTGTATTAAATTGAAAAATGATATTCCTGTGTGTCAGAGAGCCAGACGTTTATCTTGTTCTGAGAAATTACAGGTAAACAATCAAATTGATGATTGGTTACGACAAGGTATTATAAAAGAGAGTGTTTTTGATTATTGTTCTGATATAGTATTGTGTAAGAAAGCCAATGGTGCCATGAAAACGAGTTCCGTGGAATTCATCTCCCGCTCACCTACCCCTTCACCTATGAAACGTAATTATCGACGATTTGTGTTGCTCGAAAAATTTTTGAGCCTTGGCAGTGGAAACGAAGGAAAAAGAGAAATCGTTTTGAACAGACGTCAGAACTCTACAGAGGAAAATATCGATGCGTTCAACCAAAGATCAACTTGTTGAAAAAGATGTTCTTATGCCGGTGAAACACAATGTTTTCCTGTGGAACCTTCCGGATGTCGAAGAGGTGCCTTCACATGATGGAGAAACTGTCTAATTCAACAAAATTTTGATATGTTTAATTTCTATATAATTGTCGTATAGTCCTTGTCTGTTCCGTTTTTTTTTTGTATGTTTCAGATTCTCCTCTGGTCTCCATGGAAATACCGCTGCGGACAGCGTACGGTCAGGCTGGCCGTTGTGGCATGCAGCCAAAAGCAACGCAGTCTCCGCGCGCAGGCGCATTGAATGGAAACTAAAACTGAAACTGTTGAATTAGTGGAAGAGAAACAAAAAAACGCTTGGACATTAGAACAGAAAGAGCATTTAGAGAGAGAAACGCGAGAGGTGCGCGAGCAGGCGTTACCTTCTGCATATCATCGTCAAACTTCTGTAAAAACTTTTCTACCTTTTAATTAATTTTTTGTTTAATGTTAAAATAAAATAGAAGATAGACCAACGTCTTGGACCCCTTGTTGTCTCCCACATTAATTATAAAATACGCATTGCTGACAGTACTGATTAAATTTTAAGTGTATTATATCGGTGTATATATGTATTTTTTTAATATATCAGAATGTATTTTTTTTGCTTATTTTCAGTAAATTAATATTTTTTTAAATAATCTTTTGTTTTCGACTTTTTAATATGCTCACGCCCCCTTGTAGGGTTATCACGCCTCCCTAAGGGGGTGCCCCACAGTTTGAGAAACACTGCTGTAACTGCATTTTCAGTAAAGAGATTAATCACTAAAAAACCAGTTGTATTGTCAATAAGTTATTACACAAAATAAAATGACTTATCCGACCAGGGGAATGATATTTTCAAAATAGGAAAATCGACCAGTGATCTAATAGCATGAGTTCTGAAAACAATACGAGAACTTGTGATCAATAGGAAACGACCTCCTGTCCACGTTACTTCGAGTACACGTCACCGCGCGCGCGAGCAATCAATATCACCATAATTCCTGATGATTTGTTCCTGATATTCTGTCCATTTTTCAGTTGCATTGGATGAACTGGATACATTTTTGTAAAAAATAGACATGGGAAGAAACATTTTAGTCTCCTTCAATCTGAGGCTTTATTTGAAAACGCTCTAAACATTGTGTATTTGATTCGAAATCTTTATAAGATATTAAAAAAATCCATTACATGACAACATATATAAATAACTCTAGCATATACTCGTCAGAGAGTAAGAAATAAAATTAACGAAATAAAACAGTAAATTATGAGAGCAAACCAAAAATAAAACAAGTAATGTCAAATATTTGTCGATAGAAATAAGTCCTCAGCTATCCACAAAAATAGTGAGATTTCATTGTGGTTGATTTTTAAAAAGGAAATATTGAGTTCAAGATGATCCCGAAAACTAGAAAGATATGAAAGAAGATATATAAAACTGACAAGAAGAAAAATTCTTTTTGTTGTGTGTGTGCTCTTTTTTTTTAAAAAAAGTCTAAATTTGTATAGAAACTAAAACTTTTTAGGGTTTTCCCATAAACTTTAATCTTTGAAATCATAGTACTTCATTTAAATTAGTTACACCTGATTAAATTATTAAGTTTAGATACTCTCTGTTTAGTCTACAGGGTGGTCTCGAAATCATGGTGCAAACTTTAAAGGGAGGTAGGTATAGGACATTGTAAAAATAATTTTTTCTATAAGAATGTATGGATGCAAGTGATGCGGGGAGGCATCAACACAAAAAAATAAGAGAAGAAATGAAAGACAAAGTGTTTATTGAAAGTGTAGTTGACACATGTAATGTTTATTATAACTGTTCAAACATGCGTTCACTAGTAGCGATACATACTTGACAGCGTCGGTGGAGCGATTGGTTCAAAGATGCCAGGTATTTCACGCACATATGCAGCAGCTTCGGATATTCGAGCAACGAGATCCTCATTTGAGTCAAGTGGAGTCGCATAAACAAGATTCTTCAGGTGTCCCCATAAAAAATTATCGAGGCTAGATAAATTGGAAGATCGGGGTGGGCAAGAAACTGGACCACCATGCCTAATCCTTCGCTTCCCAAACGTGGCATTCAGTAAGTGCGCACATAGCTGAAAAATTCTGATGATTCGTCGATCAGGAAACTGTGCTTGATGCTGTAACGAATACACAGTGATACGGACCACACCCCTCTATACATGTCTAGATGAACAGATTAGAGCAGGTGGCTCATTTGTTGGTTGGAGACACAGCACGTGGCTTTGGGGTCATTGTCCATTGTTTGGTCTCTGGTCTGCGACGCCAGTATATCTGTAGTCATAATAAACAAGACAGAGTGCCATTTTTTGGCAATTGACGGGGCCTTCCTGACTTAGGAGGCTGACGCCTTGGAAGACGGTGGAAAATTGCTTCAAAGAGAGAATGGTGACGTGGTGGGAAGAGACCACACGTTCGGACGAGCCTTTTGTCACCGGTGCGCTCGAGAAGGACCAGAGAGAGCCATTGTTAAGTCCATGCCAGTAGGGTGCTAATGAGTCTGAGGGCCGTGTGCAGACTTTTGTGGTCCTGCCAATGAGAAAGGAAGAGGGATGTGTATTGGACCCATCCTGGAGTTTAAAAGGGTCCTTTTCGGAAAAAAGAGAGAGAATCGAGACGAAAACGGATGGTTTGAGAGGAAAAAGCGAAATGACTGAGGAAAGCGGATTTTTCTGGTGTAAGAGGAAAGAAAAGCAGGACGCCGGTGGCGTTGTCGCACCTATCTAGCAGGAACTGCAGAGAACTATGGGTAAGTGCCTTTCGGACAATACAGAGGTGTGTGGGAGAAAGAAAACCGACGTCTGAAAGAGACTCATCATACCGGCTTGGCGCAAAAATACATTTCCATGTCACATTATTAATAACTATTTAATTGAGCAAATAAAATTTTGTTTTATTTCTACAATTTGCTGTGAGCTCGTCATGATGTCCGCCGGTCAACGATGCTCTACAATGCATTCGTACCATTTGCACAGCCGCACATGTAATGCATGTCTGCTTTTTCGGCATACATAAAGTCTCTCATCGTAGACGTCAGCTAAATTGAGTATGGCGCTTTCCCCTATTGAGATCCATCATGTTGAACGGTGGATAGACATCTACTGCCCCCTACCGACCAATCAACCAAACGCGATCCGATAACCCCATTTCTCTTATTTCCCCTGTTTCAATCTCACCGCGTCACTTGCGCTCACACATTTCTGTGCAATAAATTATTGTTCTAGTACTCTGTATCTACCCTTAAAGTTTGTACCATGAATTTAGGACCACCCTGTAGAACTATGTTCAGGAAACCATAGTACAACTTTTAATACTTTATAAAAGAGAAAGAGCTTATAGTGTCCCTCGGGGGAACCTGTAATCCCAAGAGGGCGCGTCCCCAGGTGGCGGATAGGGGAACGCCTCCATTGGTTTCCAATTTTCCAATGGGTGGTAGAAGGTAGAAGGGAAATAAAATACCTTCCGTGGACCAACAGGTAGAAGTCCAACCTCCTGGAGGCTATGGCATCTTTTTTCCATGAAAGTGCAATATTGAGTGATACAGATAATGTTCCCGCGTTCGTGGTAGCCGATGCGCCACGGGTTGAAGTCAGGGACCATGGCGAGAAGTATGCTACGAGGACCCTAAACATTTTGCAGTTGAATATTAATGGTACCCAAAGAAAGATCAAGGAGCTCACTGAGATCCTGAACGTAAATAAGGTACAAATTGCGTGTCTACGAGAGACCAAGCTTAACCCAAATCTGAAGCTAAAAATCAAAGGCTTTACTACTCTGCGAAAAGACAGAAAAGACCGGCCAGGTGGTGGCCTTGCTTTCCTTGTTAAATCAGCAGGCATAAAGTTTAGAGAAATCACACTGCCACCAAATACAGATTACGATGAGAACAGCACGAAATTATAAGCAATCACTGTACTCCTGCCGCTGCAGGAAGTAACAATCATTAATGCCTACCACCCAGACAACTCTGACATCAACTTGGATCTCCTTAACACGCTTTTGGACACAAAATCGGACACAAAAATTCTTTTAGGAGACCTAAATGGCAAGAGCCCATCGTGGGAGTCCCGGACCCTAGACTTGAAAGGCTCACAGATTGAAGACCTGAAGACAACGATCTCTCCATACTAAATTACAAAAGAAGTACCTACCTCTCCAAAACCAACGGCACAACATCAGCCCTTGACATCACGGCCATTAACCACCAAACAGCAAGTCAAGCGATATGGAAGATTCTAAAAAGTGCTATTAGCGACCATTTCCCTATTATAACTTCGATAAACCAAAGAGTTGATGGCACCATCCAAAGCAAAATATCCTGGAACTTTCGGAAAGCAAACTGGGGAAAATTCACCTCTGAACTTGAAACGCTCTGCTCCCTTTCTTTGCCACACACCCTCGACGAGAGACTACAGTCCTTTGCTTCGCATATTAATGCAGCTGCAAAACGTTCTATCCCTAGGGTCAAAAGAAGAGATGACTAGGTCCCGTATTGGAAAGACACCAACATAGAAAACTTAATTAATGAACGGGACAAACTAAGTACAGAACTTCAGAAGAATAATACTGAAACAAACAGAATAAGATTCACGAACCTTTGTCACGAAGTTGAAGAGGTGATTTCCTCCTGCAAGCGTAAAAAATGGACTGAATTCTGCGAAACTTTAGATCCCCAAAAAATATCTCAGCATTGGAAAGTCATCAAAACTCTTAATAATCAATCAACACACCAAGAAGCAGATTTTCTTACTAACATCATATCATCCTCTGGAAGAGATGCAGCCACAAATAAGGAAACTGCTTCCCTACTAGCAAAGCACTATGAAAACAAAAGCAAGCTAACCTTCAACGCAAATGACAGGAAATTGCTGCGTACCTAGAGGAAAACCATTTCAAGAGTCAAAAAGATATAACCATAAAAATATCTTCACAATACCATTCTCAATGGAAGAGCTAGAAGCCGCTATTGCTAAAATGAATCCCGGCAAAGCCCCTGGTCCGGATGTTATTTTTGGCCGCATGGTCCAGCACTTTGGAAATCTTGCAAAAAAAGAACTATTGGAAAATTTTAACCTTTCTTGGGCTACTGGCAAATTGCCCAAAATCTGGAAACTTTCCACCGTCATTCCAATTCTGAAATAAAAAAGAATGCTTCTGAGTGCAAAAACTATAAAATACATATATATATATATATATATATATATATATATATATATATATATATATATATATATATATATATATATATATATATATAGGCCAATTTCCCTCACCAGCACCCTCTGCAAGCTCATGGAACGGGTAATCCACCGTAGACTTATGAACTGGCTCATCGAAAGCAAAAAACTTCACTTCTATCAAACAGCTTTCCGAACCCATCATAGTACTACCGACCAGCTCTTTTACCTGAGCCAGTCAATAATTGATGGTTTTCAAGAAAAGCCTCACAAGAAAACTTCGTGACGTCTTACGCGTCTTTTCTTTAACAAGTCCTTTGGGTTCTTTGGGCCAGAATTAACGGCAACTCTTTTCCAACCAAATCCAAGAAATGAGAAGTGAAGAGATGCAAATAATATAGGATAAATATAGGATCATAGAGTAAGCGTGATGGCAATGTAATGGTAATGTAAAGGAATGTTAGACAATTGACGTGCGTTGTGGCAGTGGATGATTATTGAAGTTCGTCGTTCAAAGATTCAAGTTCTACGTGTCGTGGATAAACATATTGGTGATCGATTAGAAGTTAAACGGCAAGCTACATACCATTGTAGATAAAGACAAGTTTATTACAGAATAATATAAGGTAGGATTGTTTACTTATTAATATATTTGAAGATTAGGCGTTTCGAGTATTGAGATTGGTCTGAATTATATTGTGTGTTGCGTATTGCGTCATCGTAGATTCTCTCATATTAATTATTGTAATTAAATTTGTTAAAAGTTTAAGTTGAATATCTTAATAAAGTCATATTAAGATAATGTTTGATCCGAGTTCTTTCGAAAACCCTACACCTCTAGCTCACGCTGATACTTCGAGGGATGTACTTCCAAGGGGAGGTACATCACAACTTTAGCAGTATTTTTGGACATCTCAGCAGCATTTGATAGAGTTTGGCGTCAAAAACTGGTCCATACTATCCAAGGCACCGGAATTAAGGGCAACGCGTTATTGTGGATAAATGATTTTCTCAGAGGAAGAAAATTTTCTGTTAAATTTAATGGGGCACTTTTCTTTTTCAGAATCTCGCAGAATGTGGGCTGGAGTTCCCACAGGGCTCTGTCTTAAGCCCCTTGCTCTTTTTCATCTTTATGAATACCATCCACCATCATATCCACCCAAACACAAAAATCGCCTGCTACGCTGATGATATTGCTGTATGGCACTCACACAATGACATTACAAAATCGGAAAAGGCCCTAAACACAACACTGAAAGGTATTGCTGAATGGGCAGAGAATCGTAAATAAACCATCAACGCAGACAAAACAAACTACTGCATCTTCTCTACCGATAGACGACACAGAAGCAGTTTTAATGCTTATATCAAAATACAGAACTCTCAAATCAAAAAAAGTCGACCTACCTATCTATCTTGGAGTAACCGTAGATCCCGAACTCCGTTTTTCAAAGCACATCGAACAAACTGCCAACAAAGCTCTTGGAAAACTGAATATTCTTCGAAAACTAAGCGGAACTTCTTTGAGCTCAAGACCTCAAACCCTAAAAAGCACTTTCTGCACTGTTATCAGACCGGTTTTAGAATATGCAACCCCAATTTGGACTCCGCCTCTATTTCTGTTAAGCGGAAACTTGATTCTGTACAACACAGAGCAGCCAAAATTATTATTGGAGCAGTGTCATCAAACAATAATGAAAAGGCTGAACAAGAATGCGGCCTGCCTCCGCTAGAAAGCAGGCGCAACCTGGTCACTATCAAGTTCCCTAATAAACTACGCTCATATGGTTTGGATCATATCTCTAGAAGAGTTTTTGATAAATGGAAGCATTCTACAAGGTTCAAAAGATCTTCGACTCTCCAACTTGATAGTGAAATCAGAAAAGAACTCAATTTGGAACATTTCTCCTCGGAGTTCCTTCAAGAGTCCCTCATTCCAAAAAACCCACCAAAGAACACCTGTTTAGAATTGGAATTGTTGCAGCCATGTTCCAAAAAAGACCATGTAACTCTCAGACAAAAAGGACTTGAAACGATACGAATACTCTCTCAAGATAACTTTGCAAAATCGCCTACACCGATGGTTCCTCAAACAGATCCCTCAGCAATGGAGGTACCGGAATCCTCCTCTTCCTCCCAGATGGTAATAACTACAAACACAAAATTAACACAGGCATAATCGCCTCAAACTTCCCAAGTGAACTCATGGCGATTAGAGAGGCCCTTATATTATATCAACAAGACCCACATGTTATTGATTCTACAGAAGGATTAGTTATCTTCACAGATTCTAAATCAGCTACATAAGCCATAAGAAACGGAGAGACCAACATCTCCTGTGATATTATTACCTTTCTAGAACAGCTGCACAGCAAAAGAAAATCCTGTATCCTGCAATGGATACCATTGCACATGTCAACATTGAGGGTAATGAATATGCAGATATATATATATATATATATATATATATATATATATATATATATATATATATATATATATATATATAGCCTCGCCAAAGAAGCTAGAGACATCGATCATGAGTGCACCACCATCACACTTGACGATGCTAACGTAGTAGCCAAACATAGAATTATGAATCCCACTTTTAAAAAACCCCTAGTTACGGAATTTGACTGTCCCCGAATTATAACATCCACAATTGCCAGATTGAGAACTGAACACCTTAAGGGTAGGAAGATTCACCCAGACAAGACAAGATCATATGTTCAATGCAAACACTGCCCAGATCTTCAACTCACACCCAATCACATCTCATCACCCAACCATCGCAGCAAAGTTACTAAAAATGGGAATGGTCCCTCTGGGGGACTTTTTGCGGGAAATCCTGTACAGCCCTGATGCTCCCAGAATAGCAGAGGCAGTGATCAAGACTTTCGGCGGAATTTAGTGATATCTACTGCATTTATTCATGGACACGAGAACAACAACAACAGCTTATAGTGTGGTTTATTTCCGAACATTTATGAAAAAAACAATTTAAATTTTCATGTTTCTTAATACTTCGGTAAAGATAGAGTAATCTAGTTCATTGTTCGAGAAAAATATTTCCATAGATTACCTCGTAACACATTCTAAAATAGCAATAGCTAGTAAGGAATAGCTAGCTAAAATTAATAGCTAGCAATTTATAATTATGTAGTGTAAAATGCAAGCGATTTCAAATGTTATACATCTCAAAAGAGTTTTCTTTCAATAGGGACGTGGCATTCAGGAGTGAGAATAAAACTAACGTTGCAATGTAAAGCTGCACGAGGGCTAATTCCTTTTATAGGGCTGTCAATACGAATTTTATTTATAACTTCCTGATCACAATGAATTTTAAAAAAACATTGCACGTTAAACCTAATTTTAATCAACTAAAATAATGGAATTATTTTAGTAAAATAATTTTTGACTTTAAATCGCTTTTTATAATAGCATACAAAAACAGTATTGTTACAACTATACAATAATACTTCATGAAAAAAATGCACTATAAAAATAGTTTTAAAAAATATTAAATGGATCTATTAAGTATCGTGACCAGAAAAACAAGCCAATGTTTACATTTTATTGAATTGGCAAGCAGGAAAAAACCTTAAAAATATAAATAGATAACTGGACACTTCGAGAGAAAATAGGCATCATTTGAAACGAATTAGCCCAGATAACGCAGAAGCAATGGATCGTTTTTTGTAAATAAATGCGAGAGCTTGAAAAAGAGAATCGAATTAATCACTTCTGACTCATGTACTTTCTACATGAAGAGCCATTTTCCATTTTTTTAAACTGTTTCTATTCAAATTAAACAATTGAGGGGGAGGGACAGAACCCGATCAATAAAAGAACTTTTTTGTGTGTCTCTGACTTGTTCATAATCTGGCGTTTAACCCACAGCTACACATTTCCTCCTGACATATTTTCGTCTTGCGCTCGATTTTATTTTTGAGCCATTCCTACCGAGTCTCAGATGAATTAATTAGTGGTCGGTAACTAGGATATAAACAATCAGTACCCGAGGAAGCGCTGGCGGAAATATTACATGGATGGATTTAGAAGGAAAAAGTGTTCTCTCTCGTCAAATACTTGCCTTCTAATATTCTGAAGTATTTGAGGGGAACCCTAAGAAGCAATTAAACGACCGTTGGCGTAATGAAAAGTGTCAAGTCATATGTTATTCTGGATGTATGGCATTTGGTGTTTCGCGTAAAGCTTTTGATGTTGAAGTGGTTCTTTATTTGATTATATTAAGATTATTTATGGTTCTATAAAGGAGATGTGTTTCAGGGGGATTTAATGAAAGAATTTCCTGAGAAGAGAGAGAAAGAGAGAGAGTCTTAGGAAATCGTTCAAGGATGTTGATCATTATTTTGGGTCGTGTATGTCATTATGGGTGAGTCATCCAAATTGAGAGAGCTGATGAGAGCATTTGGTACAACTTTCCCTACTTTTTGTGGTAAACAATATTCTAAATATGCTTGTATTCTGATTCTCGGATAATCTTTTGATGAACATCTATTTACAAATTTCAATCATATGTTTTTTTTACTATTAATTGTTAATGTTGTAATATCGGGTGTATAAGTCAGTTTTAAAGGATTTCCTGATTCCCTGGTCCCCCCCCAACGTCCTTGATTTATTTTGATTAATTATAATCCTATGTATATAGCACGTCAAATTTAATTGCTTGTTATTAATATTAATGTTAATTATTTATTCAATAATTAATTTTTAACTGTTTTTTGTTCCCGAAAATCGACAAAATCAAAAATATATGTTGTGCGGTGTATTGGAGCATGATATGAGCATGGTGGACTTCGATCCAGGACCCCACCTACTCTTGAAAAATTCCTGAGAGCTCCAATGATAACAACAAATAGATTATTCAAAGCATTGTCCATCAATAGCCTTTACTATCCTTCCGTATCTTGCAGCATACGAATTCTGCATTGAACGAATGAGTGGTTTATAGAGGTATTCTTTTTCCATTTTTGTTAGAACTTAAGTGCTGCTTAGACAGCCTATTGAGTCATTGAACAGCTTTCAAAATTTTTCGTAATTCCATAAATGTCCATAATTCCGAAGAGGTTTGTTAAATAAGGTTCATTACAAATGTATCAACTTCCATCCCCTCAAAAACAAATTTGTAGAATCGATGACCTTCAAATTTGTAAAGAATTACATTTCTTTAGATGACCTTTAGCCGTTTGTACTGAACCTCTCAAATGAAGGCAAGACAGAGCGTCCGATTTAAAACGAATATATACAGGGCGTGCATTGGACGACACAAATACTGGGCATTCACTTTTCTCAAAAACAAGACACGTTGGACCAAATACGCTCAACTTCAGCTGCAATCCAGCTGCAATACATGCCACCACACGGTCCGGCATTGAGTTGATTAGACACCTTATGTTGTCCTGAGGCAGATGGGCCCACAAATCTTGAACAGCCAACTCTAAATCATGCACAGGAGTGACACGATGGCATCTGCCGTTTTAGCTGATCCCACACGTGCCCTATAGGGGACAAATCGGGGGAGCGGGCCGGCCATGGAAGAGTCTGAAAATGACGTAGGAAGTCTTGAGCAACTCTTGCTGTATTCGGACGAGCATTATCTTGCATGAAAATTGCCCCTGAGAGACCATTTAGGAAAGGTCCTACATGGGGTCGAAGAATATCATCAACGTAACGTTGGCCCGTTAAGGTTCCACACATCACAATTAAAGTGGACCGGCTATCATAGGCTATGGCCCCCCAGACCATCACACCAACTGTGCGGGCAGTGTGACGTAGAACATTACGAGGGGAATTGTACCGCTTCCCAGGGCGCCTCCACACCCGTACACGGTTATCATCTGTCCCCAAAACAAACCGGGATTCATCACTAAACACAACCTTTTGCCAATCTGTGACATTTCACATTGATCTGACTTGGCACCACTGTAGACGCAGTTGCCGATGTTCCGGTGTTAAAGGGAGTGCATGGAAAGGGCGCTTGGATTTAAGATTTGCTTCTGCAATGTGTCTGGAAATTGTTTGTGGAACAATTGCTACGCCTACGTCTGCTCGTATCGTTGAACGAGTCACTGTGGGGTCCACAAGTGCTTGCCGCACGATCCTTCGATCTTCTCTCCTCGTGGTCTTCCTGGTCGCTCCAGACCCGGTTTTCGGTGCGTGGGTACTTTCTCGTGTCCACTGTTCCCAACAATTTCTAACGGCACACTCCGAATGATCCACCTGGCCAGCAACACGGCACGTCGGCCAGCCTGCAGTTTTCATCCCGATGATCAGGCCTCTCTCAAACTCGCTTAACTGTGAGAAATGTCTTCTAGCACGTTTACCTGGCATGTTTCGCTTACCAAAGTCTTCCTACAATCGGCGGGTAATCGTCGCGTTTATGAATCTTCGAATTTGAGCTGGCTTATATAGCACCCTCTTCCTAATTGTAGCGCCACCTCGTCGCGTATGAGCATGCGTATTGGCCCAAAACTTGGATTATTTGCATATCACATTACGCTGTACTTATTTGCAAAGTTTCGCGATTGTATTAGCTTCCTTCTTGGGTCGCTATTTTCAATGTTCCTGAGTGTATGTCATGTTTCAAGTCAACACTATGCTATTTTGTTAAGAACAGTTTTTATTCAGCGAGTATTTACATGTTCTGTCGAACAAGTTTTCTTCACCACTTATGCCCATATGTGAAGTACCTTCTTAGTTATGGGTTATGCTTGTGAAAGTTAATGTTGACACATGAACTATACAAAATAATGATCTGGGATTAGATGGGTTTTGAGGTCGGGTCATCTGTTTCGGAGAAATAATTGGTGTTTAATTTACTACTTGAAGATGTAATGGAATATAAAAGTTATATATTAGTAAGGCCTTCTCTGGTAAGTCCTCTAAAATTTATTTTTACCTCTCAATAAAATATCAAGAAAGACATAGAAATTTTGAAACTAATTTACAACACGTGACATTTCTTTAAACAAATATAATTGAACAGAATTTGAGACCCAGGTCATGTTGTGCAGGTACCGTTTCCATTTAGGGATGTTTTGAGACCAGGAGTCAGCAGACTTTCGAGACAGAAGAACCAAGTTATGTGTGAAACAAGATAGCTTAAGTATAAAAGAAAAGTGCGCACCCGGAAATAAGTGCTTCTTCCGAAAGCGGTCGCGATTATAACAAACGTGTTTCAATTAATAAATATAATTATTTTTTTAAATAATAAATAGATGTAGAAGTCTGATGAGCTGTAACAGTTTATGCAAAGATGCGCAGTGGCTGCAGAGACGTGATCGGCCGACTCCTACTTTAGATGAACATGAATTAATCTTTTTCGTGCAAAATACACTTAGAGAGCATGAGAGTAAGGGAATATTAACGTCGAACTGTTCAGCTACTCCAGGGCTTTTGGTGACGGACCGCATCATTTTGAACCATGGTCTAGTGACGAGAATGACACTTGAGCTGATACCCCCTCCCCTAACAAGTACACCACACACCAAAGAGAGAACATTTGAAATCTCAAGAGAATTAACATACATTGCTCATCTACATGGTGAGTCTTCAGCGGTACTGGGCTCGAACTCATGACACGCCAGCCACGTTTCCGTTACCTTGATCACTAGACCACCTCAACCACATGTGAGGACTTTAAAACCTAATAGATGCAACGCGTATTGGCCCCCTCTGCAAGGTGGGTATTCAGCGGTACTAGGATCGAACTCATGACATGTCAGCCACGAGTCCTTTACATTCACCATCAGGCTACCACGGTCAAAGATATTGTGGAAGCTTCCTCTTCACACATGTCTACTTGTGTATTGAGAATGTAAATTTCTTTTTACTTCGGACTCAATTATTGTACCGATATGTCTGGCAATCTTCTTCGGTCAAATTTGTGTCCACGTGTGAGAAGAATTTTTTTCCCTCTTCAGCGAGAAAGCGAGTTGACTAGCACAAAAATTGCCTCGAATGAAACATGCCCGAATGAAAACATCATTCCCTATCCTACCATGCCACGCTTCATGAAGCTTTTTAGAGAGAGTGACAGAGACCATTTACTAAAAAGAAACGATGCCCTTTAGAAGAACTAAAGCTTAAGCCGGTTTCACGCGAGGCAACTTTGTGCCAGTCCTTTCATTTTCTGTTACCTTTAGTGTGAATAGGGAGAAAATTCCTTTCACACACTCGCTGAAACAGAGTTGACTGAAAAGGGAGCGCCGTAGGGGAAAAGAGAGAGAGTGCTGGACTCACATCAGTAAATTGATTGATTCCAAAGAAGCAGTAAAAAACTTTCTTCATTTTTAATACACAAGAGAGTGAAACGCATAACTTCAACAATTTCCTTTTAGTCGAGACTACTAATGGGGAGTGGAGAGCTTTTTGTTTTCAAGCGTTTGGGAGTGGGACGCAAGACGCCGGGCCAGTTGACTACGTGTGAAGGGTTTCATGTGATTCTCTCTCTCTCTCTCTCTAGCTCCCGGCTGTCAGCCCCTTTAGTTACGAGTGGTACAAGTTGATTTTTGTGAAAGGCACCTTAGGTTCACTGAAAACAATTCATTATAATAATGTGTGCTGTTTATACTAGTAGCCAGCGTTCTTTCTGTCGCGCGCGTACGTGGGTTGTGATGTACCTCCCCTTGGAAGTACATCCCTCGAAGTATCAGCGTGAGCTAGAGGTGTAGGGTTAGCGAAAGAACTCGGATCATACATTATTTTAATATGACTTTATTAAGATATTCAACTTAAACTTTTAACAAATATAATTACAATAATTAATATGAGAGAATCTACGATGACACAATACGCAACACACAATATATATATTTATATTTATAATAAGACCTAACTCAATTCAGAACAATCTGAATAAGCGAACCGCTTGATCCTCAATTCTAATAAATAACCAATCCTACCTTATATTAGCCTGTAATGCTACTTGTCTTAATCTGCAATGGTATGCAGCTTGACGACTAACTTCTAGTCGAACACTAATATGTTTATCTACGACACGTAGAATTTAAATCTTGAACCACGAACAGCAATAATCATCAACTGCCACAACGCACCTCAATGTTCTAACATTCCTTTACATTGCCATCCCGCTTACTCTAAGATCCTATATTTATCCTATATTATTTGCATCTCTTCACTTCTCGTTTCTTGGATTTGGTTGGAAAAGAGTTGCCATTAATTCTGGCCCAAAGAACCCAAAGGACTTGTTAAAGAAAAGACGCGTAAGACGTCACAGGGTTGTCTTGGGTTCTTATTCTAATAGTTATGGTGTGTCCGCGGTAGGCTAGCGGTCAAGGTATTGGACAAGTGGCAGGCGTGTCATGAGTTCGAGCGTAGTACCTCTGAAGACCCGCCATCTAAGGAAGCGATGCACATTAAATCTGTCGAGAGCTCAAACGTCCTCCCGTTGGCGTGGTGTAGTAATTAGGAGAGGGGTGTCAGCTCATGCGTCGTCCTCATCACTTGACCATAGTTCAAAATTACGAAGCCCTCGAGTAGGTGAACAGTGTGACTCTAATATTCTCTCGCTTACTCACACACTCACTCACTCACTCACTGGTAGTCATGGTTACCAACTCTTTGCCAGCGAGTCATGAGTTCGAGCCCTAGGGCCGCTGAAGACTCGCCGTGTAGAGGAGCTGATGTGTGTTAAATTTGTCGTTGTTCTTGCGCTGGCGTGATGTAGAACTTTGGCGAGTGGGATACCAGCTCATGAGTCGTCTTCTTTACTTGGTAGGGGTTCAGTATTGAGAAGTTCGACGCCTACAGCTGTCGTGCTGTTTCGAAAGGTGATGTTAATAAGCATTTAATCCTTTGTCTGAAATAAATCCTATTTTATTTTTTATTTTAATGAAATTGTATTCTTTATATAAATTTACTATAACTCCCCCCAAATTATCATAATTGTTTTTATTGAAATGCCACACCATTTCAAAATAAAACTTATTTTGAGAAAAGCACTTTTGAAATAGCATTCAGAATATTCATCTTTTTGTATATTAATTCTTTTGCTTTCCTTTCTGTTCCTTTTTATTCTTAGAGATATTTATCTTATTTCTATAAACTAAAATTCTCTTTTAGAACATTACAGTTTCTCTATACATTTAAAAAGAGCGAGCACTCTTTTATGCAAAAGCTTACTGTCATTATAAAGTACTTAAAATAACTTTCTCAAAAGTGTTTTTATCGGTGCTCAAGACTGCTTACAAATATTTGATAAGAACACTAAAAACATTTTACCCAAAGTGCTCGTACATGGGAAAGGAAATGTATGTTTCTCGCGGAAGGAGATTTTCTTTGATTAAAAAAAAGAGCACAATATAAATCTAAGTTAATTTCCTTTCTCAGTGTGTTTAAAAATTCTTATAAATAGGCTAGTTAATATAAATGGTCAGAATATTAACCTTTTATAGGGCCACTTTTTTCTAGTAATGTTATGGGCAAATGTTTTGGGATTGAGATTGATTTGTAAGAAAAAATTCATTTAGCGTATAATCTAGAATTAACTTTAAGACTTTTTTTTGTGGGAAGTATGTGTGTTTTCTATCGCAAACTGAGAAAGTTATTCAATGGTAAGACATCTTACGTTTTAGCATTTCTTTTTATTCCGCGTCAGATGGTTTTCATAAAACCGGCTGGGTGGAGTGGTTGGTTTCGTGCTGGCCTTGTATGCCTAAGGTTGCGGGTTCGACCCCGGCCCAAGTCGGTGGATCTTCATGATGCAGAAAATCGACAACCTCCACGTCGTATGATAAAATAATGACATGTTAAAGATCCTTAGAGAGCCTGTTTGGCTAGGGTGTTCTCAGTAAAATTGAACTCTAGGTACACAGGATCACAATGTCGGAGCTGAAGTGCATTCTCTCTCACTGGGGAGAAAACTTGGTGTTAAAGTTACTTGCGGGAATTGGTATACTTCCTGTATTTTACCGCACTAAAGCGTTATACCAGCTCCTAGAAATGATAAATACCAATCCTCATCCCCATTGAAAAAAAATTAATATTCATAAAAATAATTTTAAGATACTATAATCTACAAAAGAAGTTATAAGCCTGGAACATTTTGTACTAAATTATACGAATTTATACATATCACCTCTTCCATGAAATGTCAGAAAACAGGAGTCATGGTGGGAATTGTATACTGTACAAACGCAGCCTGTTTTCGTCTCGTGGGCCTTAAAAAACAAACGGCAACTTTTGTATAAGTTCGTAAAGTTGACAAATAGTCACCAATTTCAGTCAATCGTACTTCATTTGAAACAGTTTTCTTTCTTCTAAGGAAACTTACAGTCGTCTTTTGCGATTACGATTTCAAAATGTAGAAAAAAGTTGCCATACTAGCCGAAGTACTAGAAATAGCTTCACACATCGATATTTAAAATTAATGAAGTAGTAAAAATAAGTATTCTTCCTACGTCCTTATAAAGGGTTAAAATATAACTAAAAAAAGGTATATTTTAACATGAATTAAATTTCTATAACCTTCTATATTACAACAAATTTCGATAACCATACATATCAACAAACAAACTTAGTAACAATAAAATAATTGTTGACAAATCTGTCTTAACAATTACAGGAAATCTGAGTGATATCCAATAAGGAGTTTCTTACAGTACTCTGCTAAATACTTGGAGAAATAAATTAAATCGTTCATTGTAAGAAAGAATTCTCCCTAATCTAAAAAACAGCTTCTGCGTAGTTAGTTTTAAAAAATTCTAACAAGTCTTTGTGGTTTCATTGCTTCTCGTACGTATTTCTACTAATGGATCAGTAACAATAATTAGTAGAAGAATTATCCAGTAGAAATAGAAAGCTTTGCTAATAAAAAGTGTTTCATTTCTAATTTAAGATAGCTATGTTTAGATTTTAATTTTCACATTTTATTCATGTATTTAAAACATTTCTGTGTATGCTTACATTTTTGTTCTTTATAATTAAATATTAAATAAGACTTTTTAGAAACTCTGTCATTAAGAACTATTCAAAGGATGGAAAGAAAAATGTACTTTCGGTCCTTCTAAGTACAGTAAAATACTGCGTTAGCGCTTACCTATACTTTCAGGTGCAATTTTTAATTTTTAGGTATATTCACCGTATAACGCGCACCTCTTTTTCTGCAAAGGAACCTGAAATACACATTCGCATTGCTCTTATGTTTTAAAGTCATTTATTCGAGGTATTACTCCAAGCATTAGAAAAAATTAGTATATTTCTAAAACTAACCCTTAGAGTTCATAAGGAATGTCATTTCTTTCAACAACACCAACAAAAAAAGTATTTCGATATGTATAACGCACACCCGTTAATTTTGATCTTATTTTTCAATTCCTACTATTAGCTCACTCTCTTTATATATTTATATATGTATATATTTATCTTGTTCAAATGTTCGATCGTTAATAAAATACTTTCTATTCATCCAATCAAGTTCAAATAATTTTTTTTAAACTTGCAGTGAATAGCACTTGATGTTAATATAGTTTCTTCAAATATTTATTAATTAATTAAATTAAACTAAATTAATTACTCGTTTTCGACGCCAACTTAGATTCGTCTCTATTGTTGTAACTATGTAACTGTTAAAACAATGACAAAAGTTGGCGTTGAAAACCGATTTTTCAGCCAAACTAGCCAAACCGGGTGTGCATTGTTACAACATTGCAGACAAATTATGCTCTTTTTTCAATTTCTACTATTAGTTCACTCTCTCCTTGTATATATATAAATTTTCTGTGCGTGTATATGTGACTAAACTCCTCCTAAACGGCCGGACCGATTTTGATGAAATTTTTTGTGTGGGTTCAGGGGATTCAAAAATGGTTTAGATTCACAATTCGGTCCGATATCGTAATTAGTTAAAAAGATATTAATTAAAAACCTTAAAAACATTTTTTTCGGCGTTTGATTCGGCTTTTAATGATATGAAAGCCTAGCATCGCGAAAAGAAACAAAATGCGCCAATTTGGCGTCGAAAATACATGGCATGTTTATAATGGAAAAGTACTTTAAATTATTTTCTGATCAGATTACATAAACTGTACCTTCACATGCACCCATCGAGGTTTGTTTAACGATCATAAAAGAACCAATTGGTGGATTGCATAAATTTTTGTTTCATCATCTTCAATAAAAAAAGCCATTATTGAGAAACATATAGCACACATTATTTGAATATCTTGCACAACCAGTGGCGCACACAAGAGGAGGGGGAATCCCGAGTTCTAACCTTTCCCTCAAAGCCCTTGATTTTTTTCCGATTGATTATAATCTTATGTATATAGTAGGTGCAATTTAATTAAGTATTTGTTATTAATAATTAATTTTATTAATTAATGCTAATTATTTACTCAATAATGAATTCTTTACTGTTTTTTGTCCCCCCTCCCAAAATCGACAAAATTAAAATAATTTGTTGGACGGCGTGTTGGAACATGATAAGAGAATGGTGGACTTTCGACCTAGGACCTCCCCCACCCCTTGAAAAATTTCTCTGTGTGCGTCACTGTATACAACGCATATAATATCTAATTTCGGTTTCCCCTATTTGTTTAAAAAAATTGCTTGAATAATAACGATTTCGAACAGCGAAGGCAAAAAAAAAAAAAAAAAGAAAGAAACGAAAAGAAGCATTTCTCAAACGACGCAGAAAATTTGAGACCTGGGTGGTGTTGCTTGAAATTGAAGCGGCCATTATATCGACGAAGAGTTCCTTTAGCATAATAACGCTTTCAATGGTCTGCACTTGCGTCTACTCGAACATTATTCATTTTCTCATTTCCGCCTCCCCTAAATTTGTCTTGCCTGTCAAAGGATAATAAATTGCTATTTATCTTTACATTAACCCAAGGAATATTGCTTTTCTAAACTTAGCAGTTCTGCAGATTTTTTTCAAGATTATAGTCATACACTTTACTTGTTTATTATATTTTATTTTTACCGATACATATAAGTATATAAATAAAGGTAAAAGTTTTTTTTAATCATGGAGTAAGCTTTTTATGAACTTTTCACTCTTTAAATAAATCCTTAAGTTTTATACTTAAAAAATGATTTTGAGGTACTGGAGTTTCAGCTCCTTTCTGCATGAATTTCTTATGATCTTTAAATAATATTTTATATATGTATTACAAAGTATTTATTCATGTGAATAAAGACGAAGTATTTCATTTAATAGTATAAAAATAATTAAAATATGCAAAATTTTTCGGAGAACTTATAAAATTATAACAAATAAGCATATTTTTGATAAAAGTTAGAAATTTCTTAATATCAAGAAAATCGGCAAAAAGTACAATCGAACAATTTTTACTACTGAAAAAACACGTTTATTAAGATTTTTTGTTATCCTTTCTAAAAAAAATCTTGTGTTTTTTCAACAACAGAAATTATTTTATCATTTGCATGCACGGATCTATTAGATCCATTTTATAAACCAATGTTTATTTCATATTTTCATATAGCTTTATTCAAAAAAAAAATACATCTTTTATATGCTCTCCTTTACTTCTTGCTTCCCTGCCTTCGTCAAATTTCTTGTATGCGCAAGCAATATTATAAATGAGAGATACTAACTTCCCACTGTAAAGCAACACGAGGGCTATTGACGACAGACGTAATGTTAAGACTCGGTCAAGTGACGAAGATGACAGCTGAGCTGGCACCCTCTCTTTTAACTACCAGGTTTAACTTGCACCAGCCCCCTCTATAAGGTGAGTAAGTAATATTAAGGACTTAAAAGCTTAGAAAGTAATATAGAAGGTCGCTCGCACTTCATGGAAACCATTTTGTTATTTATTTTCTCATTTGCCTTTTGAGACAAAACTTTGGCATTTATTTTGAAAATGAATCCTAAAATTGTAAGATGGCTAGAAGGTTAGATAGCTTCACTTTCTGAAGATAAATATTCATATCAACGAATTATGAAGCAGTGTAAAAATCTCGGTTATGCATTAAAAAAATTATTTATAATATATTAAATTTGAAAGAAAAAAACATCTAGCTGTGAAAGTAAACATGAAAACATGACGAAGAAACCTCAACTTAAAGAGAGTTCAAACGCAGGCAACTCTCAAGAAAGTGAAGTCTCTGATCCTCAAAGAAAATCCACCACCGACTCGAAGATTCGTTGTATCAAAATTAGGAATGTCTTCCGGCTCTGTAAGTAAAATCCTTCATAAGAAGTTAAAATTAAAGAAAATTTTCAAACCTAAAGTTCATCTACTTTTGCTAAAACATATTTTTTAGGATCTAGGTAGACTCCTTGTGTGCCGACAAGTGCTATACTGATTAAATTAATTGCGATAAAAGATAAGAAAACAATTTTTCTATAACCTTAGCTTTTAATCATTACGTACCTTAAGTAGACAGAAAAAACCCTATAATAGTACAAAATATGTCCTCCTGTAGCAGAAAAGATCTCTTCAACTCGTCTGAATATTGACTTTACTAGTGCAGCGCGGACATCTTCTCAACTTCATCATTGTGGAACCACATTTGTATAGCACTTTTTATCATTTGTTTTGTTGTTGTGCAGCTCATCTTAGCAAAACGATTCTTGAGGATATGCCATAAATTCTCAAAAGGATTTAGATCTGGTGAATTGCCAGGCCAATTAAGCACTTTATATTTTATTTTCCCACATAAAAGGGTGGGCCAATTTCGCATTTTTACAAGAAGCCAAGTCATGTTGAAATGTTACATCACATGTTTCCATGGATGCAATAACTCTACTGAGTAATATTTATAAGTATTTGACAGAATTCATTATAGTTTTAAGAGGAACTAAGTTTCTATAGTGCCATCGGTTGTAAAAAAAACTCCCAAAACCTTTGTTTAGCAGGGTGTTTTCAATCTGTTTCGTTTCATCTTCATTTCGTCTAACTACATCTAATTTGCTTCCCCGAACAAATAAATGTTTCTTCATCACTAAATATCATCTTCTTTGAGTCGTTAATAGCCCAGGTTCGGTACTTTTTGGCCCATGTTAAGCGTTTTTCACCTTTTTCTGAACTGTAAATTGCTTTTTCCTCGGTCTTGTTGCATTACGGCCTACTTTCAGAAGTCTTTTCCGTATATTTGAGGGGCTCGCTTCAACACCAAAATCCAAAAAATCCTTCGAAGGTCTTTGCCTATCTTTCTTGGACTTCTTTTGCTACTTCTTATTAAAATTTCACCAATTCTTGGGGTAGTTTTCCGTTTGAGCCCACATTTTCCTTTTCCTTTTTGGAGACGATGTTCCTGAATCTTGAAATGTTCTTAAAATTCTTGAAGCACTTGAGTTGCCCACACCAACTATTATAGTTATATCTCTCATAGTCATAGAAGGTCAATACTCAATCAATAATGGTATGAAGTTTCAAGTAGAACGATATAGGCACCAATGGGAATCAAAAGGGAAAAGAAACAAAAACGGATGCAATTATAATAAATACAAAATAAAATACAAGATTGCTCACATGCGAAAGGAGACATTCAGTAATTAAAATTATGCAATGGGGAAGGTTCGGAAACATGATCATAATAAGATTTTCAAAATACAAATATATACAGCATACATACACATATATATATATTGTCACGAATATAAACGAGGCAAATAGTCCTTAATTATCGAAAACAAACGAAGCGAAATGAGTGTGTATAAGTGCGAATTAGACAGTGCACAATAAGTTGATCCATGACATAATTTTAGTATAGTAATGTTTAATTAGATACGAGCGTGCCGCTATGCGGCTTACATTCTACGATACACATCACACACTGACGATCTTAACAAGTTTAATACAAAGGCTAGCACAGCAGCGCCCTCGCATGGCCAATATTTCGGCACATATATACATGAAATACTTCTATAATATTTCTGGTGAGTGTTAAAAGCACTGTAAGACGTGGCGAGTGGATGTTATTACTGTAAGGTTGATCATATTTTATATGGTTGGTGTTTATTATTCGAAGGCATTGAAGACGCAGTCTTTTGAAATAACAACTCCGGTTTATTGAGCATTAACAGTTTGCGTTCCAACATCACAAGAAGCAGACATTTCACTTGACGAACACAAAGACAAAAAACACACACACACACACACACAACGCGCGGCTGCTGGCTGGCTACATGTTACAGATAAGAGAGACAAGAAAGCAGTGAGAGCGGGCTTTCCAGAGACATCGGTATTTATATCCGGCGGTAAAGACAGCGTGACTATTTTGTAACAAGAACTCTTATTGGTTAAAATGGGCGGGAAAGGGATTTCGGATACTAGTTGATTACGATTAAGATTAGGGCGTAAGTTTTTAACCAAAAAATTAAAGTTTATTTATAGATTATTAAAAAGAGTTAATTAAAAGGATGTTAGAGGGAATTATTACATACATACATGCAAATACTCACATATATCCTTATACAGTACATACAATCTGAATAATACGGGAAAAAGGCTATTAATGTATGCACAAAACGACGTAAAAGATTATTGGCTTTGAACAAAGGCAGAGAAAGGAGTAGGCCACGCTATATTGTTCTTTTGTAGGCAATTCATGAGTGTACGTCTTTCGGAAGTAAATTTAGTACAAGCAAGCATCAGATGCTTGACATTCTGAACAGCGTTACTGGAGCAAGAACACTGGTCAGTAGGCTACAAATTTATGCGTTTCAAATAGGCTTGAAAGTTTCCTGCCAAAACACATTGCTGAAACAAAAACAAGGTGTAGAAAATTATATGAAAAACATCTAGCTGCTGAAAATGTAAATTTGTGGTAACACTCTATGAGGCATGGGTATATTTAAGTAACTGTAATAAAAGAAGATCAATTTTCTACTGCTCAGCTGACATGAATGACCATACGAAACGGCTTCATCTGTGTACAGTAAAGTTCCCAGAAGAATTCGGGATAGTTTTGCAGGGTTTTGTTACAACGCAAAATTAAAAATCTAAAAGGTCTCAAGTAAAGCTAACATTAACTCACTCTATCAGCAGAATATTTTAAAATCAATTTTTGATGAAGAAATTCCAGCTTTATATGGAAAGGACATTGATAAAGTTGAGCTTCTTACGAACAAAGCTTCTAGTCACACGTCTAAGTCAACTGCCGTTTATTTAGCAAAGAAAGAACCAGGAACAGGAATAAAGTGCATCCCATTTGATGAAATACCTGTAAAATCACATGACGTTTTTCCTTTGGATTTTCATGCTTTCGGTTTAAAAAAACGAGCCTTAGGAATGTGGTATCGAAGGACACTGAACGGACTTTGGAAAACGACCCAAAAAGATTGGAGTAAAATTGGTATGGCAGAGCTAAGAAAAGTGTTTTCTCTCATGAACAATTCGAACTAGAGCTATTGTCAAGAATCATAGCTATCAGATAGAAGCAAATTGCCTAAAAAAATACGATTTTTATAGATAAAAATTAACTATCAAAATCGTTTCCATAAAGTGAGAACGACCTTCTGTAGAAGTTTCTCGTTAACAATTTTATTTTGCATTATTTCCATTAGAGTTAAACATTTTTTTTTATGGAAACCAATATTTGCCAAACACATTTACATGTTCATGGCAAAAAACCTCCCTAAACGTGTAAAATATTATATATTTTGCGTTTTTCAATTCCCCTTTAAACCGCATTCTTTCCACCATTTCCCAATAGGAGTTATCTTTTTTTTTCTTTTTCGCCTGCTGCAATTTTTTTTGTCGCTTCTTTTGTGTGTGTGTGTATTATAACTGGAACATTTTTTTTCAACCTTATATTTCTATGAGGTTTAGGGAACTGTTTTCTCAAGTTCCTCTAGAAAAATACGTTTTATACATAGCTTGTTTTGATCTTGCGTGAAAACACAAACGCATTTATTGCAATAAGGTCAAATGCATAGTAAGATAAACATATAAACATACAGGTCATTTACTAATTTCTATTTTGTATGTAAAAGCGGTAGCTAATTTATCAATAAAATCCCCTCTATCTTTCGTTTTTCTATAATATAAAATATACTGGCTTCTTTTTTTCCTGTTTCTCATTCAAAAATTGACCTCAAGGTTCATAATTGAAAGGAGGATTATCGATTTATTCTTTTTCGGCATCCGTGAAATAAAATTTAGATCCGGTTGAAAAACAGAATAATGTGGAAAATGTTTCGCTATCATGTGGTGATTAAAATTCGTAAGGAATAAATGGTTTTTCCCCCTGAAATTTCCAACGAAAGTTTTATTTTTCTTGAATAATTTTTTAGAAAGGTTTTAATTTGTGGATAAAGTATCCACCGCAATATTTCGACTAGTGATCTAGAGATATTAGTGATATGAGTCAATTAGATCCAGTTAGGTAAAATGTCATTTATTATTATTATTATTTAAGGGAAAAACACTTCTACAAGTCTGGAAAAATATAACAAAAAAAGTTTATCTATTTGAGAAATATTATAAGATGCTATAATTGAAATCCATGGCAGCTATCGGGATATAAATTAGAGAAAAGGGTTGATTAAACCTATTTAGAGTATGAAGGTTAAAACACTGTAGCTCTTCTGTTGCACGCTTGAATTCCACACGCAGTCTGAAGTAATCCCAAGCAGTGACGTCATCGAGCATATTTTATTTATTTATTTATAATAATGATGCTTTAAAATTATGATGTCTTGTTGCGAGTGAGAACAGTTTCTGTTTGTGTACAAATAAAATAAAGAAGAACGAGTAAAATGTTTACATAATTTCTGTTTTAATGTTTACTTAATTAATACTCTTCTAAGTCTTTCATGGTGGGACCCTGTTGGTAAGGTTCAGTTTATCCACTATACAGCTCTTAAGCGACAATAACCCAACCGATCTAGGCAAATAGGTAGAGCAATATCTTATTGGATAGCATTGTGGCGTTTGAGATAAATAATGGTAGCGTGATTTTGATTAATTTAAATATTTAGTTTATTTACGACACAGCTATTATTTACAGAATTATACATTGCAGTTATTAAACTTATTAAAAGATTATTAGAGGTTAAAACAGTGGTTTGTGAGAGGAGAGTTCCCTTTTCACGCGTCTGCTTCTTTCAAAGAGTCAGAGCATCTCTTCCTCTCTCTGCTCCGGGATCAAGGGGGAGGGGCGTTTATTAGCATCTCGTTACATCCTGCCAGAAGCGGGGAAAGGGTTCCTCCTAATGTCAAGGGTTGACGGGCGATCCAAGATGGTACTACGCAATAATTCAAAGTTGCACGGATGTCTTTGCACGTGTGGTGATTATTTTCACAAAGATGCTGATCACAGCTGTGAGATGAAAACGTCACAGATTGCATTTAATTCACATTTTTTAGTTACCTTTAGTAAGCCTTTATTTCACCAAAGCATATCAAGTTTTATCAGTTTAATTGGATTTAAATTCTTGTGGTGTAGAGGGTATTTCGTATCTCAGGCTCAGTGATGAGATACTAGGGATACTTCAGTTATTTATTCAGTCACGATCACAATACATGTAGATACAACGCATGCAAATTTAAATTATGATTTGTACAAATTTTAGAATATTAATAAATTTTCAGTGTTGTTGAAATCTTTTATTTAGAGAAGGCAAAATTGGGCCAGGATGGCATCCATCACATCTGCCCTCGGAAGATAAAATCTCCTCACGTTAGATCACTGGCGATACAACTGTTGTACCGCTCACTCAGTCTCAGTACTTCAGATAAGCCTCTTTGCCATCTAGAGTTCTAGAATAATGTCTAGAGCAAGGGTGGATAGACTTTCACATGTAACGGTCTACTTCTAATATTTACAAGGTGCTACGGTCCACCTAGTGGCGTAGATGTGGTGAGCTAAAAATGTCAACAATATTTAATGACAATAACAAATACAGAATATATACTTACTTACATTATTACAAACAACAACAACCTACGCTTTACAACACGTTTAAAGCAAAACGCAAGATACGAATATAATATCCCATGATACATTTATTATCATACAATTCATTAAAAAATAAATCATTTTCATACAAAGTTAGTTCTCGTAGTTATAGGTGGCCACGGTAGCCGCCTAGTAGTCAAGGTAACTGACTCGTGGCTGGCGTGTCATGAGTTCGATCCTAGTACCGCTGAAGACCCGCCTATGCAGAGGGGAGGATGCATTTAAAATATGTCATGGCTCTAATGTCTTCCAGTTAATATGGTGAAAAGTTAGGAGAGGGGGATGTCAGCTCAGGTGTCATCTTCGTCACTTGACCATAGTTCAAAATTACGAAGTCCATTGCCAAAAGCCCCAGTGTATCTGAATAGTGCGACGTATAAAAAATCACTCCCTAAAACTCGTAATTATAGTCAGAAGAAGACTTAGTTTGCATACTGTCCACAAATCTTGAATTTCTTGGTATATAATTTCTAATTGCTAATCTTGCACTGGATTCTAAGTGGTCATCTGTGAAACGGGAACAATATGATGGCTTAGTTACATTCCTCGTTGAAAAAACGCAGATTCACACACGTAAGTCAGTCAAATCCATTGTGAAAAGCCATTTCCCCAGTCTAGCTGGTGTAGTTGTTCCATTGATGTTCTTTTAGAATGCGCGTATTAGCTGTTAGTAAAGGTGGTCACCCCTAAATGTTTTGGTGGTCCACCGGTCGATCGCGATCTACTTAATGCCCATTCCGGGTCTAGGGTTTGTTGCAGTTCGAATCATCATAATCGCAAGTTCCATGACTGGCAATGTTCAAAAAGAAGTTCATGGATCAGAGTTCAGTTTCTACTAAAAGCTCAAGGAGAATAACAATTCTGAATTTCTGCAAGTTAAATTGAACGCTAACAAAAGCAATGTAAAAGTTGTGAAAGTGGGGTACCAATTCAGGTAGATCCCTTGATAGAGCTTCAAAGTTATGAAATCCTTTGCTAATAACTCACACATATTGTTCCAGAATAACATTTTTCCCCCGAACCTAACTGGCCTCTTCAATGTCTCTAGAAAGACCAATAAACGAGCTTCAGGATCGAAGTGCCTATTCAGATGTTGTCCATGACATTTTAACACGAAAGAATTTTCAAAATGTCCAGCAAAAGCTTATTTTGATGCCGTAGTGCAATGTTTAAATAACCACGCGTCTATTGAAATACGCTTAACGCGAAAACGCTTAAGACGAAATATCGGTCAACACGAAATCGTACAACTGTCCCGACAATCTATTATGTATTTTGATGCACTTCTTTTCTCTTAACCCGAAACGAAAATCGCTCAACACGAAAAAAGTTTCCTTCTGGGAGAGGGAGGATATTGAAACTGAGCCTAGACTTAATGAAATGTTTGAGGAAATTTCCGCATTGTTGAACTGTTCTTCTGTATCATTGGAAGAATTCGTTGCATCAGGAATTGTTCGAGGGAGGAATGGGGAGGTCCAGGGTCTAAAATCCACCATTCTCGTACTCTACTCCGATACGCTGCCCAACATACTCTTTTGATTTTGTCTATTTTCCGGAACACAAAACAGTAACCAATTAATTAATTAATTAATAATTATCATTAATCGGTAAAATTTATTATTAATAACAAATACTTAATTAAATTTTATGTACTGTATACACAGGATTATAATCCATCGAAAAAAAATCAAGGGCTTTAGGGGGGACCAGATCCGTGGACCTCCCCCCCCTACCTGTATGCGCCCCTGGTTGCAATAGATGATGATAATCTGCGTGCAGCCCCAATTATGGCAGACAAAGACATTTTGGAATTTGTTCAAAGATAAAAAATATCATTGATGTAGATTTGGACGACGAAAATGAAATGAAAAATGCTTCTCCTGCTTCCACTTCATCTGAAGTGAGGAACATCATGAAAATATGCGCAGTTATATTTAGACGCACTGCTCTTCACGCTATAGCTTTGGAAACTATTAATACCCGCTTCCCACCGGAGGAGTGGCTTCACATTTACACAGATGGCTCACTCTTGGACTTTGCCCAAGGCGCTGGCATTGGTGTTTTTAGTCACCCCTTCTCCTTCTATTTACACGCCGGGCCTTTGACAACTCACTTTGATGGTGAGGTTGAAGCTATACATATAACCCTTCAGCAACTTACTGTTCGTCTTCCCCCCCATTGAAAGAGCTGTAATTCTTTCAGATTCTACTTCTGCCCTTCAGGCTTTGTCCAACTGTAATGAGAATAATTGTTTACGTGTGCAGAACTGTAGAGAACTCCTGGGAAAGATAAAAGGAAAGATCGTCTTTCAATGAGTACCATCCCACTGTGGTCTTTGGGGAAATGAGAGGGCAGACTTTTTGGCAAAAAAGGGAACGGGTATCCTTCAGAACTTTCGCAGAGACCTGACACTTCATTCTGCCAAACTGGAAATTAAAAGGATTTTTAGGGAATCATTTCGCCTTACAGCTTCTCGTGTTGCTCGTGATAAGCCTTGGAGTACACTATGTAAGAAATCCCACGGTATTTCAAGTTCTCCTCGTTCTGCTGCTGTGGCTAAATTTAGACTTTTAACCGGACATGACTGCCTTTGTGCTCATCTGTTTCGTTTTAATTTAGTGACTTCACTTATCTGCGTTTTGTGTGACACTGGACAAGACATGACTGCCGCTCATTTGGACGAGTGCTCTGCACTGAATGATCTTAATTGCATTGTAAAAAGGTATTGGAGAGCCCGTTGCCTAATGACCTGATGGTCAATAGCCTGGCATTTGTAAAATAAATATTTAGACGCACATTCCAAAGGTGAAATGAAAAACAAAATAGACGATATCGAACAATTTGTTGAATATTAGATGCTTTTAAGAAGTCAATACAAAGAAAAATATCAGACTGTTTTCTAAAAACTCAAAAAATGTTTTTTTAAAAAAAAAAACTTGGAAAATTTTGCATTAAATTTTATTAACTTTTTGTTTCTTTATTTGTCTTTTAATACATGCAATACAAATTTATATAGACAATTATGTACTTCGATTAATTTAATGTTGTTGAATAGATCAGTGTTTCTCAAACTATGGGGTGTGATAACTCTATGAGGGGGGCGCAAGCATATTAAAAAGTCGAAAACTGAAGATTTTTTTTAAAAAAAATTATTACTTTACTAAATGAAACAAAATACATTCTGACATAATAAGAAATAAAACACGTATTTACACTGATATAATACACTTATAAATGTATGAGTACTGCATAACACAATGTATATTATGATTAATTTAACAAAATAAGTTAAGAACAAAACATTAATACTTACCAAGGACACCATGGGCTATTCATATATATATTATAAACAAAAATTAACCCTTATTTCGATAATTTGTAATACTTATCTTGATAATTAATCCCTTTACTGCCAATTAAAATGTATACGATTTGCTCGCCAATGCCACCGAGAAAGGAATAAATAAGCAAATCCTCTAAAATAAGTTAATCTAAATAAGTTAATACTTTTTTGCATTCAAAAGCCTTCGGAATAATTTTATGGATAGCAGTGCGCAGAAAATATCATACTTCGGAAAGACGTATACATACGTCTGGGAAATTAACTTGTTCGCTTAGCTAGACGTTTATATACGCCGGTGGTCAGTAATGCACACAGGAATTTTTCAAGGGGGGGGGGCAAGGTTCGAAAGTCCTCCATTCTTGAATTATGCTACTTTTGATTTTGTTGATTTTCGGGAACAAAACACAGTAAAAAACTAATTATTAAATAAATAATTAGCATTAATTAATAAAATTAATCATTAATAACAAATACTTAATTAAATTTTTTACATTCTGTATACTTAGAATTTTAATCAATCAGAAAACAAATCAAGGGCTTTGGAGGGGGGTCAGGATCCCTAGGGCCCCCCTGTGTGCGCCACTGCTGGTGGTACTTAAGAGGTTAAAATTGTATTGTAGCTTTAGCGTCAGAGTAACGTATTATTAAATTAAATGCAATGTTTTTGTATGGAGGGAGGGCGATGAAAATTATGATTGAATATTGGGCCGCAAACATTCGAACTTTGAGAAGCACTGGAATAGATGCTTTTTTCTTCTTTTTTGCAATATATTTTAACCCGAAAAATATATCAGTCTCTTCAATTTCATGTTGAACGATTTTCTCTGTATATAAATCCATGTTAATAATATGACGAACCAAAGTATGATAGGATATTGCTGAATGATGATATTGCTCGTATCAACATTGCGATCAAATAGCGTCCATTAAAAGCCCATTACTCCGAGGACTTTAATCGTCTTTGTAATTGCTACCACGCGATACGCCTTCTTCGTCATTAATGTAGGCGTTATCATTTACACGTCATCGAAATTGGTTTTAGACAAAGAGTAGATTCTCAGAATAGGTTGTTCTTTTACATTTATTTTGTGTTTCTCTGCCTTTACCATCAAATTGAAGCATTTTTAATTTTAAAAAAAATGAATATCTCTCTCTTCCAAGAATTCTTTTTCTTATTTCTCTCGTTCACCGTTTCATTTAAATTTTATTTAAGTGTTCTTTTTGTCAAAAAAAATTTCGGAAAGTGCAATTATTTTTAATAATTCGATAGGCAGAAGCTCCTCGCGAGGTACTGAAGCGATTTTCAAAGGTTAATTTCTATCAGTCAAATAATTCCATTACATCTAGAAATATTTTCATTGCATAATCTAGTCAATGTGAGACTGCTAATATAAAATTAAATGGACGATAGCGTTCTTCATTGCAATATTTTTTCGCTGTTTAAAAATTCGCAATCAATAAAACAGTCATTTTAACTACTCAATTGTTTTAAAGGTCTTATGAATTGTTTCTGTTCATCAAGTAATCGACACAGATATATGTCTTCAGTATCTTTTCTGACTTTAATTTCTGTGTTGCATTTTCTAAAAATAGGCAACAAGCAGTTACAATTGATAATAACGATTGTTTCATTTAAAATGAAAAATTTCTGATACCTAAATATGTGAGAGTAAGCCCTTGATATCAACTCATCATGGCAATGTGTGACAGACATTGAAAACATTTATGTTTTAAATATTTATCTTTGTACTTAAAAAATCGTGTAGTCTGGTTTAGCTAGTAATTCGCTATTCCAAACTTAATTTGGTTATATGGAGAAGCAGAAATTAATTCCAGGTGAAATAAATATGCTATGATCTTTCTATGTATTCTTGGGTCACGTTTATGAAATTATGGAGTATAGTATACATGTCGCAGGAAAATGACGAAATTAGGAATTTGATCAAATTCCTAAGGTAGATGTTAAACAGTAGATGTTAAATTAACGTCTCTTCAAGGTAATTTCCCCGATAAAAGTAAGGGATCTATCTGAACGAATCTCTGAGCTGTTTCAGTGAGATGATGAAATAATATTGTCACGATTTTAAAAGTGTTTATTTAACAAATATGGTGCATTATTAAACGTAGAAGTAAGTAATACAATAATAGTCGATGAAATGCAAAATATTTATTCGAAAATAATTAACAAATAATTAGAAAATTAGACTGGTATTTTTTGGCGTATAACATCTTTCCCCTCGGTTGCTTACGCACTAAAATATCAATCCCTATGTTAATCCTATGGAGCCATTTTTTTAAAGATATGGGGTTGATATTTAAGGGATCGATAGTAATACTATATGGCTAGGAAGTTCAAGTACTCGACCCCCCAGGTGTCTCTCCCCCTGGACAGCATTTGACTAGTTCATATCATCATTTCACTGAAACAGTTCAGGAATTTGATAAAAGGACTTACTTTCATCAAGGAAATGACCTTGAAGAGACGTTATTTTAATCTCTCCCGTCAACTGATCATATCCCTTAGGGATTTGATGAAGTTCCTAATTTCGTCATTTCCCTGCTATGTACACGTCATTCTCGTCACATGACATGTTTCAAAATGGAAAAAAACGAAATGCGGTAACAGATGATGTTAATGCCGCTATAAAGCAACCTATTGGATATAAATAATGGATCGTGTAATCAGAAATTTCGGTCTTCTTTGATAACATCTGAGATGATTCCTTACTTTCCAAACTACCTACGTGACGATTTTTTGAATCCTCATTAATTCACACGATATATCTTTGGAGGAACAAGGACTTGGACTCGATATCACGAAATTCATGTCCTTAACCACTAGGCTTTTGACAGCTTTATCAATCATCAGGAATGTTCCTTACAATGTTAAATGATCTTTCATTCAAGAACAATAATAATCTTCGGATTAAGACTTGTCTTTCATAAATGAAATTTCACTTGTAACGGGTCTATCCGCGAACCTTCAACTAATAAATACTCTTGAGGTAAATTTATTTCTTTTTTACTCTAAGCTCTATTGAAAACTTTCTCCCAAAGAAGATTTGAATTATTCAAATGAGTTGTTTTACACTGCTGGCCACCGTAAATGCAACACCAAGAAAGACAAGAGATAACACAACAAATTTATTTTGTAGATAACATATTGACCAAGTATCAAAAATGATTAAATTTATAGACTTCTGTGAAGTGTGGCTGCTGCCAGAATCAGTAGCCAGAGTAGCCGCCATTGTTGGAGATCACCGCTGCCACACGCCTCGACATTGATTCAAAGAAACTTTGGATGTGTTCTTGGGGTACAGCAGACCAAGCAGCTTCCACACGTTGCCAAAGATGATCTGGTGTTGCAGCTGGGAGTGTAATCTGGGTCAATTGTTGAGCAACCATGGACCACATGTTTTCTATCGGGGAAAGATCCGGAGAGAGAGCCGGTCAGGGAAGCAATTCAATCTAGTGATTGACGAAGAACCTTTGGACACGTGTGGTCGCGCATTATCCTGTTGAAATATGGCTGTGGGCAAGCCCTGAAGGTAAGGAAGGACAACTGGCTCCAACACCTCGGAGATGTAGCGCTGGCTGTTTAAAGTACCGTCAATGCGTACTAGAGGCGTGCAAGAGTGATATCCAATACCGCCCCATACCATAGTATCCGGTGCAGGACCAGTGTGGTGCGGAGCATAACGCAGCTGTTCAGCATCCTCTCCCCACGGTGTCTCCAGATTCGAATCCAAACATCGTGGTGTTGCAGACAGATGCGTGACTCATCAGTAAAGACAACTTCATTCCATTCTGCCAACCATATCCTTCTTTCATCTCACCATTGGCAGCGGAGACGTCTGTTGTTCTGCATCAAGAGCAGACCAAGCAATGGACGTCTTGCGGACAGACCACTCTGCTGTAAACGGCGTCGAATGGTACGCGCAGACACTGAATGATGCGTTACAGACTCAATGTGCTGTGCTATGGTTCGTGATGTGATTGAGCGATCCGTCACTGCGATGCGCACAATTTGCCTGTCCTCACGTGAAATGGTGCACAGAGGTGGATGATATCGATCCCGTCGGTCCGTCGTACCCTCCTGCATCCAACGGTCACATATCCGCATTACATTTGTTTGGTTTCGTCCAACACGACTACCAATTTCCCTGAAAGATAATCCACAATCTCGGTAGGCCACTATCCTTCCTCTGTCGAACTCGGATACTTGATCAAAAGCTGATCGCTGTTTTCTACGAGACATAACTGATCGTTTTGTGAAAAAACCACAAGAAAAACACAATTGCTGAACTTGAAATCGTCGAAATCTCCAAGCCTTAAATAGCGCTTTGAGGTGGCGCCACAGGCACGCGTGATGTGTGTCTGCGCTGAAATTCTAATCATTTGCATATATCACCTCCGCTAATGCATGCTGTAAATTTCATGTTATTTGCATGCTTCCTTCAGGGTGCTGCATTTACGGTGGCCAGCAGTGTATTTATGTGTGGTCATTTAGGTAGGCGAAGATAGTCGAGAGTTAGTCGACGAGTACTCTCTGGATGATCAATTATTGTTAAGTGCCGAATAAGTTATAAAATTGAGTTTAATGACTAAGTTCAGAGATCGTATAACAAATAAGAGAATTACTGTGAATTACATTAGAACATCGTTTATCCGAACGTTTATTATCCTGAGCGTCAAATATCCGGACCAGTTTTTTTTGTGAACTACATGTACTGTATATGAATACTTTTTTTGAATAGTGCAATGCTCAACGGTTGTTTAGCATGATGCCAAATGTGACGGGAAAACTCAAGGTCAGGGATATTTGGGGAATTTCAGTTGTGTGATTTGGTAAACATCTACGCGAAACATTAAGTCAGTTTGTTTTCAAGTGGTGAGTGTGTACGTGCTCTTTTGTTGAGTCGTGGACTGCTATGGCTTCGAATTCAAAATGGAAGCACAACGTCTTACCTTGAAATATTGACCTGTGTCACGAAGGGAGAATGTGGAGCGTCTCTAGCACCGTTTTATAATGGAAAGTCTACAGTAACACCGAAAGTAGCAAGGGTCCATCAAATGCTGACGCGTTTTCTTCGTTAGAGACAGCTATGTAGTGGCTCGAACACTAATCAGAGTGCTGTCCTACTCTACTATTGCTGCTCAAGAGAATTAGAGTCTCTGCCGCGAAAAAACGAAGGGGTACAACGGTACCATGAAAAATAAGCGATTATTTACTACAATAAAGGTAACATTGGGACATTTTGCGCCAATTTTGCTTTTTCTTCAAGCACGTTTGCCGAATGTGAGGATTTTTCAATATTCGTATAGTGTCCGGTTTCATATCATGGATCACCTTCGGTTTTCAGTTATCCGAACGGTGTCCGATTCCAATTGATTCGGATAAATGACGTTCTACTGTATACCGTAGATGTCCAAAGTGTTCCAAGAGTAAGTGAAGATGGTTATACTTATATCTTTAGTATTCTTAAGTCGTGTGATGTGTTGTGCATTTCCTACCGTTAGCTGTTTGATTTAAGTTTGTGGAATAATAAAATCTGAATTAAAACTGGTTATGGCCGATCTTTACTCGAACCCCCAAAGACCAACAACCTCAAGTAGGTTGTTACAACTTTCTATATGTTAAAACATTATTAAGGATATTAATTATTGTTTGTACATTGATATAGTAAGATAAAAAAATAATGCATATTATTCTATCAACTTTTTTCTACGTAAATAATTGTCCTTTTTATAACTTCTTTGCATACACGCATTTATCATACAATCATATGTAAAAGGAATCCATCAAAGAAGGATGAGAGGTAAGATGTTTACTTACATAGGGATGTTTACTTATAACGGGACCTTCATCTTATAAGTAGTGCCGGTTTATCTATTGAGCGCTTGGGGCGGGCGCCCAGAAGCCCGGATAAGCTTTACTAAACCAAATTCTGTGGTTATAAATTTCGATCCGCCGGTGTCAAGTAGGCCTGTTGATTTTCTGCGCCCAGGGCCTGAAATTAGCTTAAATTGGCACTGGTAAACAAACTCGTGGCACTAAAAAAACTTAAAGATCCTTGTTGAAGAGTAAGATTAATTTTATAGTCAGGAAATTGTACGTCCAAAATAAGGTTCTAAATTAGTAGCGGTGAATAGGAAATTAGAGAAGGGTGGAGGGAGATGACAAAGAATTTATAGACAACAAAAAGTATCGAGTATCTGGGAAGATTAAATGAAGGGTAATTTAAAGAGAATTTGAAAAATTAAGCTACAGAATAATAAGTTCTCCAAGCTTTCTGGGTGAATTTCGGATAAGTAAAAGGTGAAAGTTTACTAACTTAACTGTGATAATAATACCCAAAGCAGCAATGCTCTAACTTCACTATTTTTTGAGGAACTATTGTACGTTTCGGTTACCCATGGCACGAGTCTAAAAAATATACATGCCACGATACGCGACATTTTAAGCATACTTCAACTAAGTAAATTTGCTAAGGGATTAAAAAATTAAGGCAAAAATAACATTAGATGATAAGACCACAATTTGTGAAACTGTTTTTCATACACACTATTCCTAGTTTTAAGTGCCTAAAACGGAAAAAAAATTTAATTTTCACCTCCAAAAATGAATGGGCGGGAGTGCAACACTTTCTGCCATCTAAGTATCGCTACTGTTTTAATCATTCCTATTAAAACACCCCATGTGCATTGTTTTCCCCGCAGCGGTGCTCTCCTTGTAGGGTTTTACAGGGAAAGTTCGCTTCCCAGCATAAACTTGAAAAGTAAGATTGAAGAACTATAGATGTGTGACTAAGGTTACCAGATTGGCGATTTTGTTGCCCTTGGTGATAAATTTGGCAAAAAATATGATATCGCCAAGAAATCATGGAGAAGGCTGCGGGATCGAACCTTTTAGAAATTTCCATGAAACTATATAATGGACTTTTGAAAAAAAGAAAAGAGTGAGTGCAGAAGAGAGCTCAGTCGAGGCTATAATTTAAGTGTTGATTACAATAAGAGAGAGAGAGAGAGACATTTGTCTGAGTTCTTGCGAGAGGAACTGTTTTAGAGAGCTCTTTCTGGAACACTGTAAAGCTTATTTTAAGCGTGTTTTCATCAACTATAAATAATCACTTACAATATTTCTCCTTGTATATACGTCGATTTGTCTTCATGTAATCTGCTCGACCTATTCCATTAATAAATTCTGTTATTATTGAAATCACTGGAATCGTCTGCTGCTTTTCCGCCCTCAAATTTGTAACATCTGCTGCAGTGCTTCTCAAACTTTCAATATTTGCGACCTGATGTTCATTCATAATTTTCATCGTGAAACCCCTCCCCCATACAATAACAATGTATTAAGTTCGATAATACTGTACTTTGACGCTAAAACTTCAAAGCAACTTTAACCTCTTAAGTGTCTCCAACGTATATAAACGTTTCACCCAGCCAAAGCGTTAATTGTTCCTGACGTATCTATACGTCTTTTCAAAATAAGATATTTTCTGTGCACTGCTATCCACAAAATTATTCCGGAGGCTTTAGAATGCAATAAAAGGACCTTGGCAGTGTTTGCGAAAATTTTACTTATTTCAGAGGTTTTGCTAATTTTTATTCCTTTTCGTCTCCCCCCCTCTTCAATACATCACATACGCGTATCTACGTAGAAAACGGTGGCACTGGGGAGCGAATCGCGTAATTTTTAATCAGCAGTTTTGGGATTAATTATAAACCGTACAAATTATCAAGGTAAGTGTTAATTTTTGTATATAATTTTATATGATAAGCCCATGGGGTCACTGTTTGTTATTAAACTTGCTCTCAACTTAGTATTGTTAAATTAATTATAAAATACATTGTGCAGCACTGGTACATTTATAAGTGTACTATATAAGAGTAAATGTGTATTTCATTTTTTGTATTTTGTTTATTTACTTGCAGTAAATTAATAACTTTTAAAATAATCTTTTGTTTTCGACTTTTCAAAATGCTTGCACCCCCTCGTAGAGTTATGACGCCTTCCTAGTCGGGCGTGTCCCAAGTTTGAGAAACGCCGAACTGCTATGTTTAACCAGTAGAATCCAATGGTGTTCGTTCCATTTATTCTAAATCTTCTTCCTTACTTCTTCAGTGGCTCGACAGCCCAGGGTGATTGACAGAGCTCCTTCTCAAGAAGCCTTTTCCAGGCCAGCCTGCTTCTTGCTAGTGTTATCCAATTCTTAGTTCTCAAAACTAAGAGGCCTTTTTCTAGGCCATCAATCCATCTAAGATTTGGCCTTCCCTTTTTTCGGGTGTCAATTGATTGGGCATTGAAGACTTTTTCAGTGGTGCGGTTTTCGTCTATTCTGACAAGTGACCTGCCCATTTAAATCATTGTAATTTGAGGAAGATAACAATGTCAGATTCTTAAAATGATTGACAGAGCTCTAAATTTTATCTTCTTCGCCACGTTCCATTTTTCTGAATTCCTCCAAAAATAAATCTTAAAATCTTCCTTTCGTAGATACTTATCAAGTTCTCATATGCTCGAGACATGGACCAAATTTTACATGCATACGTTAATACTGATCTTAAAAGGCTTTTATACAATAGAATCTTAGTTTTTCTTTTGATTAAAATCGATTTTATATATTTTTGTATTCCATTAAGACATCTGTTAGCCATTCTAAGTCTCCTAGGTTCTAATAAAAGTTTCTAACAGACAGTAAAAATAGAATACGTTTTTTTTAATTTAAGTTAACTTATTTACAAATTTTTAGCTTGATAGGTATAATAAACAACAAAATAAATAATCAGCTAAACAAAAGTTGAGAAAACAAATGCAATTCGTTGAATGTGTGGTCTAATGATTGAATCCGTCCAGACTTTCAATGCATCTCAATTGAGTTCACAAGCAAACAAAAGGAAATGTAAAAAAAATATATCTCCTCTCCTACTCGTATCACACAAATGCAATTTGTCTTCCTAACTCTCCCATAATAACTTTTCCGACTGCTTTTGAAGGGGTCTTTCATTCAAAAACCAGAATTCATATTGCTTCTTCGCCTATTTACATAAATCTACTTAGGAAAGTGAACGTGGAATCACTAGAATAGCATTGATAGAATAGAATAAAAATTTTTTAATTGAAGCAGTACAGATAAGATATTACCTCACAAATATTATCTTCTTCTTTGAGGTAGATGAGTTCAAGTGTAGAAAGCGAATGAAAACTAAATTCTAGCAATTTATTCATGCTCTAGGAACTCAAACACTAACTCATTTGTTGACGATTCTATATAATGAAATCTTCACGTTTCGCAATTGATCCTCAAAAGTCATTGAAGGAAGATAGTAAGAAAAGCATTAGGGAAAGAGTTTAGCAAATGGTAGTAATGTAATAAGAAATTTTCTAAAATCTTGAGTTGAAAATATAAAATATGTGATGTCGATTAAGATGATGATGAAACATAAAAGGAAATGCAATCGAAATCCTTTTTGAAACGTTTAGCAGATATAAGCTTAAGAAATTCTGAAAAAAAACATGAAATACATGGTAACTTTTGAAAGCAAAAGAAATGGGATTCTTTTTGTAATCAAGTATGTTGGGTAAAAATGGAAGATAATGATTGAAAAAATTCAAGTCTTTTAACTGGTCAATTCTTTTACTCTGAACACCTTTTTTTATATACTCAAGCGTCACCATTGTCACCTGACTGTGGTTCAGTATTACGAGGTCCGTCGCCAATAGCCCTCGTATTGCTTCACAGGGCGACATAAATTAAAATCAACTCAACTCAACTCATTATTTTATCCATTTACAAATTTAGACAAAGCATTAATTTCCTTTCATAATCAAACAACAATTTTTGCTGAATTGAATTTTATGTATTAAAAATATGCAGAACACACTCACACATAATTTATTTATCATTGTTACCCTACTTATTATCAAATTGACCCGTGTTAAATAATACCATTTACTTAATATGTTTACATGCTACATCTTAGGATTGCCTCGAATTTCTTTTCCTGATACTTCTACTCTACCAAATAAACAACGATGAAGATGATCACCCAGTTTTGCCAAGTAATCAGTTGGTAAATAATGAACCTCTTGGTTGGCCTATTCACCGAAAAACTTTGCACGATTCTTTTCAAAAAAGGCATTGCTGTCCTCATTCCTAAGTAAATGGATCAAGGTTAAAGGGAAGCATAATATTCTAATTTTGACATCTGTGGTAATGCCCATCCTGATTTAGTTTATTTGAATCCATGTCTTAGAGAGAGACTCTGAGATAGTTTCTTCATTTTGTACTAGAATAGGACGGTGAAACTCGAGTTAGCCGACATTGCCCGCAATTTCATATGTTGTTCAAAGACTGAGGTACAACCGAGTTGAACTTCGCCCTTCACCTTCAATGACCTTTGATGAAATCGGTGCACGAACCTTCGACCCATTGTTCTCGGGGCTCGAGTCTTTGCCATGGATTGTCTTCACTGTTAGTAAATAAACTTCTCTGTCCGCGCCTGCGGAAGTAGTGGTCTTCTGCGTCCTGTCCACTCGCAAGACCTCTTTGATAGCTGACCCGAGTAATCGAGAATAGCTCCGAGTGCCCGAGGGTGCGCGCAGGCGATGTAGGTCGTCGTGGCAACAACAACACGCGCTACTTTCTTGAGCAGCTCAAGAAAAAGAAGTCTCTCTCTGCTGTCACTTCCGCACGGCGAGTCTTCCACCCAGACAACGATACCTTTTTCCTCTCTTCGTCGTGTTTCCGCTGAACTCTAAGGCAGTGACTGTATTACTATGCATTTCGGAAGATGGAATAGAGACTTTGAGATGGGTCCCTCAAGAGTATTTGACTTGCCAGAACGTTAATTAGGGAGTAATAATAATAATAAAGACTCCAAAGAATGCGTGATGGAAGAAATGTTTGCCGGTAGGATGGTGTGTTTAATTTTTTATACTGTGAAATTTCCCCTTAGAAAATAAGAATTGTGATCCATTTATAAGCGAGAAACGGAAAATGTATCTTTTTTTGTTGTTTATTACGTGTGTTATGAAGCATTGAATTATTTTAAAGAAGTGATGCAAGAGAAAAATTTATTGGAAAGTGAATTTTTTTCATTGTGTTCGTAAAGAGATAGAAAGAACATGTGTATTTCTTTTTAATTCTTAAGAATAAGATATCAGAGTGTTGTAATTTTATTGAGAGAGAATTTTATTGAATTTTATTGCAGAGAACTTCATATTTGACAGTCGCATGAATGTAAAGAAAGAAAACAATCTTGGATGTGTGACAAAAGAATATTAATGCATATTTTGCACATCTGCTTAAGTAATAGAGTATTTAATTAGTATCATTAATTAGTTAGCACACAAGCATTAATTTCACATTTCTTTATAAATTAACATAGAAATGGTAAAAAATTTGATAAAATAATTTTTTTTACATATACTTTCGTTAGTTAGTTGAATTAAGAGTTAGAAAGAAATTGTAATTCTCCAATATTTATTGATTTAGTCACTGTTATTCTATTTAGAAAATTAGAACTCTTTTTAGAAGAAAAATCGTTTGTTCTTTTTATCTTCAGAGAATAAATTCTAGAAAGAAGCGACACATTTAAAACACATTTTTAAAAACCTTTACGTAACATTAAAAAAGAAAAAACCCAATGCTTTCTCCGGAGAAGGAAATTTTGTGAGAAAAATCACTGATTAAATTGCCGAATATTTTTTCGTAGGCTAATTATTTCTCACAATATAACGGAGCATTCGCTCTTGGATGAAATCAATAAAACATAAAATAAATAACGGCGTGTACTTAAAACTTATATTTTTGAATTAAAAAATACAGAACTTCTCTCAAGGACTAGGCATGGTTCTCTTTTTCTTTTAAAAATCCATTTTTGGAAGATATGTGTAAAAAGTGTCTTACACATTCAGAAGATTTCAACAACGAGAGAAAGTGTAAAGAAGAGAAATCTTTCCCTACCAACTTGTTGGACTCGATGCTACAGCTACGCCGGCAGTGGATGTCATGTAAGTGAAAAAAAATTTTTTTCTTTGACTTTATTTCATTGAAGCCTGAAGGGCACTCATATGAAACGGATACTCAGCGAAAACGGATTTGTCGCACACTAATTCCATTAACAAAACCAATATTATAAACAACATAGTTACTTTCACCCATTTGAAACTAGTATAATGACACGGAGTAGGACATATGCGTGGGAAAAGACTTGTCTTTTGGTTGCAGTTAATAGCCCAGAACAAAGAAATATCTGATTTTCGACTAATATTTGGAGAGAAATATTACTTTTACGTTCTTTTCTAACTGCATAACTCTAGAAGTATCTAATTTTGGAATAATATTCTAGGAGATACGTTCTTTTTTAACTGTAACTTTTACGTTCTTCTAACTGTAGCTAGGAGTATGTGATTTTCGAATAATATTTTGAGAGAAGTATGACTTTCACTTTCTTTTAACTGTAACGTTCATGTTCTTCTAAAGTAAAACATAGAATATCAATTGAACGAGCTATTTATTTCTATGAGACAAATCTAAATAAAAGTAAAAAGTGATTTTAAATAAAAGTTAATTCCTTTATTTTAGTTTCGACTAATAATTTAATTGAGGGAATGGTTGCTCTTAAAATTGATTTAAAATCATTTTTTTTAATTTTTTTACTAATTTTTTTTTACATTTTAAAAATTTTAAAGATCATATACAAAATAACATGTACAGATATTGGAATATATGTACATGAAGAGGTTATTAAATGTGAGATTACTTATGTTTGTATCCTATACATTTTCCTGACGGATATATAACTGATAGTTTTGAGGTTCTAACCAAATTTGTAATTTTTAATTTTTGCTGTCCTAGAATATATAATTCTGACAGTAATTTGTCTTCTGAGTTACAAAAAAGTTTGGAGAGTGGGATTCCAACTCGGATGTTGAGATTTAAATTTACGAGGTCCCTTGCCAATAGTTCACATGTTGCTTAGAAATGAGACAATAACAAATAATCAATCAAGTTAAACGTTTTTATATATATCTAGATAATTTTAATTTTATTTATATATCTTTTTCTGTTATAAGTCTTAAATATCCTAAAAATATACGCTTAAGTATAACATTTCTCTTTCCAAATAAAGAGGGAGTGATCAATTTAAAGAAATTTTTTCAAGCAATCATTCGTAGTGCATTCAACTGCTGTTAGTGTATTCAGTTGCAAAACTTATTTGGATGTTTCTTGTGTAACATGTTTCTCACTCATTCATTTTACAAGCAAGGAATTGCAGAATTTCTCAGCCTTACAGTTCTTTCTTTTAAAATTTTGATTTTTTTTCGAAATTATTTTGAAGTTAACTTTAATGGAAATAAAATTTACAAGGGAAGAGAGAGAGAGAGAGAGCACTATTTTTAATGTCTTCATAAATTCAACATTTAACGAGTGAATGGAATTAATTCATTTCGTTTGTGAGAACTTCCGCAAATGCACCGTACTTATTCTACTAAAAATACACAACTCTTTTTTTTATTAGAAATCTGAAAAGTGAAAACAGCTAAAAGGATCACTTCATTTCTTTAAATTTAATATAGATTCTAACCGGTTACATTCTGAATAGTTGAGCTATTTATTTCTATCATTAGCAACATCTTACATTCGTCATACAAAATTTCTTAGAAATTTAACAGAGAATGGGTGAATAATGCAAAACTAACTATCCTATAATACTTTTATAATTTACATTTGTACAGCGTTTATAAAATTAAATATAAGTAGATGTAAATTTGTATATATTTTTCCTGGTATATGTGAAACTAAGAATCTTTTGCATTGAATATATTTTATAGCAATGTATTTGTATAATGATATATGCATGTTACTATTCCAATGTGTTACTTAAGTAATATTAAAATTAAAAATTATCTTATCATAAATGTTATAGAAAATTAAGAGAACATTTATAAATGAAGATTAACAACCAGAGAATTTGTATTTTTAGAGTAAATGTTTGTTAGAATCCAATAATCTGGGTAAAAATTTATTTATATCATCTTTAAAATCCTTATTTTTTGGGAGAAAAGTTTATCATTATACTGATTTAAATAATCTGAATTGTCTGCTTACGTCATAAGTGAAAACGATCTTTGGACTATCATTTGTTGGTTTATCGTGTGGTATGGTAAATCTTTAATTTAATTATAAAAATTACCACTGTCGAAAATCTACTAATTTTCTTGCAGAAAAAGTCTAACAAGGAATAAACCATATATTGCAAAATAAATTGTATCTTATTAAACATTTTTAATAGTTTCTTGCATCGTACCGTCTTCAAAATGTTGTCGTCGTGTGTTTTTATACTGAGATACATATATAATACAAGTGGAAGAACAGAAACATACAATATAAACAGAAGGATATAGATATTTATTACAAATGATGATCCCAGTATATAATAGAAGGGATGCGCTCCTTTCCATTCGGGACGGGAATCCATCACAGGTGAAAGTCCGACTTTTTACCTGAGGAAGATACTCAGCATTCGACCCCGAACCCACTCGGTTACAAGTCGAGGATCATATCCACCATACTGACTCGGCGGCATCGTCGGTTTCAAAATCAAAATATAAATAGAATAATTTTATAAATCTATTGTGCGATCAATAATTTTCTTACTCCTTTTGATCTTCCTTGTAATATTAAGTTCATTTATAACAGCTTATAAGATATGTTAAAGCATTTTTCCAGACTTTTAATGTACACTGCAGTTTGCAAAAAATGCAACACCATGAAGGAATCATCAGAATTAAACGAACTTTGCAGCAAATATCAATTATAGGATGTTCCGTAAAATAGTAAAGTTTCAGAGCCACCGCGCATGCGTGGCCTGCGCAGCACCCCCAGAATTGAGGCTGGAAGTGTATAAATAGAGGGCTGAAGAAGTTGAGGACGTTGAAAATATATAGTTAATGATTATTTGTTAGTGGCGAACGTTTAGTGAGACGTAAGTATGCCTCCCAAGGCGAAATAAGGAGAAATTCCAACAACTTACGTTTGAACGGGGGACGATTATCGGCCTTCGAGAAAGAGGATTTTCCTATCACGCAATAGGAGCTCGTGTGCAGTGGAACAGTTCCCCAGTGATGCGAGTTTGGAAGCAGTGGACCGACAAGCACCGAACAACTCGAAAAACTTTCAGTAGATGACGGAAGGTGACGTCAGCGTGCGACGATCGACACCTGCTCCGCATGGCGGTGAATGACCGTATAACTTCCTCCAAGCAGTTGGCAGCACGTTGGTCTACTGCTACAGGAGTACTAATGTCGGCTTCGTCAATTTGTTGACATTTGCTGCACCGTGGATTGCGTGCAAGGGTGCCTTTGTTCAGGATCCCCCTCACGGCAAATCATCGACGGCTGCGTCTGCAATGGGCTCAAGAGCACAGAGCCTCTGGCAAGATGATTGGTACTAAATTGTCTTTTCAGATAAATCACGCTTCAGTTTGTGGGACCATGATGGCCGCATACGTGTTAGACGCTCTGCCGGTGAACGCTGCCTTCCAGAGTGCGTTATCGAACGAAATGGTGGCCTAACACCCGGAGTTATGGTTTGGTATGTGATTTCTTATCATGGATGATCCATTTTGCTACGAGTTGAGGGTTATCTCAATAGCAACAGGTACGTCCGTGAAGTGCTACAGCCCGAAGTCATTCCCTTCCTTCGAGGCATCCCTGGAGCTATCTTTCAGCAGGATAATGCACGCCCACATGTTGCAAAGACTGTTCGAGACTTCTGTTCAGCCCAACACATGCAACTTCTACCTTGGCCTGCTTATTCGCCGGATATGTCACCTATTGAGCACGTGTGGGATTTGGTTGGTCGGCGTCTCGCTCGGGATCAGCGTCCTGCAGCTTCAAAAGACGAACTTTTGCTGCACATACAAGCAATATGGAATTCTCTTCCACAAGCAGACATTCAAAATCTGTTTGACTCCATGCCACGTCGTACTGCAGCACTTATTGCAGCGCGTAGTGGCTACACACAATACTAATTTTGGACACTTAATACTGTTTTTTTTCCTTGGAAAATTTCGTCATTTATTTGTATTAATAAAAGCCGTTTGTGCATTAAATTTCATTTAATTCTGATGATTCCTTCATGGTGTTGCATTTTTTACAAACAGCAGTTTATATATTAAACTTACTTGTAAAAATCAGGAATTTAATAACACTGAATCCTCATGTGAAATTTAGTAATTGTTAAAATAAAGAACCTAATATCTTACAAAATGCTGAAATGCGATTATTAATTTCTCCAGCTATAGCTGTTAATTTAATAAAAACTCTGCTATCTTGAAAATTTTTACCTAGTAATTAATTATTGTAATATTTAGAAATTATAGCATAGTTTCCAGGTACTTTATCAACATTAAAAATAATTTTGGAATAATAATAATTATTACATATATGTATAAACTTATTCTTTGTCTTAAAGTTATGTTTAACCTTATTTCCTAAAACTAACAGTTTAGTATTATAAAAGAGCGGCCGTCTTGTTTTCGACTAGTACTGTCTTGTTATTCTTCTTTTTATTGTTTTGCTTTATTAGATTTTGCACAATTTAATATGTGATTCTTAATGTTATGTATGTCTATACATAGACATATGTAATATCAAGACACACACACACAGTTGCTGCGCAACTTTTTATAACTTCTATATTTTTCATAACTGTACTACGATCTTGTTTAAAACAGATATTTTACATACCCTTCCTTCTAAAGAGAGATGCGGTAGAGTTAGTTTTCCCTTCGAAAAACCTGTCTGGAGAAACGAAAAATTATTATTTTTTCTTTCTGTCTTCGGCGATCACCTCCTTTGAGGTATATATGACGCCGATGAAAATTATCCAAATACTCGCCAATCGCCCGCGGAGGAAGAAGTATTAATACGCCAAAGAAATGTTTGGCTCTTTTTACTTCTGTTGCTCACGGGAGAATTCGTCGCTTCCTGAGAGGAAACAGGAATTAAAAAAAGAAATGAAGAAAATCATCTGAAGGGAAAGCGGCCTTGCCTGGGGTCAGGGAGGTTCGACTTGACGTAACAAATCGCAGAGATTAGTCATATCTGCAGGGGAAAAGAAAAATATTCCAGTTTCTTGAGCAGCGCAGGAAAAAAGTAATAAATGTTATATTTGAGGGCATGAACACTTCAACTACACCTGAACTGTTTCGGTAGTTTCGTTTTGACTGTTTCGTCAATTGATATAATTACTGCATTTTTTCTTTACTTGGTTTTCTGAAATGGAAATGATGAAATTGTGGAAAGTATGCTTTTAGGGTTTCTTTGGGAATAAGTACGGTTTCGTAAATCCAGGCGAATATTTTTCATTCCTTTGAATATTTTTCAGTAGACATAACTGTTTTTTAATAATATATAGATGCATAAACTTGAGGAATCACTCGCATGTGACATGCGAATCGAGATCTGTTCACTCTTGAAGTAACGTCATAGTTTCAAAGAGAAATTGCACATCTGGTAGCTTTTGTCCATTACGAAAAAATACCATCGACATCAGTTTTTCCTAAGATCACAGATTTTTCTAAATTGCCAATGATTTTTTTTTTATAAATTAAGACGTTTCTAATATATAAAGAAGAAAATTATATATATATTTCTGAAAAACCTAAGGTATCCGCTACTTGCGACAACTTTTTTTTTAATAAAAAATATGGAGCTATGGAATCTTTTTTGTGGGTTTTAGATTTATTTAGTACATTTAAGGTAAAAAGTTTAAGTTAAGAAGAAAAAAATAAATTATATTATAACTAAAATAGGAAAAAATGGGTAAAATTTTACAAAAAATCACATAAATGGGGCCCCCTCTGTACAAAAAATTTATGAACAAAATCTCAATTTTTCAATTTTGATTTGAAACTTTGGTATTCCTTTTTGAAATGACCTTCAGGATAAGAGATATTTTAGTTTGTACAAAAACTAGAGCACTTTTTTATCTTAGTTATTATGTGAAATTGCTTAAAAAAACAGTGATTATATTTACATAAGAGACAGTCAATTTTTTAATGAAGCAGTGGTTGATAAATCTGAAGGTTAAAACACTTCTACTTTTGCACAGAACATACACCAAAAATTTCTGTTAGTTATTCTTAAAACTTTTTGAGCAATCTGTGTCCCCATTTGAATTTTTCGAAAAAAAAACACATTTCGAGAAAAATGCATTCTAAAGTTTGACATCTTGTTTAAAGTTATGGCATCTGCTTTTACTAAAACACTTGCAGTTTTTGTTCTAATGAATGGAAAATAAAAAACTTGCTATTTTTACAAAGCTAATAAGACGGTATATAAAATAAAATCGTAAAAAAACTTAAACTTTTAGAAAAATTCATGATTTTAGGGTAGTCGGATACCGTAAGATTAAAAGCTTCCAGAAGTGCAGAGTTCTAAAAACTGTGCTCTTTTGTACGTAAGTACTGAATTTGTTTGTGAGCTTACTGTATTCAGCTTACTGTATTCAGTTAAGGAAGTGCTTATAAATATAATTCTGAATAAATCAATTCATTATTTTCTTCCTGGTTGTAGGTCTATCACAGGTTAAATGTTTTACTACTTTTTTTTGCAAAAGTTTCCTTCCTTCTTTGGATTAATAAATGACTTTATGATCATAGACTATTCTTCAAGTCAATAACCAAATCTTTAAACTTTTTAATTAAAAAAGACCGGGAAGTACTTTCTTTTCCTGTTTGATAATCAAAATAATCCTCAAAATATCATTTAAAAATGCTGAAGAGTTTGTTTCAATAAATCATATTTTAAAAAAATGAAATCGAGAACGAATGAAAAAAGATCAGTCAAAACGTTGGGTACCACAAGCACAAAACAATCCGTATCATAACAAATACGAGACAGGAAGAATCTGCAGAGATTGATGGGTATTTTAAAATTAGAAAATAGCAGTATAGATTACAATCAGTTTTTTTTTCGAAACTAAAACGCATAGAGGCATATCTTTAAAATAAAACCACAATTTTGTTTTCTAGCTTCTAGACATATGGCTTGTTTACATGTTTAAGTTAAATTTGTGTCATGGGAATATTTTCAATCTGTATAAGAAGTGTTTATGGGATTATAATAGTCAAATAAATGATGAATCAAGGAAAATTGCAACGTTTTAATGGCTTAAGAAATTTAATTAGCATAATTAATTTTTAAAAACTAGCGTTTTTTAATACATCTGATGAATCATCCAAAAATTGACTTTAAATTCCAAAGTTTGTAAAATTCTTTGACAATTGTATATGTTGTGAATGTTTAAAAAGAGGATCCCATCTAATGTTAACTGAACTTATGAAATATTCGAAGAATCAAAAAGGCTTTGAAACAAATAATGGAAAATTATTTTCCAGACCTAAAAAACAAACGAATAAGTAAATATTCTTATAAAAAATATGATAGAATAAAACTATACACAAAAAATATATTGTAAAGTATAAGCATTTTTTAAATATTTTACATTCTCTGTCGAGAAATTACTAAATCCGTATTTTGTTCAATTATTTCTAATAGTTTAATAAATATTCAAAATGAAAAATCACATGTAGTAAAAACTATCTCTTTAAAGGGACTGTAAGCTAGATTATATTTATGTGCTAATGATCCTTCTATCCCTGTGTCCAAAAACAGAAAAATGTCATAAACATTCCCTTTCATTTTTGAAATGAAAACATTAGTTTGAGAAATATTTCCATTTTAAGAGATATGAAAATTTTTTTTAAAAAAATATATAATATATAAATAAATAAAATAATAAAAATATTTACATCGCTTCTCTGCATAACTTTCGTACAGAGTGTGAAGAACCTTCTTGATAATTCAGAAGTTTCCTACTCAAATAATCTGTGGAACTTTTTGGGCTATTGTAGATGCATGTATTTTTGCTAAATTTTGCGACCGAATTCTTTTACATCGTCTTCTCTATTAATTTGTTATTGAAAGATAATTTCTTTCTACTCGCAAGCGATCTTACTGGCCACAATACTATTTCAGCAGGGAAACAAACACAGTCCAAAACTTTCGTAACAATATATATATACATATATTTGTAATAATTCCCTTTAATTTTTCAATTAAATTTTTAATTGGCAATAGTCTTGGCCTTCAGAACTCGTGCGTAAATAATTAACTAGCTTCCCAATTATAACGGGATAATTGTAACCGTATCTCTTGAAAATTAAAAATTTGGGTTTTTAAAGTAAGATTACATCACAGAATCTATCGAACGATATCTTTCCACCAATCATAGTCTCCGTCCACGGAAGTCACGCGGATTCCAAGACTTTTCATATTGCTGCGTTATATAAATCAGTGCTCCGCAACCTTTTTATTGCTGCGGACTGGTCAACGTTTGATAATTTTACCGTGGCCCGCTGAGAGTGGGACACGTTGACTGTTTATATTTTAGATTATTTTTATTTAACAATTTTTATTTAGTTACGTTCAAATATGCCTTCAGAATAAAATATAGTTACACCAAAAATGAATAAAAGTGATTTAACGTGGAATATAAAGTGATTTCTGTGGAAAGTTGCGCAAAATTCGAAGGAAATGCGCCACTTCAAATAAAATGGTAATAGTTTAATGTTCTTTAGGCGGCCAGGAACCACTTGATCCACGGACCGGGGGTTACGAGTCACTGATATAACCCCCCGAGACTTTAGTGTCTTCGTCACAATGTAGAATACGAGTATGTCTTATTCGTGTTTGTGTGCTTTGTGTACTAATTTTGTTTGTGTAAAGAGTGTTTTTTTCCAGGTATAGAAGTTTAAGTTGGCATTACTTTCCAAGATGGTGACCGATTTAACAGCTGTCAAGTGATTTATTCTCAGTTTGGTTTGGCAATTCATCAAAACGATCATCAAGCAAGGCGTAGATTCGTCGAATGGGCCTAAAACGAGATTGCCGTTGTTCCCGATTTTCATAAGCGAATTTTGTTTAGCGATGAAGCGCACTTCTGGTTGAATGGCTACGTCAACAAACAAAACTGCCGCATTTGGAGTGAAGTTAATCCACAAGTGTATGTCGAAACACCGTTACATCCAGAAAAACTGACTGTTTGGTGCACTTTATGGGCTGGTGGAACACTTCTTCAAAAACGATGAAGGCCACAACGTTACAGTCAATGGTGATCGGTATAGAGCCATGATTACTAACTTTTCCTTCCTGAATGGAACAATCATGATGTCCAGGAGCTGTGGTTCCAACAAAACGGCGCAACATGTCACACAGCTCGTGGTACAATCGATTTATTGAAAGACACGTTTGGTGACCGCCGAATTTCACGTTTTGGACCTGTGAATTGGCCTCCAAGATCTTGTGATTTAACACCGCTAGACTATTTTCTGTGGGGCTATGTAAAGTCATTGGTCAATGCGGATAAGCCAGAAACGCTTGACCATTTGGAAGACAACATTCGCCGTGTGAGTGCCGATATACGGCCACAAATGTTGGAAAAAGTCATCGAAAATTGGACGTCCAGATTGGACTACATCCGAGCCAGCCGTGGCAGTCCTATGCCAGAAATCATATTTAAAATGTAATGCCACAAGATTATCTTTCGAATAAAAAAAATTCATGTCAATCGAATAATACATCATTGTTTTATTGCAATTTAAAGCTATATACCTCTAAAAGAACACCCTTTATGTCTTTCAAGTGTCTAAGTGTTAAATAAAAAAGTGGATTATCTGTCATCAAGACAGTCTTCTCAATACCAGCCATATTACAGCAAGAAAAGATAGATAAAGAAATTCCTTACACTCACTACGATCTTATATATATGTAAATTTTTATTAAAGTCAAACTCTGAAACAACGCGGTAACAGATCTCGTAATTTTGAACCTCCGTGTAGAGTTTAACGCTTCAGCTGGTACCCTGTTCTCCAAACTTCCACGCTATGCCAAGTGAGGAATTTGAGCCTCAATATATATAGATTTAAGGCTTTCTTCAGTTAACGTTAAAGAATAGGACCCAAATTTGGAATATTTTTTCAGATATAAAAGTATTCAAACATTAATATTATATCCTGTCTCCACTATCCTGTAGGACAGAGATGCCGAAACAGTGGCACGCGTGCCATCAATGGCACGCGACACAATATTTTTGTCACGCCAATGATCAAAATTTTTTGCATTTTATTTCAGAATAATAAAGTTCACTATGAAGTATTATGAACAAACGCAAGTGATCGGTCGTGGAACGGCTGGGAGCACACTCGTTTATTATTGTCTTGCCTTAGTTACGTCGTCAAGGGCGGCATTTGGATCAAATTTGAAAAAAATATTTGTTTTTGTTACCAAAAATTTGATATATTTTCTGAAATATTATTCAGTGTGAATTTGGTATTTCATTTAAGGTATCTTATTTTTTTTTTAATTTTGTGCTCTGTATATTTAAGGTATCCGACTACGTTCGGAACCGTGATTTTCAAAAGCGCATAAATGGATAATCTTCATGATATTTAGGGTCACTTAGATTAGAATATATGCATCAAATTGTTTTAAAGATATTTTGACAAAGTTTTTTTATTTAAATACAATATTTTGGCAAAAAATTAACTTAGAATAATCTTTTTTTCCAAATGTTCTCCTTTTGTGAAAAATGCTTCCATTAGAATAATATTTTGCCTGTATATAGCTCAGACCTTTGTTCAGAGGTTCAACTAGAATTTTTGAAATATATAACTTAGAAGCGGGTTTATTCATATTTTACGACAACAGAGGGGAGCAATTATAAGAAAAAGACGCGAATAATTACTTCAATTGGTGGTAATTCTGAAAATATTGTGTATTTTTCAAAAATTCTAGTTGATCCTCTTTAGAGAGGTCTGAGCTATATGTAGGCAAAATATTATTATAATAGAACCATTTTTCACAAAAGGAGAGAATTTGGAAAAAAGATTATTCTACGTTAATTTTTTGCCAAACTATTATATTTAAATAATTTTTTTTTGTCAAAATACTCTTAAAACAATTTTATGCATGTATTCTAATCAGTAGCACACACAGGAATTTTTCAAGGGGGGGGGGGGCCGGGGTCGAAAGTTCACCATTCTTGTATCAGGCTCCTTTTGATTTTGTCGATTTTCGGTAACAAAACACAGTAAAAAACTAGTTTTTCAATAAATAATTAGCATTAATTAATAAAATTAATCCTTAATAGCAAGTAATTAATTAAATTTTACGTACTATATACTTAGAATTGTAATCAATCGGGAAAAAAATCAAGGGCTTTGGGGGAAGGGTCCGGACCCCTAGGACCCCCCCTTGTGTGCGCCACTGATTCTAATCTAAGTGACACTAAATATCATGAAAATTATCCATTTATGTGCTTTTTTAAAACCACGGTTCCGAATGTAGTCGGATACCTTAATGACAGTTTTTCTTTATGTTGAAACTTGAAGGGCTTCGAGAGAGGCAATAGTATATGTTAAAGCATGAAATTTAATATATTTACATATCTTTCACTAGAAACTTTCTCCCCATCCTGGAGTGAGGTCACAAAGGACATTCCTTTCACCCTTACGATGTCCAGTTTCAGCTATCCAAAAGGGGACACGGGTAATAAGAGGTTTTAGTAATAGAGTCACAGAAAATGTTTTATTTTAATCTTGAATATAGTTACTTTTAGTTAAAACAAACGCTTGTGATCCCCGCCATTAGTAGACTATTTTTCGAAGAGATTGGCCTGCTTAAATAGACGATTCCTTCACTTTCATTTCACTCGTTTAAACCTATAACAAGAATATCCTTAATTTCGAGTTTTTTAAGACTTAAAATAGTGTGTGTGTATATATATAGAGAGAGAGAGGGAGGGGCGGGGCATTTTCCATTTTTGCCCGGGGTGGCAAAACTGCTAGAGCCGGCCCTGACGTCGTGGAATACAGTTGCTTATGATGCAAAATTTGTTTTCGCATAGCATAGTCAATTTCGTTGGCACAACTATATTTTAAAGTTTATTTGTGTTATATTTACGATTTTTAATTATTATTTAACTTGGTTAGCTCAGCAAAAGAACAAAAAGTGCAAGATAGTAAGTGCAACAGAGAGTTTCAAACTTGGTGAATCTAGAAATATGTCATAATTAGTAAAAGAGACAAAGAGGTGTATTTTATGCTCTAGAACAGTGGTTTGCAGAAAATCGTCTGTAAAACGGCATTTTGAAACAAATCACAAATCCTCTTATCAAAAAAGTGAACCACAGCAAAAATAAGTAAGTGCTTAAAAGCCATTAGGTAGATGACCCCAAATCAGCATGCATTCTGCTAAAAGATACATCTTACAATCTTAATACGTTATTTGTTATTCAATCTGCAACAAGAAGTCACACTAGTGTTACTTTAATTTGAATTACACGTATAATTAAAATATTTACAATTATACAGCGCAAAAGGTATTTCTTCGAAGTAAATTAAGAGTTGTTAGTATTTACAGAGTTTTATTATTTTCTCAAAAATTACAAGTCAAAATTATTTGACGGCACGTCTAAATTTGATTAAACACTTCTTTAGAAAAAAATGGCTCGTTGATCCACAAAGGTTCCTGCTGCAGGATGTCACTTATTTTATCAAATTGCTAATTTTTGTTCAAGTTGACTCATTTTTTCTTTTATAAAATGTGTTTCGCAATTTTTCTCCTAAACCGTAATGATAAATGAGATATTCCTTTGTGTGTTAGAATAAAAAAATTAATTATTTATCAATATTTAGAAATTTTAAAAATGCTCTATTATAAACAAATGTATGAATTGCAACGTTAAAAATTTTCATGCAAACAGAGGCATTTTTCATTCCGAAAATGTTCTTCGCTTTTACTTCCAACTCTCGTTCAATTGGCGAAATCAGCTTTAACGTATATCAGCTCTTCTACATGGCAGATCTTCAGTAGCAACCTGAACTTGCGCGACACATCAATTAAAATTTCACGATCATTATCACTCAGCTACGTGGCCACACACAATTACATAAATAACTTTAATTCCATTAAAAGGTATCCGAATATGTTCGGAACAGTAATTTTGCAAAAGCGTATAAATGGATAATATTTACGACATTTAGTGTCACTTAGATTAGAAAACGTATATAAAATTGTTTTAAGAATAGTATTACAATAAAAAGTTATTTAAGTACAATATTTGGACAAAAAATGAACATAGAATGACCAATTTTCAAAACGTTCTTCTTTTATGAAAAATGCTTCTAGTACAATAATATTTTGCCTGTATGTAGCTCAGACCTCTGTACAGAGCCTAAACTAGAATTTTTGAAATATACAACTTAGAAGTGGATTTATCCATATTTTACTACTGCAGAAGGAAGAAATTTTAAGAAAAAAAAACGCCGATAATTATTTCACTTGGTTAGTAACTCTGAAAATAATGTGAATTTTTCAAAAATCCTAGTTCAAACTCTCTGGAAGAGTTGCTTTCTTTATGTAAGGAAAATATTATTATTATAGAAGCATTTCTTATAAAGGTAGAATGTTTTGAAAAAAATTTATACAAAGTTAATTTTTTGCCAAAATATTGCATTTAAATGATTTTTTTTTGTCATAATGTCCTTAAAACAATTTTATAGATGTATTCTAATCTAAGTAACACTAAAAATCATGAAAATTATTCATTTTTGCGCTTTTTTAAAATGACGGTTTCAAACGTAGTCGGATACCTTAACGGAAATGATATATTAATTCTTTGACTTTATGATTATAATGTAAGAGTTTGCCCAAAAATTTAATATCTTACACTGCTGAATTTTCAACCTTTTATGTAATATGAAATATTATAATGAATACAGTGGCGTAACGGAGAACATTAGCCCTCCCCCCCTGCAAAGTCAGGTTTTTGGGTCCCAAGCCGGATCTTACATGTTATTGCTCAAAAATTTGCTCATTGCCAAACCAAACTTGGTGTCAGTCAGGCTTTGAGCCCCCAAGAATTCTGGGCAATCCCGCAATGCGGAAGTGTCCGAGACGTACGTTACGCCACTGAAGGGATATTATATAATCTATAGATTATGATTTTGGATTATTCTTATGAATATAGATATAGTCAAGATATACGAGTATTCTCAGGTTTTTACGTAAAAGGTTAACTTCTACCTTACTTTTCAAAAAAGCAAAAAAGTACGAAATTGTAAAATTTTCGAATGACACGATATTGCATCACTCACTGGATCCAACCAATAGGCTTGCAAACATTAAGTAATGTGATTTTAGAACATTCTCGATTAGGGGTGGCCAACCCGCGGCCCTCTTGAATAATTTTGCAATCCGCGAGATTCCTTATAACTTTACAAAGTATGACTATTTTGTACAATATTTTTGATTTAAGTGTTTTTTTAACAAATAAATCTCGTTTCTATTTTAACACGTTGCTTCTGTTACTGCTTTCGAAAATGAAATTTACTAAAAATAAATCACGCTCAAACTTAACGGTCAAAAACCTGCAGCATCAATTACGATGCGCAAATACACGCATTGAGACCGATTTGTAAAAACTAAATGAACGAGTTGCAAAACAAATATCTCAGCAATTAAATTAAACATTATTTCATTGTTGCATTATTATTATTATTATATTATCCATGTTTGTATACATGGAAAAGAATGAAAACAATAACAACATGTCATTCTGTTTTAAATTTTCACTCCAATAAATGTTTGAAATGGGTCCGAATCTAAGAAAGATATATATTGTTATACAGTAGAACATCGTTTATCCGAACGTTTATTATCCGGAGCATCAAATATCCGGACCAGTTTTTTTTTTTTTGTCAACTACATGTACTGCATATGAATACGTTTTCGAAAAGTGCAATGCTTAACAGTTGTTTCGCGCGAGGCCAAAAGTGATGAAAAATTCCAAGGTTTGGGATATTTGGGGAATAGTCAATGATGACTACAGGGTAGATTACCGACTTTGTCCAATCGATCTCAGGATTTCAAGAACGCGATGAAGAAGATATAGAAACCTGGATGGCATGCGATGCAGAAGACTCTGGATTTGAAATGCTAAATGATGACGAAATTGTGACTTCGGTGCAAGAAGAATCCGACCCTCTCGACGATGAAACGGACGAAGAGGAGGACAACACAACAAAAGTAGCAAGGGTCCATCAAATGCTGACGCGTTTTCTGCGTTAGATACAGCCATGGAGTGGTGCGAACAGCAGACCGCTGTCCTACTCAACTACTGCTGCTCAAGAGAATCGGAGACCTTGCAGCGAAAAATCGAAGGTGTACAATGGTATCGTGAGAAAGAAGTGATTATTTTCCACAATAAAGATAAAATTTAGACATTTTACACCTATTTTCTTTTTCTTCAAGCACGTTTCCCGCATTGGATGATTTTCAATATTCGTATAGTGTCCGGTTTAATATACTGCATGGATCGCATTCGGTTTTCGGTTATCCGAACAATCGCGCATCCGAACAGTGTCCGGTCCCAATTGATTTGGATAAACGACATTCTACTGTATATTAAAAGGTTTTTCCGATGTGGCCCGCGATGTCATTAGGATTGGCTATCCCTGTTTTAGATGATTATTAGGTTTGAATTAGCTGAGGGCTTTTGGATTGAGACGCTTTTAAAGTCTGTCTCAAGCTTCACTGGAGAATCTACACGTGGTCGCTGCAATTTTTTCGTTTTGCAAATAGATTGCTCCAAAATTGCTCTTCCTCTTACTAAGAGTTATCGTCAGTAAACGAAAGGGCCTACAGCATGTTTTCCTGAATCCTTTTCAACACCGCTATATCAAAAATGCCATCCAAGTAAGCACAACTTTTCATATAATATCCGTTTGTATATTTATTGCTTTCATCGAATCTCCATCCAATAATTGGCAAATAGGTTAAAATGTCAAAAAATAAAAGAACCTGGCTAAAGACAGTAACTCTCAGCTTACACATTTTGATCTTTTCCCCATTAAATAACTTCAGAATTTGAAATTTTCCTGGTTTTTGTTTCATTGCTTAAAAATGTTATACACTTTCCTTTGGAAAATCTTCCATGAATGCACTCATGTCATTGTACAACGTAAATTAAATCAGGTATTTATGTACACTTCAAAAAATTTCCTCCAACTTCTCACTTTTCGTTTTTGAGGCCAGTGATTCGATTATACAATAAAAAAAATTCCCTTTCATATATAGGGAAATACTTAATTTTTCGAAGAAGGAAGTGACATATTTCCTTCTTGAAACTAATGCAAGTTTCAAGGTTATGTTTTGTATTCTTCTTTCAAATAGAGATCACAGTTTTGTACTAAACATTTCCCCGTCACAAATGAGGTAATTTTACGAAATACTTTTAATTATTAATAAAACTTGAATTTATTTTTAATTTCAAATTTATTTCCCTTCTCAATTAATCAGCTCGAATTCATTCAAAACTTTAAATTTTCGAAAAATATTTTTACAAAAAGAGATGGCAGAATATGAGTCGAGTCCGGAAACTAGGTACGGTTTTGGATAAACTCGCATAAGAATTTTTTTTTCAAAACAAAATTTCTTTCCTTCCTTCCTCAGTGGCTCGACAACCCAGGGTGGGCGTTAGCCTTGTCAAGAAGCCTTTTTCAGGTCAGCCTTATTCATGCTAGTGTTCTCCAATTCTTAGTTCTCAAAACTAGGAGATCTTTTTCTAGGCCATCAATCCATCTAAGATGTGGCCTCCTTTCTTCGTGAGGCAGTTGGTTGGGCATTGGAGACTTTCTTAGTGGTGCGGTTTTCGTCTATTCTGACAACGCGACCTTCCGATTTAATTCGTTGTAATTTGATAAAGTTAACAATGTTGGATTATTTAAATGATTGATAGAGCTCTAAATTTGATATTCTTCGCCATGTTCCATTACCTTGAATTCCTCCAAAAATAAATTTTAAAATCTTCCTTTGTAGGTACTTATCATGATCTCATCTGTTCGAGACGTGGACCAAGTTTCACATGCATAAGTTAATACTGATCTTAAAAGAATTTTATACAATAGAACCTTTTTTTGTGTTTCTTTTGATTTAATTCAATTTCATATATTTTTGTATTCCATTAAGATATCTATTAGCCATAATAATTTTCTTATAGATATCAGTAGTATAATCGTCTTTCTATTGTTAATTTCCGAACCTAAATAAGTGAAACTGTCAACAAATTCAAAATTATACTCTTCTCTTTTAAAGTGAGAATTGTTAAAACATGATTTAGTGCAAGGCATACATTTGGTCTTATTCTCTCGTTGATTTTCAATCCCATCCTGAAAGCCTCTTTCTCTAAAGATAAGAAGGCTTGTCTTAGTGCTGTGGGTGTTCACGCAATGCAAAACAAAATTTACTTTTATATAAAAGATCATGTCGGAAACTATTTTTCTACTTAGTTACCTCCATTGTTCGGACATTTTTCATATCGAGAAACCAACTTGCTTTTACTTTCTTTAAAGAAAGATTTCGCCAGTGAATCTGAATCCAGTATTGCTGAATGGCAGTTTTGTGGAAACTTTTACTAAGCCATCTTGTGACAAATCTATACGGAACTTTATCACTAACCTTCTGAGTCGTCCTTTTTAGGGAAATTTAATTCCCTACCTATTTACAATGGTCAAAAGGCGGACAGGATTCCTTGTTATGCAGATTAGATAAAGTATTTAAGTCAAACGGAATAGTAAAGTTAAAGCAGTAGGAGATAGAAGCAGAAAGTTATAGTGAAGTTAAATTGAAGATTTCATCTCAGATAAAAGCTGAGCTGAGCTGAGCTGCAGTGTAGTAAATATTAGTCTTATTATTGCGAATGAAATTAAAATTAAATGTTCAGTAAGAGCATAGAATATAATTCTGGGATCTCTTATCGTGGTAATCTCTGCGTGATCGTTATTTAATTGTTAATTAATTGGATCATTAATTAAGTTAATTTAAAGGATATTACCTTTAAAACCTCATAATACTAGTTAGATATATTTGTTAATAAGTCTTTGATTCTATTTGGATAAGATAACCAAATAAAGAAAGTTGTTTATAAAAATGGCTTCTGGTTCTTACATGACTCCTATTTATTCTCGTTCTCAAAGTGAGGTCCAAGGAGACCTTCCCAATCTTATTGTGAACCATCCATTTTCACGAAGTTTGCCTTTCACTTTTTCTACCAAACGATTATTGACAACAGAAAACTGCCCACTCCATGCTTCGTCAGAAACATTGGTTCAACCATCATTGAATTGTGGATCCCTCTTTCTCACCATTCCAGCACTCATTACAGTTTCACCATAAATCTCTACAAGTTGACTATCAATTTCAGCTGGCTTGAGTTCAAAAAACGGATTACAGAGTGCACTGCACAGTCAGTGGGATCGGCAATCGTCTTAAACAATTTTAGGCAGTGGCGTAACCCCACAACCCCTGTATTGCGGGGTGCCCAAGGATTCTATGGGGCCCAAAGCCTGACTGCAAGTACGTATATGGGCTTCGGGCCACTGGTGTAACTAGTCATGAATGGGCCCCAAATAAAAAATTTCTTGCATACCCTTTTTAGGGGCCCCTTATTATATTAACAATTTTTTTTCTTCATATGTGTTGGGCCCCGCATCATTGATACGGCCGATGTGGTGGTAGATACGCTCCTGCTTCGGGCCCAAAACCAAACTTTGCAGGGGGCCCTAATGTTCTCCGATACGCCACTGATTTTAGGCACTCACTAACATGTTCAAAAAAAAACATAATTTGTCAGCAATAACGTCACTGGACTGACAATCAACGAGAGACACGTGTGTGCAAGTGTTCAACTGCAAAACTACCCCTACGGTTGCGGTAGAAAGAAACGGTACTTAGTTTCCGGACAAGATTCCGGATCTAAGTTTCCGATATCTGATTATTACAAGATATCAAGAATACTAAGCCCTTCCCCTACTATATAATATATAAAATTCAAAAAAATTTTAAATGTAAGTGGCGCTAAAAATTCCGGATTACTGGGAAATTTCTCTCAAATAAATTACCACCAATGATAACCTAAAAAAATCGTTTCTGTGTCATTTGAAAGAAAGAAAGAGAAAACAATATGAAATGGATTTGCTGGCGATATTTTCAATTACTTTAAGGCTGTCTTCGACCTTAATGGAATGCTGTCTTCGTTTAAAAATGGGCCCCAGATTTTGAATATTTTTTGAGATAAAAAAAATTCCAACATTAATATTAAATTAGGGCTCTTGATAATACTATTGAGAACAGAGCATATTCTATCATACTACTCATTTTTATCCGAGTTGACGCGTTCTTTCCGGTATAAAATATGTTTCGTATTTTTTCTCCTGTACCGAAATGCTAAATGAGGTATTATTTATGGAATACTTTGAAATTTTAAAAATGCTATATTATAAACAGATGTAGCCAATGTATTATAATTTGGTAAATTTTCTTCGAAATTGAGACATTTTTCTGTTTGAAAATTTGCTTTGCGTTTAGTTCAGGCTCCCGTACATTTGGCGAAAACACCCTTAAAAAAAAGCGCTACTTCATGCACACATAAAGTAAAAAAAAATTGTCATTTTACGTAGCAACAAATAATAATAATAATATTCAAATCAAATTCTTTTTCAGTCAGCCAGTGCTACTTTTTGTGTTAATAGAATTTGTTCTTTTTGGCGTTTCATTTTGTTTGTACCTTTTTTTCAACTATTTTTTCGTGTTCTGTTTTCAGAAATGAATTTCTGTTTGAGTGTCATTGGGATAGATGTTGGAGCTCTTAGCTCTGTCAAGCTTTAATCTCTTTTCGACACAGTTAGTCTAATTTAAATAAATAATTTTACTTTTGATTTTAAAAATGAACTTGATTTTATTAAAACGACATTAAAATTTCATTTCAAAAAGCTAAGTAAAAACAAGAGAAAAGATTAAGCAAATAGATCAGGACAGCGGAAATTTCTTTTTATATCTTAGCGATTCAAATTGTACTTGTAAACCGCAAAATTTTGAAGGGTTTTTTCTTTTTAAAATACAGAATTATGCATGCAAAACTTTGATTAGTTTGATAGATTGATTAAAATTTTTCTAGCTAAAAAAAAAAAAAAACGATCGATTGAAAATTTTTTAACTAACTTTTTTGTCCCCCCAAAAAAAAAAACACTGCAAAGTGAAGTTCATAGTTTTTACTTCTCTATTGATGATATAAATGAATTTTTTTTTAAATTTTACTTTTAAATGTTAATTTAAATTTAATATAACCATTTTTTAATTATTTTATTTTACATTTTAAATTACACAAACAGTCTGCATATTAATAAAAATGCATTTCAATAAACTTTAAAAAGAAGGTCTCCAAAAGAAGAAATGTCAATGCTGTTGGAAGCCCAATTAGACCAATAGTCGTTTCTGCCTAGGATGAAAAGAATTCATTTATGGAGGGGGTGGAGTCAAGGTTCTTCTCGTTGTGGTCAGACTATAAACGAGCACGAAATGAAAACACAAAGACTTAAGCAGGAAATGAATTTTCACGAATAAATATGGAATTCAAATAAGTGTTAAGTAAAAAGATGCTTATTCTTGTCGAAAGTGTCTAGTGGAATTTTTAAAAAATATATAGATAGCACACCTACACTTTTTTAAAAAAATGAGCAGTTTACAGTTTGATAATGCTATTTGCCATGCAATTAATCATTTTTAATGCAAAAAAAAGTTATTTTATGCATTAAAGGATTTTAAAACCCTTGATATGATTTTTTTTACTTTAGTAATTCTTGAAATGTTTATTAAACATATTTTTTGTATCAGACAACATACATAAAAATCGCTTAGCCTTTATTCCCCCCGAAAAACACATGAGTACAAATTATAACATAATGCTTTTTTTTTTGTACAAAAAGTTAAAGTAAAAATGATAGAGAAAATGCGAGTAAATATATGTCTTGAAACTGAAAAAAAAATTCAAAAACTATATTGAATAAATATTTTACACTTTTTTTGTATCTTTCGATAAGATTTGCTAAAAAAAAATTTTCTGAAAAAATTACATAAATAAGGAGAGAGAAAAAGAGAAGAAATATATTTTTTTTCAAAGAAGCAATCATCAAAAGGCGGAAAAGGTTCCTTTGAAAAGAAAATGTGCGCAGGAATTCAGTAATAAAATTTCCCCCCCTTTTTTTATAACCAGCAGTATGTTTAAGTCTAAGTAGGTTTTTTTTCTTCCCTTCTCCCCTATATAATTCACAGATAAATTTAACCAAGCATTATTCTTTAAAGATATTTCTTCTGACAAAATGCGAGATCAAATATTAAATATCTTTAAAAGCGTTAATTAAAAATAAATAAATAGAGGTAAGCGAATAGAGAATCCAGAATAAAATATTAAAACTGTCCTTAGAATATTTGTCAACGGTCAACGTCGATAGCGAAAGCGTTGACGTCATTTGTCACCTTAAAGCTATTTTCGGTCTCGGAAACGCCTAGACAAAATTGTAAGATATAAATATAATGTACATTGTAAGAGAAAAGTTAATATTTTAACAAGTAGCATAAATTTTCTTTTTAAGCCAATTCCTACTTAGATCAATTAAAACAAATTTTTATTTTCGCTACTTTTTTCAATTCCTACTATTAACTCACACTCTCTGTATGTTTATTTATTTGTTTGTTTGTATGTTTATTTATCTTGGTGGAATTTTTAATCGTTAATAAAACACATTTTAAAGCGCTCGATTAAGCTGAAATTTTGTATAATGATTATTTTGGATGACAATACAGTAATTTAATTATAATTAATAAAAATGAATTGATTAAAACTAATTATTTAAAGAATTACAAATACAGCCACGTTGGCACCATTTTTGGCGACTTAGCGACCCTTTTGGCGACTTGTGTCAAAACATGAAAAGGTTTTTTTCTCACGTTTTAAAGCATTCAGTTGAACTGAAATTTTAAATACACGATTGTTTTGTATGACAATACGATACTTTAATGATAATTAATAAAAATTAATTACCACTTAATGCTATGATTCTGTCCTATGTATATACATATTTATATTAATTAAAACTATTTAATAAAAAGTAGCTAAAACAAAATTTTTTTGTGTTGATCTAAGTAGGAATTGACTTACAAATTTTTTTTTGTATTACTTGTTATTAAATAGTTACAATTAATATAAAAATGTATATACATATGACAGAATCACAACATCAAGTGGTAATTAATTTTTATTAATTATCATTAAAGTATCGTATTACCATGGAAAACAACCGTGTATATAAAATTTCGGTTCAACTGAATGCTTTAAAACGTGAGAAAAAAGATGTTTTATAGTTTTGACACAAGTCGCTAAAAATGGAACCAACGTGGCTGTATCTGTAATTCTTTAAATAATTAGTTTCAGTCAATTAATTGAAATTAATTATAATTAAATTATCGTATATTTACTCAAAACAATAGTGTATAAAAAAAATTGCAGCTCAAATGAGCGCTTTAAAATGTGAGAAAAAAACCTTTACATGTTTTGACACAAGTCGGCAAAAGGGTCGCTAAGTTACCAAAAATGATGCCAATGTGGCTGTATTTGTAATTCTTTGAATATTTAATTTTAATGAATTAAATTAAATTATTATATTGTCATCCAAAATAATCATGTATATAAAATTTCAGCTTAATTGAGCGCTTTAAAATTTATTTTATTAACGATTGAAAATTCCACGAAGATAAATAAATATATAGAGAGTGTGAGCTAATAGTAGGAATTGAAAAGTATCATATCATAATGATTTCTTTCACCTACAGATAAGTTATTAAGGTAAAAGGATTAATCTCCATGAATAATTTTGTTATTGCACCTATTTTGTATCTTGAAAGATATACATTCAGACCCGGATCTAACGAATTCATCGGGACCGGCTATTTTGCTCGTTAAATCGGGGTCTAAAAATACATTTATTTTTCACTTTTCTTTTAGAAATTTTATAATAAGAATCTACACAAAAAATATCCATAGTTAGAAACTACATACCTCTTGTTCAACAGCTAAAAATACTATTTGGGGATAATACACTCCAGTCAACTGGAAATTTTAAAATAATGAATAATATTTGTTTAACAATTTTTTTTATTCTAAACTCGAAAGAGTTCTTTTTTGACTTTTTACAGAGAAGAAAATACTGGGTCACTTACATCCTGCTGCATGAGGTATGTTTTAACCGTTTCCAAAAAACGTAAAGAATTAGAAAATACAACAGCTTCAGTAGGAGTTTCATTATTATTTTCTGCAACACAAAATCGCTATTCATTAACTCCAACAAATCAATAGTTTCTTCAACTTCAATTGCACAGATAGGCAGTCCATTATCACAAATGTAACATTTTCTTTAAAATCTTAAAATACCCTCTGTGTTGTGGAGAGGGAAGAGATAGCTAAACGGAAATTCCTGTCCTATTCAAAACTCACACGATAGCTTAGAGTCGCGAATCATCTGCACTTGTAAATGTTTATAATGGGTTGCATCTTTTCTTGTCGAAATTTGCTGCAAATAAATGTCTTCCTTTGTTCCGGACAAAAGGATAAAAAGTTGTTTTTAAATCCAAACTAACAAAAAAAATTTTCAGTTCTTGAAATAATTCGTTAATTCGGGGTTTATTATTCGTTATATAGGGGGTTTTGCCTTCCTATCATTCGAGAGAGAAAAAATTCGTTAAATCGAGAATTTTTTAAAACAGGGGTTCGTTAAATCGGGATTCGACTGTATTAATATTTTGGTTTAGAATACAGCTTAACGGTGACCACTTTGTTTTGCAATTTCTTTCTATAAAATAAAGTTATGCATTAGACTCTCGGGTATCCAGAGTGAGAGGCAAATGGAAAAAGTCGAAAAAAAATGTCACTGAAAGCATTCTATATACGTAATTTGAAGAGAGTAAGTACAGCATTAAAAAAGTAAATCTTAATCAATTTATTACTATGTAGTCTCTCTATTTTTAACTTGGAGTGAATATTAACGTCACGCTACAAGAGGGCTTTTGGGGACGGATCTCATTATTTTGAACCAAGGTCAAATGACAAGGACGGAATTTGAGCTGGCACCCTCTCTCTTAACTTATACACCACACCAATGGGATGACGTTTGGCCCCGAAAGATTTAACGGGCATCAACCCCTCTACACGACGAGTTTTCAGCTGCGCCAGACTCGAATTCAGGACACGCGACGGCCACCAGTCCGTGACCTTGACCGTTTGCTACTACACCACTTTTAACTTGGAAGAACAACATGTAATAATATTTTTTTATGAGTAAAAAGCTGTTTAAAAAATTTCCTTTTTTATTTTAAACAACACAATTCGAACTCAATACTCAATATAAGATATATTCACAAAAAAACTATTTTAAGGTATCCGACTACGTTCGGAACCGTGATTTTAAAAAAGCGCATAAATGGATAATTTTCATGATATTTAGTGTCATTTAGATTAGAATATATGCATAAAATTTTTTTAAGGATGTTTTGACAAAAAAATGTATTTAAATACAATTTTTTGGCAAAAAATTAATTTAAAATAATTTTTTTTCCAAATGTTCTCCTTTTGTGAAAAATGCTTCTATTAGAATAATATTTCGTCTGTATATAGCTCAGACCTTTGTTCAGTGGCTCAACTAGAATTTTTGAAATTTATAACTTAGAAGTGGGTTTATTCATATTTTACGACAACAGAGGGGAGAAATTTTAAGAAAAAAAACGCCGATAATTATTTCAATTGGTGGTAACTCTGAAAATGTGAATTTTTCAAAAATTCTAGTTGAGCCTCTGTAGAGAGGTCTGAGCAAAATACAGGAAAAATATTATAATAATAGAACCATTTTTCACAAAAGGAGAACATTTGGAAAAAAGATTATTCTAAGTTAATTTTTTGCCAAAATATTATTTAAATAATTTTTTTTTGTCAAAATGTCCTTAAAACAATTTTATGCATGTATTCTAATCTGAGTGATACTAAATATCATGAAAATTATCCATTTATGCGCTTTTTTAAAATCACGGTTCCGAACGTAGTCGGATACCTTAACATGCTGCCCCTATCTGAATACAAAATATAATTTGAAAATGTGAACATCAGTATCGATATAAATTGAAATTGAATAAGTAGATGTAATAGCAATAAGTAATTCCATAAACAGTAAAAACAATGTAATAAAATATATTTAAAAAATAAATAGAAATAATAATATTGAAAACCATCGATAACGTTAAGAAAATATGTTTAAAACGTATAATTATTAACATTCTATAACTGAGTCACTTATTACAATTACTTAAGATAGCAAATTCGTCTGCTTCCTCTTTTTCAATAGTTTCATCGAATGGCGATGCGCAGATTTCTGCGCAGTTATTACATCCTTAGTAATCAAGAGCTTTGATGTGTATTTTGTTGCATGGCTATAACTTAACTCACGTGGAGTCAGTCTCTTAAGCTTCCAGTCTATGATATGAGCATCTTGCTTTCGGACAAAATCATTTAAATCAAGTAAGGGTTTATTAACGTTGCACTGTAAAGAAATACGATCTCTACTGACAACGGATCTCGTAATTTTGAAACACGATCCATTGACGAAGATCGGGCATCTCCTCTCCAAACTTCAACAACGCCAACGTGGGGACTTTGAGACTGATTTAACATGGATCAGCCGCTCTACACAACGGGTCTTCAGCGGTACTAGGATTCAAATTCATGGTACGTCGGCCACCAGTCCATGATCTTAACCACTGGGCTACTACGGCCTTCATTCAAAGGAATATCTAAATTTGATTCCTTGTTTGTAAAAATTATACTTAATTCTTTCAACCATTAAATCAGTAAGCAATTTCTAGGCTTTTAAGAGAGAGCAGAAGAGAACTCGACTCGGTTTGTATTGACCCCGTCGCTAAAACTGTTTTTCGAATTAGTTCGAATGCCCTCAACTGAGTCATAATTTAGAAGTTGAAAAGAAAACAGGATATGAGTGTAACGGCGTGGCACACACACACACAGTACACTAGGAGGCTTGACACATAGCACACGATAGACTAGAAAGAGGGCGCTGCTGTGAACTGTTTTGGCCTTTGAGCGGGAAGGAGAGAAGAGGAAGGGACTCTTGAACGAAAAAATGGACGAAGCTGCCTGTAGTTCCCGTTGTGACTTTTAATTGTAAATGAAATTATTAATATAGTGATGTGTTTTGATGGAAATAAAAACCGTAAATCCGGTTAATTAGAGCTTATTAATTCAACTACAAGACGATCTTACATGAGGAAGCAAAAACTTTTACGGTAAAAAGAACAACAATACTTTTTTTCCCAACTCCAAGAGTAGACACAACATTCAAAGGAAATCATTGAGTCAGCCTAATGGCTCAAAGGCGTTTCCAGGTCTTTTTACAACAGCATGAGATAGGGAGGGAAAAAAATTGGCTGGCTGTCGTCACACCGATTACTTTTCGGTGAAAGCTTTCTTTCCCCAGAGTCCCAGTGATCAAATAGTTCTTTTTTCCCCCCGTTCTTAAAAAAACATTTCAATCGCGGTAGAGTCAGAGAATAAAAAAAGAAAAGTTTTTTTCACATGAAAGAAATCGATTTTATATTCAAGGGAATCACAATGAGTAAACAATACAGCTGAGAGCTGAACAGCAGGATGAATGGAGTCTCCAGCTACAAAAGCATCAGAAATATGTGATTGACAAAGTTTAACTATATATATCGGGTATGGCGAATCTTTGTGGATCAACGTGCCATTTTTTCTGAAGAAATGTGTTTAATGAGATATAGACGTGCCGTCAAATAATTTTGATTTGTGATCATTGGTAAAGTAAAAAACTAAATACCAACAACTCAAAATATTCTGAAATGTATAGTAGTAAATTTTTGTAACTATATACGCGTAATTCAAATGAAAGCAATATTAGAGTGACTTCTGTTGTTACAGGATTATAGATGACAAATAACTTATATTACGATTGTAAGATGCTACTTTTGGCAGAATGCATGCTGAATAGTAGTCATCTGCCAAACGGTTTCTTTAATGTTAATTATCTCTGAAAATAATGACTCGCAAGCATAGGTAGATGAAAATATGGTTAAAATGCCATGAGCGAGCTTCTTTAAACAGTAAAATGTATCTGGAATTGAATTCCATGTTTCCAAAATTTCGTTACAGTCATTTTTACTTATTTAGCATGTTAACCTTTATGTTTCAATCAATTCCAACCTTTTCCTTGTTTCAATAAATTTTTGAATCCTTGTTGAACCAAACTGGAAATCAATCAGTTGCATTTCAAACTCTTCAATTACCAACTAATCGAATCGGGACAAGTTCAGTTTATCAAATGAAGTCCATCAGAATAGATACTAAATTCTTTGAACTGAGAATATATCGCTGAAAATTTTTTGATTGAAGAATCACAATTACGGAAATAAATTCTTCAATCACTTTTTCTCCGTCTGGCTTTTCATGTACATTTAAACCTTTGATATTTTTCTTTCAAGTTTCCCGCGCACCGCAACTGATCACTCGCGTTTGTGTGCAATACTTCTCAATGAACTTTTATTTATAGAACTAAAATGCAAACTATTTTGATCGCGGTGGCGTGCCCAGAATATTGTGTCGCATGTCATTGGTTCGCCATCCCTGATATATATACTTCCAAGCCTCTTTTTCCTGTCCAATAACTTTTTAGAAACAAAATAATATAAAAAATAATAACGGGTTCACAAGGATCCTACAGTCGTTTGAGCTGGTATTCGTTAATAATAGAAATATAGATGGGTGTTTCTCATACAATCAATGACTGAACAATATAATTTTACACATTCAACGTAGGAATTTCATTTGATTGTTTATTAACAACATACTTCGAAGTAACATGAAAGCTAACAGAGACGGCCCTCTTCACTTCGACCCTTGATCAAATAAAGAAGATGACGTCTTAGTCGGCATCCTAATCCCTAAACTTTCAAATCAGGCCAACGAGAGGACTTTGAGCCTCTCGACAGATTTCAGGGTCACGAGAGATCTTTAGTGGCAGGAGGACTGGACCCATGACTCGACAAAACGAACCACGAGCTTACGACCCTATCTATTCAGTTACCATTACTACGTTCCGTATAGCGAATTAATTTCAAAGTGAAATAAAGTTCATTTCAGACTATACAAGACATGTGTGGCGTTTTATTTGTGGCATTAATATCTAAGAAATTATTTTTAAAATTTTACTCTTAACTTTATTTAATACAATTTTAAAGTTAAATTTTTAATTCTGTTCTTTTTTATTTGAAAGTGAACAAGGGTAGTAGTTGCGGTAGCCCAGTGGTCTTGGTGGGGATCTTGTGGCCGGCGTGTCATGAGTTCGATATCTAGCGCCACTGAAAAAGGAAAAGATTAATTTGTTAGTTCTTTAAAGCAACGGACCCCGATTTAACGATTTTCGCTATTTAGCGAATTTTTCTCTTTCCCCGATTAAAATAAAGGCAAAATCCGCTATTTGATAAATAAAAAAAACCCAATTAACGAATTACTTCAACAGTTGAAAAAAAATAATAAGTTTGTCTTAAAAAAAATTGGATTTTTTTTTTCAAATAACATTCTTTCTGTCCGAAACAAATTTTTTTTCTTATATTTAACTGGGGCGGATGAGTCATAAGTGTAACTTAACATGCTAACTTTGAATAGGATAGGAAACTCCTTTCTTATCTTATCCCACTCCATAAAGTAGGGAATATTTTAATAATTATGTTACATTTGATGACGGACTACCTATCTGTGCAACTGAAGTTCAGGAAACTGTTGATTTGTCGGAGCCAATGAATAGAGATTCTGATGCAGAAATTCATAATGAAACTCTTATCAAAACTGTTACATTTTCTAATTCTTTACATTGTTTCTGTGAAAACATACCTCATGCAGTAGGATGTAAATGACGCAGTATTTTCTTCTATGCATAAAGTCAAAAAAAGAACTCTTTCGAAACAGGAATTGAAAATATTTTCAAGTATCTATCAGTCAGTATTTTAAATTTTCCAATTAACACTGGCTCGTAATAAAGCACTAGTAGCTGTTGAATAAAAAGTGTAAAATTTCTAACTATGAATGTTTTTTGTGTAGTTGTATATTGTAGAATTTCCAAAACGTATTGTTTTGTCTCCGATATAACGAATAACCCCTATTTAACGAATAAAATGTTCCGTCCCAATGAATTCGTTAAATCGGGGTCCGACTGCATAGGCTTTTTTTAAATATTTAATTTTCAATGTACTTTTTAAATGTTTCATAGCGTTACTTCTTAAAGTTTTCTCTCTCTTGAACATTTTAACGAAAAAAATAATTCTTATTTACGAGCAATTTAAATTTCCCTTTTAGTGACGTGACTCAAAACTAAAAATTATTGTTCCTGTTAGTGACCATGGAGAGTTAAAAACATCTCTGAATAAGGTATTTTTAGAGAAAATAGCTATAAATACTAGCAAATAATTTGAATAGAGTTTCAAGACAGCCGTAAGTACTTTTTTGCCCAGCGAAACGAGGCATGAATTGTATTCAAACTGGTTGTAACATTCAAGATATTTGTTATTGTGCTGTTATCAATTTTAAAGTAAAGACCTCTGTACTTTGCTTTAAAAATTTACAAGCTCTGCCAAGAAATATTTATTCAACTGGAAATATTTATTCTATTGCAACACACGAAAACGAGAAAACACGTTGTTTCATTACGATTAATTTATTAACGATTGTGATTTTCTATAGCAGATATTTTCCCTTCCGCGTCTACAGAGAAGGTTCGAGTAGCCGGTTCAGCTACTTTCAGTCATGGAACTTTGAATTCATTCGCCGTAGAAGGCAGATTTATTCATCATTGTTTTGCTCATTAATGACGCTCTTTTTCAATTCCTACTATTAACTCACACTCTTTTTATATATTTATTTATTTGTTTATTTATTTAGCTTGGTGGAATTTTCAATCGTTAATAAAATATACATTTTACAACGCTCAATTGAGTTGAAATTTAATATACATGATTATTTTGGATGACAATACAATAATCTTTAATTATAATTAATAAAAATTAATTGATTAAAACTAATTATTTAAAGAATTACAAATACAGCCACGTTGGCGACTTGTGTCAAAACTTGAAAAGGTATTTTTCTCACGTGTTAAAGCATTCAGTTGAACTGAAATTTTACATACACGATTGTTTTGGATGACTATACGATACTTTAATGATAATGAATAAAAACTAATTACCTCTTAATGTTGTGATTCTGTCCTATGTACATACATATTTATATTAATTGTAACTATTTAATAAAAAGTAGCTAAAATAAAAATTTTCTTTGTTGATCTCAGTAGGAATTGACTTAATTTTTTTTTCATATTACTTGTTAAAATCAATATCAGGCTATCGAAGTCCTCTACTTTTCCTACGAGCTGTTTGCAACATTTGGAGCGTACTAAAAACATTTTTTTTAATATAAGTTTTACTTCCTATTAACTTACCATTACCAAATACCATGTTAAATTTTAATATAAATAAACATGTTTATTGAAATTAGGAAATTGTTGCCATTTCTATTAATTACGAAAACGATTGTACAGTGAAAATCGCTTAACACGAAACTGAAGGGACTGAAATATTTTTTCGTGTTAAAACAATTTTGTGTGTTTAAATGATATTGAAAAAAAAAACATATTTCAACAAAATCAAGTTTATTAGAGTATATTTCATTTGCATAGACATTTATACATGCATGTATTTAATAAAAATTAATGAAACAAAAACATTCACAAGAAGTTAATGAAATTTAAGACAAAAATTCAAGTTTTTTTTGAAAAAAACCCCCATTTATTATGTTTTTGAAAATTAATCTTATATTTTCTTTTGCATTGTCTTTTTTTTTTCATCATCAAATTGGTCGATGTGATCCATTTTGTTATGTTTAAAAGTATGGTTTATCTATTGACTATGAAAAATACCTTGTTTTATTTTTTACTGTGGCCGCAATAACCTAGCGGTCACATTCCCGTACACTTGGTCGCGTCATTGTGTTCCAAACAGCCTCAGTGTAGAAAGGCTGATATACGTTAAATATATCGTAGCTCAAAGCCCTCATGTTGGTGTGCTGTAGAAGTTAAGAGGGCCGGCTCAGGTGTCGTTCTCATCACTTGTACATGACTCAAAATTACGAGGGTAGTCATCAATAGCCCTCGTGTTGCTTTAGGGGGACGTTAATAAGCTTCCTCTAAATTATTTTTTACTGCGAAAATAAATTTTAACTGGCAAAAAATAATAATAATAATTTTGGATGGCAAAACAGCATCAAATTTTATATAAATGCATGCCTATCGTATTTTCTGTAACGTATAACCCATATCCCACAAAAATAATAACTGTAACTGTAACTATATGTATATAAAAAAGTTTTATTTAGAGTAATTTCTTATGAAAAAAATTATGCAAGTTACATAATTTCACATATTTCCAAAAAAAATGCACACCTTTCTAAAAAATATTTAATTAAAATTAAGCTACTTATGAAAATAATTCGAACTATTTCACAGACAAATTTTTTTATTTATAACCCCACTAACAAAATTCATGAATAGTAAACATGCTAAATCATCAAAAATAAAGTGTTTTTCAGCCACTGGAATGGAAACTGAAAAAATAAAAAATCGCAACCTCTTGAAATCAAAGATTTTTATTTACACTGTTTTCATCTGTTTTTTTCTTCTATCTAATACACACAACGCAAATACCTCACATAACTTTAATAATATTTCCTCTATAACTCAAAATTGTCTCAACACTACAAGAAAATCAATTTGATGAGATTAATCTTTATACCCCCAGCGTTTCTGCTTTTCTAAAAGAAAGAGGGGAAAAAACATGTCTGAACCGATAAATTTTTCTTATTCATGCTTCGTCCACTACGTATTTAAAAAAAAGCAAATGGAAAAATAATTTCAAATAAATATAATATTTGTTTGTATAGGAAGAAGCTGTCCGAGTAAAATGTGTATCGAACGTCTAAATGAAGCGGAACAAATTAAGAACGAATATTTTCTTCCATGGATCACCGATTTTGTCCTTCGCAAGGTGACTTTGTTTCTTTCTTCACGTAACTTTGAGAAACGAGTTCGGCCATTAACGCTAAATTCTAGAAATGTTCCTCGTCCTTCTCAAGGCAAAGAGGAGAAAAAAAATAGAAGAAAACACAAAGGCATTCTTTCACCAACAAAGTTATGAAATTACTTTTAAGAAAATCCGAACTTCAATGTTTTAAGTAAGGGGTCGGCAAACCGCTACTCTTTGTATGGACGGTTGCGGCTCTTCAGACTACCAGCTATATGAATTAATAAAAAAAATAATTGTATCTATTAAAAATCATTCTTTTTCTTTCTCTTTCTCCTTTATAATAAATTGAAAAGGTTTAACTTATTTACATACAAAATTAAACAGTTGACTGGCTTAAGATTTATGTATTAAATTGTTCTCTTCATTGACAAAGTATATTGAGAATCAGTGAAAAAATATTAAAATTAATTTTGTTGTTGTTGTTCTTTATGTATTGACAAAGAAACATAAGAACAAGGCCCGCAAAGGATTACATATACGCTTATCGTTATCCGTAGCCTTGAGCACCGTGCAGGTGACAGGGAGATTTGGCACCCAATTTTGAGGGAGAGCACCCTGGGGGTGGTCAGGGGTCTCCCACCAGCCTCACGAGAGGACTTGCGGCCGGATGGCTATTAAGAGTACCCCCATGCCGCGAAGGCACTATACATTTACAAACATCCATGCCTTCTCCGGGATTCGAACCCAGGCCCAATGGCACAGTAATGAGCGTCACTAACCACTTTACCGGATGGGTGACCAAAATTAGTTCTAAATCAATAAAGGTCTAATTTATTGGTAAAATTGCCCCACCATGAGAATAAATTCCTCTAAATGATTTTCAGCAACTTTTGCTTATTTACATACATGAGTTTGGGATGACTTTTAAATATGAGCAGAGGTAAAATATGAACATATAAACCTCCAACAGAAGTGACAAAAACACATTTCGTATTTTAAGGGTTACTAAAAAGAGAATTGTCCGGAACAATCAACGTCAGTTATGATTATTAGTGTGAACATGAAGTTTCAGAATAAAGTTCTAAAGTTCAGAATTATTCGGAGGAATATTTTTTCACGGCGTGCTTGGAATCTTAATTTCAACATTATGATATTTTGACATTGTTTGCTCTTGCATTGAGCCACAGAAATAAAAATATGCTCGAAGGCTCTTAATTTTTCAAGAAATGGAAAATGTTTCTTTGAATAAAGATTTATTTAACGAAATATTATAAACAAAAATGCTAACTGGAGTCCAACAGTCTTGATCGCGACTGCTGCCTCAAACTTCCCTTGCTCTCCTGAGCATGCCTATGTGGCTCTTTGTATAAATGGCTCTTTGTGCAAATGGCTCTTTGAAACCTTAGTTATTTTGTTTCTCTTACTGCTTGGCTCGTCTCTCCTAAAGTTTGCTCCCACTGTTTTAAGCAATTAGTGAAAAATTCTATAGCGAAAAATCAACACATTGAATGTTGAGTAATTTTCTTTTTTATAAACAGGAATTTCACATCATTTAGCAGACCTATAAAAGAGTTATTTTTTTCTACATTCAAACTCTATATTAATCCCCACGTAAAGATTTCTTTTAATCTTTGCATATAACCTTCAACCATTCAACGAATTGGAGTTTTCAAAACTCTAAGAATATGTCATTTTTAATATTCACTTCTTGATGCAATTTGTATTTTTTCCACCATTGTTTCAAAATCTCGCAAAATTTCATTAGTAAAAATTCTCGTTGATTTGTTGAGTTTCGTAAAAACGATAGGATTGAATAGAAATGGCAGAAAAAAGCAGCAATTAAATATTTCGCCATCTTAATCGACAATTGTGTCATAATTTCAGATTGAGGCATACTCATTTACTTCATGAAAAATAGTAAGATTAATAATGCGTATGTTGAGATTCAGAATTAATTAATATAATAATTTCAGAAATTATTATATTAATTAACATAATAATCTGTAATTAATATAATTTCAGAAATTATTATATTAATTAACATAATAATCTGTAATTAATATAATAAGTTCAGAAATTAATTGGAGAAGTAATCCCATTCTATGTACTGTAATGCATTAGCACAATACATATATTTCTTTTTTCTTATGGAAATGTTCATCTACACGTTTCTAATAATTGCTTGAAGATTTTTGTTCCGTATTTTTAAAATTTAAGGGAAAATTTTAATAGGAAAGAATTTTAGTAATGTAATTAAAATACAAGGTTCTCCAAATGTAAGACTTTTATGACCGGTTGTTTATTGATTCATATTTCGAATAAATTATGCAAAAATTTAATGCAATATTTTATAAGCAAATGTAACATTTTTATTTTATGAATATGTTTATTTTTTACACTTCTTAACCATGCTCAGAGATGGCTCAGTTATAAAACATTAGTAACTATCTCACATATATTAAATTTTTAATATATATATATATATATATATATATATATATATATATATATATATGACTATTAAATATTACAAATATTTTTAAATATTATTCTTGTTTTTATTTTTAATAATATATTTTATTATTGTTTTTATTGTTTGTATAATTTGCACAATTTTAAATTGTATCGATACTGATATTCTTTTTACCAATGGAATTTTGTATTCAGATTGAGACAACATTTTAAAATAGTTTTTAGAATAGATTTTATTCTGAATATTGAGTTAAAAATTTTTTTAGGGTTTTAAATTATTTTGAAAAAAAAATGAGATTTTTTTTGAACAACTTTTCACAATTAAAATATATTATCGAATGCCTCTTCTACAAGTTAAAAACAGAGAGGCCACAAAAAAATGAATTTCATTGGTTTACAGGAGTTTTATTTATAGTTAGGGAAATTAAAATGCCTTAACTCTGTTCTCTGTCTTCATTAAAATATTTTTTATGATTATTTGTTTCGATGCAAGTATTTCATTGTAAGCATTAAATGAAAATTTTGTATTGCTTACGCTTTCCAATTTCCAAATTATTGCAGTGCTTTCCGAGAATATTTACAAATTTATATGGGGAGATTTGTCTTACGGCAATCAAGCACATTGATGAGGCGAATGCCAATATAGCGTTAATAGATGAGTCTCCCGTTTTAATTTTTATTTATAACCAACCTTCTTTTATGTTTGTTTATATTTTTCAATTCCTATTATTAGCTCACACTCTCTATATATTTATTTATTTATCTTCGTGGAATTTTCAAACGTTAATAAAATACATCTTAAAGCGCTCAATTAAGCTGAAATTTTATATACATGATTATTTAGGATGACAATAGAATAATTTAATTATAATTTATAAAAATTAATTGATTAAAACTAATTATTCAAAGAATTACAAATACAGCTACTTTGGCATCATTTTTGGCAACTTAGCGACCCTTTTGGCGTCTTGTGTCAAAACTTGAGAAGGTTTTTCTCTCACTCAGCGCTCATTTGAGCTGAAAAATTTCTATACACTTTTGTTTTGGGTAAAAATACGAAAATTTAATTATAGTTAAATAAAATTAGTTCACTGAAACTAATTATTTAAAGAATTACAGATACAACCACGTTGGTTTCATTTTTAGCGACTTGAGTGAAAAATTTTAAAAGATTTTTTTTCTCATGTTTTAAAGCATTCAGTTGAACCAAATCGAAACACGATTGTTTTGGTGACAATACGATACTTTAATGATAATTAATAAAAATTAATCACCACTTAATGTTGTGATTCGTCATATGTATATACATATTTATATTAATCGTAACTATTTAATAAAAACTAGCTAAAATAAAATTTTTCTTTGTTGATCTAAGTAGGAATTGACTTAAAATTTTTTTTGTATTAGTTGTGTGTGTGTGTGTGTGTGTTTATATTTTCATTTCCTTTTGAAAAATATCATTTGACTTGTACATAACGGACCTCGCGAGTGAAATAAAGACTTCGTTTTTGTTTTAGATTTAATAATATGCTGGTGTTCTGTATCATGATTTCTTCCTCAATTTATTTATACTAGCTTCGAAAAACTGCTCAAAAGCATATTTTGTTAGAAAAGAAAAAAGGTAAGAGAAGAGAAATGCGAACAAAAATTTCTTCCCTTTATTTTTTGAAAAACTGATAAAAGAAGAATTTATAAATTTTCAGTCAATTATGATATAAATAAGGAATTAGTAAACATTTCTTAATATTGCTGAATTAATTTGCAAATCGCACACCATTTGGTTACGTATTTACTTATTTTAAAACGGGAGTTTCTGTTAGCAATATAATGTTGAGTTATTAGTAAATTATCCAAGTTTATTGATTAGGAAAAATTTTTCTATCATAAAAAGTTCTTGATTTTAAGCTGTAACCATGGATACTTTCTCTAGAAAGATTGTTCTTCAATAGCGTATTCCAGAAAAATATAAGTAAAACTGAGGCTGTTTCCTTTATTATTATAAATACTTATTTCTTGGGAAAATAAAAAATTTTCTAAACTAATATGCACACATTGAATTGGTTTTATATAAACTTTTATCATTTTCACTAATGTTACAAATTGTTGAAGTACAAAAGATTACCTAAAGTAATTTTGGCTTACGGTCAACACAATAATCAAAGCATAAGACGTTACAAGGATTATATTGTTCATTTATTAATTTTATTATTTCGTTTCTATTCAAGAGAAAAGAGCATTTCTTTTTTGGAATTATTATTGGCAACCACATAAATTTTGTTTTCTTAAAAGAGTTGACTAAGGAAGATCGTAAAAGGTATTCCTCCCCATTTGATAAATTTGGTATTATCGGAAAGTTTCTAGTACAGAGTAAAAAAAAATTACTATGAGAAACTATCTGTTCTAAATTGATCAGAGCTCAAAATATTAGTAAATTTATATCGCCAGCTTTGTTTATTTTAGAGGTGTAACAGAAAATTTATATAGAAACAACGAAAGAATCGTAAGCTAAAACAACAAATTGCTGTCAGTCATACAGAATAATCGTCAGGTTATCTATAATATCAGGAACTAACTCTTGTTCTAAGGTACGAAAAGAGGGCATAGGCATGGTCTAGTGGAGAAGCTGTCTCGGAGCTCGACCATGGAGAATTATGGTTCGTGTTCAGGCTAGCTGGTTCAAGGAAAGTGGTTTGTATCTCTGTAACATGTGAAATCGGACTCAATTATAGGGATCATTTCGATGCGTCTTCATGTTGTAATGCGATTGTCGACAAAACAATCATTACCAAACTTTTATCTGACTATTTATTGTCCCATTTTAGGAAGCCACTAGTTGCTCGAGAAGCAACTGATGTGGAAAAAGAAATTCTTTTCTGATTATTCACGACCGCAAAAAAGTAAAAAGAACGTGAGTTCTTCGGGTCTAAGGATACAAATATTTGTCTATGTCAGAAAAACAACTCGTTTTCGAGGGGTACTTCCACTGGAATTTCTACTGTATCAGTCAACCTCTTTCTAATTGTACCACATTTGACGAAGTCGGTGAGGAACACCTCTATCGCTTCTCTAGTTAGTTGTGAAGAGAATGTGTAATGGCAAGGCTTTTACAAAATGACTTTTATTTTGAGTTATACACTGCTGGACAATTGCTAAGGACGGATCACAAATTGCTATGTAGCATAACATTAAGCGAGACATGAGGCCTAGTAGGATAAAATATAGTTGCCACACTGTTCAGACATTAGAATAAAATATATTTATTGTTCTGGAAAGTACAAAAGCTGTGAAACATCTGAAAGAAAAAAAAATGTTCATTTGATCTGCGTACGGAGAAATGGAACAATGCATCTAAAAGTCAGCAGGCACCTTAAAGAAAGGTATCAGTACGGGATATGTCCACCGTGGAGTGTGATGCAACATTCCACACGACGTACCATACTTTGCACAACATTATCCAGCAGCTGTTGAGGCAATTTATCCCATTCCTCTGTGAGTGCACGGATGAGGGTGTTCTTGTTTGTCGGAGGGTAGTTTCGACCAGCAACTTGCCTCCCCAAAGCATCCCACACATTTTCAATGGGGTTTAGATCTGGAGAACGCGCTGGCCATACGAGACGTTGAATACCCTCGCTGTCTAGACAATCCTGAACAGCGAGTGTTCGATGACATGTTGCGTTGTCGTCCATAAAAACAAATTTATCACCGACAGCACCACGGAAAAGACGAACATGAGGAAGTAGAACTTCATCAATGTATCGTTGGCCCGTCATAGTCCCATTCGCAATCACATGTAGGCGCGTGCGGCCATTGATCATGATGCCGACACACACCATGATACTGCATGTCGGATATCGGTCCTTTTCCTGGATATTTTCTGGACGATAAGCAGTACCACTCTCGCGCCAGATCAGTTGGCGTCTACAACCCGATGACAGACTGAACCTACTCTCATCTGAGAATAGTACGCATGCCCAGTCCTGTTCAGTCCAATTGTGATGCTCACGACACCATTGCAAACGGGCAGTACGGTGCTGTCTGGTCAATGGGACGCACACAACAGGTCTGCGTGCGTATAGTCCTCCTCCCCTCAAACGTCGGGCAACAGTTTGTCGGGAGATCTGCTTTCCTGAGGCAGCAAGAAACTGATTTGCCACCTGCTGAGCTGTGGTGCGCCTGTTCCTTTTTGCTGATAGGACGATATATCTGTCTTCTGCAGGCGTCGTACTTCTAACACGGCCTCCCCCGTGCCGTCTACTACACATTCCAGTAGTTTTAAATGACTTCCACAGCCGTGAAACAACGCTGTGAGCGATGTCGAACTCCCTGGCAACATCTGTTATTTTTCGCCCTTCTTCGATCTTTCCAATAATTCGGCCACGCATAAAATCATCTATGTGATGTCGGGAAGACATGCCAAAAATTTTAAGTTCGTCTATTAAATCTTTCCTGTAAAACTTTGACTTGAAACAACAACTGTCCACACGCGTCAAAACCTTTAAAGCTCTTATGAACGCTATCACGTGATGAACAGACGTGGGAAAAAAATTTGCATACTCATACTTCTTCTTACTAATATCACGCACTTATTCTAATTTTCCACATTTTGCTTCCTTTCATTTTGTGGTTGCTATGGATGATAGTGTTATCCGTCCTTAGCAATTGTCCAGCAGTGTATAACACAGAATTTTCTTGAATGTTGCCTTTAATAGACTACAAGAAATGCAATGAAAGATAAAGATAGTCCCTTTTTCGGAATTAAACGAGGTGCTATTACCTCATGCCTCTTGATCTCAATTATTGAATAAAAATTATTTTGTATTATCCATTTTTTCAAATTAAAGATTTATAAAAAAATGAACTAGTTAAAGGATGTTAGTTCGGTGATCAGAATGCTTATTTCCTCGAGAACACGGACCGTGGAATGAAGTTTTTTGAATGATTGGAAGAAGAATTTGATGCTGCTTAGTTATACCTTACTTAGTTTACCACTAAACCTAAGACATTCGTGATGAATTATAAATGATTAAATCTTTCGAGACTTTAGGTTTATCTATCCCTGTTGCTAGAGTTTTGCTTAAGAATGATGTTAAATAATTAATCTTATTTTATTTAGCATATTTTATTACGCCGAATCGTATCTGCATAATTTTTAATTTTACTTATCCAAGAACGAATAACAAATTTATTCTGTTATTTAAAAGTTTATAAAAGAATTTTAAAAAAATCTCATTTTGATACATCTCTAAAATTCCCCGGATCCATATACTACAAATGTAAAAAAAAAAAAAAGTTTTAACTTAGTTTTGTCTCTAGAATTTTGTAACCAAAAAGTCACAGATTTGATCCCCGATTCCACTAAATACTATCGTGTGGAATAATGGAAATATAAAATGTAAGTGAATCTTACTTGGCACTGTATGGTATTCGAATCCCGATATAACGTGAAGGAACAGTCGTATGAAATAACGGAAGCTGCTGGGTTAATGCTTTATTAACACCTCGCTATAAAGCATCGTGAGGGCTATTGGCTACGGTCCCTGTAGTTTTGACCCATGGTCAAGTGACTAGAAATGACACCTGAGCTGCCACCCCATTGTCCATGTTTCCATTAGCCCAGTGCTTCTCAAACTTTCAATGTTTACGACTGTATATTCAATCATAATTTTCATCGCGCTCTCTCCCTCCATACAATAACAATTCCCTGAATTAAAAAATACTATACTTTGATGCTAAAGCTACAATACGACTCCAACCTCTTTAGTGTCACTGGAGTATATAAACGTCTCACTCAGCCAAAGCGTTAGTTGCTCCGGACGTATATATACGTCTGTCCGAAGTACGATCTTTTCTGTACACTGCTATCCATAAAATGATTCCGAAGGCTTTGGAATGCAATAAAGGGACCTTAAAATTGTTTGCGAAGAATTTACTTTTTCCATAAAACTTGCTTATTTATTCCTTTTCACCCCCTACCCCCTCAATACATTACATACGCGCACTGACATGGAAAACGGTGGCATTGAGAAGCAAATCGCGTAACTTTTGATCGGTAGCTGTGAATTAATTATAAACCGTATAAATTATCAAGATAAGTGTTAATTTTTTTAATTTAATTTTATATTTGACAAGCCCATGGGGTCACTGGTAATTATTAGACTTGTTCTTTACTTAGTATTGTTAAATTAATTATCAACGCAGTACTGATACATTTATAAGTGTATTATATCAGTGTAAATGTGTATTTTGTTTTTTATTAAGTCAGAACGAATTTTGTTTGTTAACTATTAGTAAATTAATAATTAAAAATTTTTTTTCGACTGTTTAATATGTTTGTGCCCCCTCGTAGCGTTATCACTGCCCCTGAGGGAAGTGCCCCACAGTTTGCGAGGTTGGGTCTTCACTGGCATTGGGGCTCGAACTGTGGCGTGGAGTTGAATATAGAAAACTAAAAATTTTAAATTAAGCCATTAATATCTAAACAAAATTTGGTCTTCCAAATTAACAAACATTAATTTAGCTATTTCTAAGCGAATTTTTTTTTCTTTTACAAAATGACTCTTCACTTTTGTTTCTGATGTTATGATGTGCTGCCAAATGAGAGACATATGTTTACAAAAGAGTCCCCTCATCCCATCTTATTTATGTCCTTTTCCGAAGAGAACGAGTGAAACAACAACCAAACAAAATTCAAAGTTTTGCAAAAGTTCTCTCCCGAGATATAAAACGTCAACACAGTACCTAATTTACTCAAAATTCTGATCTATGTCGTAATTTCCGTCTTTTCGGTCCGAAGATTTTGCTTCTAAACCTGCCCATAAATCCTTCCCCTTTTCTCGACGAAAGTGAAAATGAAGAAACGAGGAAAAATGTTCCACAATGAAGAAAAATTCTTTCCCGCAGCCAATCCTGACCCAGACCTCATCGATTGAGCACTTCGCCGTTGAAGTTGCCGTTAATCATATTTAAACTTTTCGTCGCTCTTAACTTTATTGAATGTCATTAATTTTAATGGTCTCGAGATTTAAAACATATTTCTGCTAAAAATCGCTGAATTCGATTAGTTTTTAAATTTAAGGGAAGAATTTCCGATAATTATTCCTTAAAATTAATGTTGAAGTAAAAGAAATAAAAGTGAATGATTACCATTTTTAATTAATTTTTTGATCTTTTAGTATATAGAACGTCTGGATTCTAAAGTTTTTACGTGTGTGATGTGAAAGTTTAGAGAGTGATGTGACAGTCTATTGGTGTTAATGTCCCCATCTTTCATCTCCTGTTAGTCAAAATCGTGAGATCCATTGAAAGTTAAATTTTAATGTAACATTAAAAGAATTTAACTGTAAATTCAATTTTAATATTTAAGGATGTAGATCTTTTCTGTCAGACAAAGAGTTAAAAAAAAGAATTCCCCTTTTTTTCAGAAATAATAAAAAGTATTAACGAAAGAACTAAATTTTTTAGAGAGAGAAAGGCAGAAGGGTGCAAACTTGGTAAAAAAAGAACAAGTAAAAAAAAAATTCTTCTAACCGATTTATACAACTTCCTATTCTTAAGGTTTTCTATATACTTTAAACACATTCTGTTAATTGAAATTAACCAATGAAATTACTAAATATTTGTTTAATTTCCATAACATACTTTAAAAAAAATTAATTGATTGTATATAAATTAAAAGATTTAACATTCATTGCACTGAGTGCTTTTACTGACATCGCCCTATAAAACAACGCGTGAGCTATTGGCGACGGATCTCTAAGTTTTGACCCATGGTCAAGTGACGAGAGCGACCTGAACTGGCACTCTTTCTCCAAGCTATCGCACAACTAAAGAACTTAAGCCTCGTCAGATTTAACGTGAACCAGATCCTCTACGCGGCGAGTTTTCATTGGCTTAAGTGAGTGAGTGAATATTAACATCGAACTGTCCAGCTATACGAGGGCTTTTGGTGATGAACCACGTAATTCTGAACCATGGTCAAGTGACGTGGATGACACCTGAGCTGACACACACCCCTCTCCTAACTACCACACCACAACAACGGGAAGACGTTTCAGCTCTCGCCAGATTTAACATGCATCGCTGCCCTATATGGTGGGTTTTTAGTGCTACTGGACTCGAACTCATGACATGCCTGCCATGATCCCATACCTTGACCACTGGGCTACCGCAGCCCCCGAGATTTCAGTGGCACTAGAACTCAAAATCATGACACGCCGACCCCGAATTCATGACCATAACCACTAAAATACCGCATCTATGCTTGATTGATTGAATTGCAGTGGTAAAAGTGTATTCATTATACAGGGTGTTCCAAAACTAACAATCCATTTCCATGAAAACACCAATATGCTGATTTCTTTCACAGGTGTTTGAAGAAAGGCTTTCCTTAGAAGAAAGAATTGCCATCGTTTCGTGGAAAATGGATGGTAAAACATATGAAATAATGTGCCACAACTTTACAAGCAAAAATACGGAAAAACAGCCACTAACAAATGCCAATATTAGGCTACTTGTGAATAAATCCAACTGGTATCATGGATGTAAAACCTTCTAGACGACCATCAACATCTGAAAATACCGTTGTAATGTCATGAGCCCTTAAAGTGGCCGCGATAGCCGAGTGGTATAGGTATTGGATCGTGGCTTGCCTTGTCACGAGTTCGAGCCCAATACCACTAAAGACCCGCCGTGTAGGACAGCGATGCACGTTAAATCTGGCGAGAGCTTAAACGTCCTCCCGTTGGTGTGGTGTGGTAGTTAGGAGAGGGAGGTGCCAGCTCAGGTGTCGTCCACGTCACTTGACCATGGTTCAAAATTACGTAGTCCGTCTCCAAAAGCCCTCGTGTAACTGAACAGTGCAACGTTAATATTCAATCAATCAAGGAGCCCTTAAAATTACTTCATTGCTCGGTAACTAGAGGGAACAACACAGTCAGTAGCCTAAAGGCATTTTAATTATAAATTAATTTTAAAATTTTAAATTTAATTTAATTTTAAAAATTAATTTTTAAATTTTTTTAAAAATTCCTTATTAATTGTGTTAATTTTCCCAGTTTTTTCTGGAGAAAAGTTCAAATCAGGTTTAACGTTCCTAGGTCTCTAAGTGATGACTTCCCTGGTGCGGCTGTCCCCACAACCCTTTTCGCTGGTATCATCCAAGATCACTCACTCAAGTGGTTTCACCGTAGATTCCATCACTCCGTCTTCAAGAGGCCATCCCAATTCTTTTCTCCTTGAGATGCGGCTGCCCCGCAATCTCTATCGCGTGTCTTCAAAGAAGAATGGTGGGGGGGGGGACTGATACGATGATGCAGAAAAATAAAGAAGATTCTCGTCAAATTTCGAGCAAACCCTTTAAACCACCTGGGTGGGCCCCTTTCACGTCCCCAATAATCTTTGATTAGCGAGCGTAGTGGATCTGCAGACGGTGCTCCTCGTCTTCGTTTCAGCTCCATTGATTCTTTGAGACAATACGCCTGCGCAACTGAAATCAATTCCTTCTCCGTACCTCGTACACCATATGGAGGGGCTGTCAATCGACCTGTCACTCTAACACTGAGGATATCCTCCAGGATATGTCTTTATCACAACAGGCCAACAATCTATTTCATTCAAATAATTCACTGTCCCCATGTGCGAAAGAACGAGACAATAGAAACTGTTCACAGGACTGTCGTTGAGATTAAAACCATCTGGGTGTCATAGAAGGAAGAGGTGCGGTAACATCAAAGCCGTTTTCAGAATAGGCTGACATCAGTTTTGCCCCAGGCATGAGGGGAAAATACATGGTCTCTTTTGGAGGATTACAACGTCCCATCTAAGCATTCTGCTCACCCCCGTACGTCAAACTTAGCAAGTATTGTCGGGAAGTATTCGTCTAATGCGGTGGTTCGCAAAGTGGTCCTCACGGACCCTCGGGGTCCCTGATATTATTCAGGGAGTCCGTGAAAAATTAACGTTCATTTTGGGGTCCCTGAGCAACGCCAGGGGTCCGCGCAAGGTTTAATATAAAATAAAAATAATTTGCATCCATTTTTATTTTTACAGAAATTTAAAAAATAATAATAATTCACTTGGATATTCCCGACTGGTTGAATCCTTTTACGCGTCGACTAACTCAGATCCCAAACACAGCTGAATCCAAACTAATACAAGAGAGAGCATCTTATTGAAATATCCGCAAATCATAGACTTAAACCAATGTTTATACAAGAATACCACACATTCTGGTCGCAAACACAAATTCTGCTTTTGTATCTTACATTTTGAGCTATTGTACAGTAGTTGTTGACTACTTTCCCATCCTCCAATTTGGTGGGACGTGAATTCAGTGCCGCAGAATAACCTTATAAAAAAAAACTAGTGCTTGTGGGGGGAATTTGCGGTTGCTACTCACAAATCTTCAGATGGACATAAATACACTCATAACATCTCATCAAGTTCATCCAAGCCATTATTTTTTTTTTAAATTTTATTTTAAACAAAACTATAACTTCAATAAATAATTCTTCAGCAAAATGTGTGTTTTTTTAAAATTTGTAATTTTTATACTATGCATTTATGTAACTTTTTCACTTGGGGGAACGTGGCAAGTTTTGACTATAAAACGGCGTTCATGAATTAAAAAAGTTCGGAAACAACTGGTCTAATGAGTTGACGTTACATCGTCAAGAGATTTTACCTGAGTTTGTACACAAGTAGCCTGATATTGGCCCCTTTGGTGGCTGTTTTCCGGCTGACAGCTGAAGCATTTCTTCATATGTTTTACCACCCAATATCCAGGAAATGATGGTAATTCTTTCTTCTGAGGTAAGCATTTCTTCAAGCCTCTGTGAGAGAAATAAGTACATTTGTGTTTTCATGAAAATAGATCGTTAGTTTTGGAACACCCTGTATAGAAAAGTACAGTCGGACCTCTATTTAACGAAGTCTCTAAATCGTGAAAAAAAGTTCGTTATATGGAAAATTCGTTATATAGAGGTTCAATACACCTTATAAACCGCATAAAACAAATTTTAAATTCATAAACACTATATATTTAAAAAAAGTAAATATTCCCACCTTTTTGTAAATTAATATCTATTTATTTTATATATTTAACCCATCAAAAAAAAAGAAAAGAAAAGAAAGAAAAACTGCAATAAAAATAATATCGAGGAATGCACAGTATTTTCAACATTAAGAAAATAGTTTTATGTTAAAATTAATGAATTTTAAGATCATTTTCTAATTTAAAGCATACGAGTAATTTTAAGTATACATTATTTTTTAGCATTATTTGTTTATCGATGATGTTTCCAGTGAACTGTACAATGGGGTTAAAGATTGCACTTTTTTGATGAAAGGCCCAGAATTCTATTGCTCTTGGTGAGTTAGGCATCTAATAAAACCAGCTCAAAATTTATGACCACCATAAAATGCGTTAAAAGAAAGAATAACTTGACATGTCCAGAAATACTTAAAAAATAGAAAGAAAAAAAATTGAATCACAAGAGAAAAAGTTCGTTATATAGAAAATGTACTTCGCTATTGGGAGGTTGTTTTACGAAGAAAATCGTGAAATGTTCAGGGTTCCAGGAAAAAGTTCGTTACATAGAAATATTCGCAATATAGAGGTTCGTAATATGAAGATTCGATTGCAGTTAGTAAAAGTTTGTTTACTTCTAAAGAAGGAAGCAACATCCAAATCGGAAATGAAGGAACTATAACCAATGAACAATAATACCTCGACTTACGCGATTTTCAAATCTTGTCGATTCGCCCCCCAACACACACTTTTTTCTTTAATCACTGAAATTTAAGACGGAATTGGTGCCAGAGCCTAATTGTGAAGAAGTTGTGTTATGTGATTGAAGAAGTTGTCGATGTTGCCAGGCAAATAAATGAAGAAGTGCATAGTGATGACGTTCAAGAACTACTGGATTTCCACAATTGGGAGCTAACAATTGTGATGAGCTCATAGAAATGCAGGAGCAAGGGCAAGACAAGGAAGAGAATTTGAGTCCTTAGACCCAGTTCAGTCAGAAGATTGAATGACAGTTTCAAGTTTGACAAAAGGCCTTATTTTAATTGAAAAAGGGTTACCAATTTTTGAAAACATAAACTCCAAAAAAGAGCGCATTTTTTCAACCAAACAGTGGAAGGCGGAACAAATTATTAGCTTGCTATGAGGAAATTTTGGCGAGATAAAGAAAAAAAAATCGTTGAGCCGGCAGGCTACTTTATTAGATTTTATGAAATCTTCTACATCAAAAAACTTCTATTTGTGATTTTGTGTTTGTGTTATATCTTAGGTTTTATATATATTAAACAACTAAAAATAATTTTAATGTATTAGGTTAGGGAAAAAGAAATCCATTATTTTTACATGAAATTCAAAACTTTATTTAACATGTTTTGGATTGTCCGATTTGGGTCAAATATGTTCCGTTTTGTTGTATAATTTGTTGCCGTTTTAAAGGTAGCTTCATATTGCCTCTATCACAAAAGTCTTGGCCTTATTTGGCGAAAAACTCTAGTAATCGATTTTCTCAATCTTCTCTTGATCCCAATTTTTTATCACTCAGGAAGTTTTGCAATGCAAGAAAAAAGTGGTAATAGTTTGGTGCCAGGTCCAGACTATATGGTGGATGTATTAAAACTTTCCAATCAAGCTCCCAGAGTTTCTGGCCAGTCACTACAGACGTGCGTGGCCTGGCGTTGTTATGATGGAAAACAAAATATTTTCTGTTGATCAATTCTGGCTGTTTCTGGTCAGTCACTAGCTTCAAACGGTCCAGTTGTTGACAATAGATACCTGAATTTAGTGTTTGTCCCTACGGAAGCAACTCATAACAAATTATTCCTTTCCAGTCCCACCAAATACACAGTAGAACCTTCCTGGATGTTAGTCCGGGTTTGGCCACCGTTTGAGCTACTTCACCGCGCTTTGACCACAATCGTTTTCGCACAATATTGTCGTATGTGACCCATTTCTCATCCCCAGTCACCATCCGCTTAAGAAATGGGTCGATTTCATTCCGTTTGGCCAGAGCTTCGTAGATGGAAATTCGATCCATCATGTTTTTTGGTGTTAATTGGTGTTGCACCCAAACATCGAGCATCTTTTTGAATCCAACTTTGCTCAAATGGCTTAAAACTGTTTTTATGGTCAATCTTCAGCTCCTGGGCGATGCTACGACTACTAACATGCCGGTCAACTTCGATTATTTCTGTGATTTTATCGACATTTTCGATGATGGGCGTGGGGCAACTTTAACACCAAAAATGCCTGAACGGAATCGACGAAACCAGAATTGCGCGTAATTAGCTGTTAATCGGCCCCATAAACACCATTCACAATTTCAGCCGCCTGGCTTGCATTTTCGCCTTTATCAAAGAAAAACTGCAAAATGTACCGAATTTTCTCTTTGTTCACTTCCATTTTTAACACCCTGTAACTCACAACTGAATGGACCAATAAAAAACAGCAGAATAATTCTTTAGAGTGAAATGTTATCTTGACAACGAGCATAAATTTGAAATTGTTTGATCGATATTTCGCGAGATATCGACACTACAGCTATCTACCGAAAAAATAACGGATTTCTTTTCCCCCAACCAAATATTTATATGCGAAATCATACCCCGACTCTCACCTATTCAATTTACGGGGTTATCACTCAGTCCCGCGAAGTTCGGAGTATTTCCGTATTTATAAATTTCTCATACGTTTATTACAGACATGTTTTTTTCTTATATGAATAATAACTTCCTTTATATAATTATGAAGATTCGAATAAAAATTAGATGTATCAAGAAATTGTACGTGTATGAGACATGCATAAGCGAATCTCTGTTTAACCTTTTTTTCTAATCGACCCATCTTACCTCTCTAACAACCCTTCCATTGTTTGAACTATCTCGATGATCAAAACAACGACATCAAATGCCGAGCAAGCCCGGAAAGCATCGCTTCTGTCATATCTCGTATTTACAACAGATATTCAAATCACCAAAAAATCTGAGTTGGAAAAAATGACTTCTTTGTCTCTAATGATAAAAACCATAAACGTGCGTCTATAATCTTTTACAAAAGATTTCCGCACGATTTGACGATTCAAGATTTTCCCATTTGAGTTTCTTTGTAAGCAAACCTGTATTGTGTGTGTTATGAAATCATGCATAAGTAATATTGTAATGTGTAGTTAACATATTTTTTAAAGATTTATGTTAGTTTTCGTTATGCGAGATTTTTATTTTCTTCATATTTTATCTTGAAGTTCTTTAAGGCTGTTTTCAGTTAATGTTAAAGAATAGGACCCGAATTTGGAACATGTTTTCAGATATAAAAGAAATGAAAAATTAATATGATATTCTGGCTTCACTATCCTTTAGAGAGCAGCATTTTTTTATCATACTTCCCATTTTTAACCGAGTTGATTCATTTTTTCTGGTATAAAATGAGTTTCGCTTTTTTTATCCTGTACCATAATGTTAAATGGGCCTTTTGCCTTCACGTATTAAATCAAAAAAGAAAGTATTCACGGAATATTTTGAAATTTTTAAAAACACTATATTGTTAACAGAGGTAAGAGTTATAATACTGCAAATTTCCATGGAAATTGGGTCACTTTTTTTGTCTGAAAATGTGCTTCGCGTTTAGTTAGAGCTCTCATACTTTTACCGAATACAGACTTAAACAGCTTTTCGAAATTGTCTTACGTCTGCTTACTTCATTTAAAAAATAATAATAATTCAAGTGTAATTACTTTTGAATATATAAATGATTTCTGCTTCTTAAGTACTAATTTGATGACCCTTACATGAATTTTAACGATTTTTTAAAATCTTTTTTTATGTACGTCTCTACAAAATAATCATCCAGATTAATTTTATTCAGCAATTACAGGATACGTTCCAAAGTTAATTTTTTTTTACAAAATTATGTAAAAGACTAATTAAATTTTTCATCAATTATAAGATTTGAAAAAAAGGTTTGCTTATAAAGAGATACTTTGCTATATTTGATAATTTTTTTTTAAATAAGAATTAACTCACCTAGATTTCGTGGAATTGTTCATGAACTTGCTGAAATAACCAGTTCAGGTTAGTCATAAAATACGAAATGTTGACATACACACAATTTGGCTGTTTTTATTCTATTCATATTTTAAATCGAATTAGAATTAACGAAATTCAAAGAAGGTTGCATCATTTAAAATCGTTCCTTTATTTACATTAATGCAAACATAATTTTTCATTTTTTAATTCTGATTGCTTACAATGGTATGAACTAAGATCAGTCATTACGGAAGCACAAATTTTGGACGAAAATCTATAAATATCGTTTTTTAGTGAATCGCAGATCACATAAAACTACATGCGTTCAGAAAAATAATTAAGGAATGAATTATATACTGAAAAAAATTTCTTCACTTGACTTCCTGGTTTGAAGTTTTGAAGCAATTTAGAGTAATATTGGAATATATATACAGTGAGAAAATCACTTAACACGAAACTGAAGGAAATGAAATATTTTTTCGTGTTACAAGAATTTTGTGCTAAAAGATTTTGCAAGAAAAATCCATATATGAACAAATTTAAGTTTATTAGAGTTTATTTTATTTGCTTATAGTTATGTATATATGCCTACATTTAATAAAAACCATTGAAACAAAAACATTCACAAGAACTTGAAGAAGTTTAATACAAAATTTTGAAATTATTTGATAAACAAAACACTTATAGAGTTTTTGGAAAATAATCCGATATTTTACTTTGCATTGTTTTTTAGCATCAAATTGTCAACAAGTTGTTCGGCATCGTACATTTTGTTAATCATTTCACCATTGGAAAGTGCGCTTAAATAACTGAGCATATTTTTCATGACATTCCTTATTTCAGATGAAGTTGGAACAAGAACTGCATCATTCATTTCATTTTCGTCGTCGGAATCTGCATCAATGATATTTTCTTTTAGCTTTGAATAAATTCCAAAATATCTTTGCCATAATTGAGGCTGTATACATTAACATCATTTACTGAACAATCAATTCTTCCCATAATACAATAAGACATTTTGTTCATTCCTAGAAGGGAAATCGTTTCGTGTTAAGAGGGGGAAATGCATGAAAATACATAGTAGTTTGTGGGGACCGTTGTATTATTTCGTGTTAACCGATATTTCGTCTTAAGCGTTTTCGCGTTAAACGTATTTAACTGTATCTATATGATGTAGGGCATAAGTGTACACGTGTGAATATGAGATCTATTTAATTTTTACTTTTCTCGAAAATATTTTTGACATTTTATTCAGTTTTATTAAAAAAAAATTTCAGAAAATTAATCTATTGCTTTTTATCGTTTTCACATTTTGAAATTAGAATACAATATCTGTCAGTTGATTTATGTTGAGACAAAAGCGACAATCAACATGCAGAGGAAGTCAAGCCTAATGCATTAAACACACATAAGGTTTAATTTGAGACCTTTTGAAATCCAAAAGAAAGGTGTACAGTCTGTTGTTCTATATCATTTTATTTATTAATTCTTCACGATCTTCTTATTCTTTCTGAAAAAAGCAAAAACATTAAGTTTAATATCTTTTGTACACTAATTATAAAAATAAGTGGGAAAAGTTATCGTAATTCTGTTTATACTTTTTAACATATTAACACATTTCCTAACAAAAAACGGTTATATTAAGGTATCCCTACGTTCGGAACCGTGATTTTAAAAAAGAGCATAAATGGATAATTTTAATGATATTTAGTGTCAATTTGATTAGAATACACGTATAAATTGTTTTAAGGACATTTTGATAAAAAAAATTATTTAAATACTACATTTGGGCAAAAAATTAACTTAGAATAACCTTTTTTCAAAATGTTCTCCTTTTATAAAAATGCTTCTAAAAGAATAATATTTAGCTTATATAAAGTAAAGACTTCTCCAGAGAGTCTGAACTAAGAGTTTTTCAAAATTCACATTATTTTCAGAGTTACAACCCATTGAAATAAATATCGACGTTTTTTTTTTTAAAATTTCTCCCCTCTGTTTTCGTAAAACATGGATAAACCCACTTCTAAATTATATATTTCGAAAATTCTATTTGAGCTTCTGTACAGAGGTCTGAGCTATATACACGCAAAATATTATTATAATAGAAGCATTTTTCACAAAAGGAGAATATTTTGAAAAGGTGTCATTCTATGTTCATTTTTTGTCAAAATATTGTACTTAAATAATTTTTTATTGTAGTAATATAATTAAAACAATTTTATATACATTTTCTAATCTAAGTGACACTAAATATCATAAATATTATCCATTTATACGCTTTTGCAAAACCACGGTTCCGAACGTAGTCGGATACCTTAACAGATATTTGGCATTTCAATTAAATTTTCATTTTTAAAAACTGTACATACATTTGAGCAACTTCCGGATATAGTGACAAATAGCAAAAAGTATTTCTTGTTGGGGAAAAAAATCTTTCTCCAATTCGTGTCAGACTACAATAAAATAATTTAATGTATGACAGTAACAAAAACACGTGAACAAAGTAAAACCGTCATTCTCTCTGAAGTGGAGGAAATTCAGATGGTCAAGTAACAACAAGTGGAGGTGTTTGTTATTTTTTAAGGTTGTTATGTTATTTTTAAGAAATCTCAGGACCCTTAACCGATATTAATCAATCGAAAAAAACATCCTTCTTCAAACCAGTGCAACTTAGCAATAAACCAAAACAATCATTTGAAATTTTTACTACATAATAATCATATATATTTACATTACTTCTCGAGCTTTCAGAGAATTTGAGAAAAAATTTAAAAATTATTAAGAAATATAAAGTGGACGATTTTTCAAAAATATAATATGAAAATCACACAGTATTTTACACCGCGCAGAATTCTGAAATACAAAATTGATAAAAATTTACAAATTAGTTTTACTTGGTATAAAAATGCTCACTTTTGAATTTATACTAACTTTAAAGAAATTTAGAGAAAAAATATTTTTAAAATTAATTATTAATTAATATAACATCATTCCACAATTTAAATACATTTTCTTGAGCTTAAACTAAACTGTGATCTTGAAAATTTAATCAATGGACTAAATTCATGTGACGTCATAGTCACATGATAACTGAACCGACCTTTTTTAAGTCACGTGTTTTCGGGCAATCAGTTCATAAATTAAATATGCACACAAGGTCATAATTATATCTCAAATATAATCACGCGTTCACAATTAGTTCATGAATTATTAACTAATTAAGCTAATTTAAAAGATATTATCTTCACTGTTGTCCACTTTTTATTTGCTTTTTTATAAAAATGCAGAAACTTCCTTTTAGAAAGTACACATTTGTCAACGATATAATAATGCACCTAGTTAAACAAAATACACTATAATAATGTACCTAATTTAAAAGTATTCGTAAAATGTAAGTATTTGTTTTTAATTTTGAAAACTGTTTGAAGAATTTTAACACACGCGAACTCTTTACCCAATCATCAAATTTTAAATGTTATCTAGACTTTACAAGTTGAACAACAAATATGTCAATTTTTAATCAACGGGAAACACGTGATTGCCGTTATCATGTGACCATCATGAATTTAGTCCATTGTTGTATACATTATGAAAAGACTTATTTTGAACGCGTGTATGAAATTTAAAACTAATATCGTAAATAGTTTCTGAGAAATCCTGCCCAGAAGCTAAAATTTTTGTTTTGAGAAAAAGGAAGTAAATAAGAGATAGGATTTTTGTTTAAGTTTCCCTAGTTATTTCTCAATAACTTAGGAGGTTTTCACACTATCAACAAAATTTTGGTATCAAAATGCTCAGAAATGTCGAGGCTTTAACATACATTTTTTTTTTCAAAAATTGAAAAATTTGCAATTTTAGAGTCCTGAGAGGTCTTAATTCATCAAGTCCAAGTGGTCGAGATACAAATATTGGTCAATATGGGGTTAGATCGAGAGAAAAACTGTGTAGGTCAGTGGCGCACACAAGGGGGCACCTGGGGGTCCGGACCCCTCCAAAGCCCTTGATTTTTTTCCCGATTGATTATAATTCTAAGTATATAGTACGAAAAATTTAATTATGTAATTGTTACTAATGATTAATTTTATTAAGTAATGCTAATTATTTATTCATTAATTAGTTTTTTACTGTATTTTGTTCCCCAAAATCGACAAATTCAAAAGGAGCATGATACAAGAATGGGGAACTTTCGACCCCGGTAGGTTATGTACAAATTTCATAGAGTGAGGGTGTAAGTGCGTAAGGACAGTGTAAAGAGCACATCAATCCAACAGCGGCACTGGTGAAAGAGTGCCTCTGCTATTCAGAACGGAAAATGAGGATAAAGGGGTGTTCCTGCACTCGTGTTTGGGGGTTAATGTCAATGAATTGGAACGTGGGTGAACTTGGGGCGCAGACGACAGGAAAGGGATCGACCCTCGATGAAAGTGAAATTGCGTCACGGTTACAGAGTAAACAGGTTCTCTGCGAAATAGGGCATGTACTTCCTCTCGGCGGGGAAGCCACCTTCTTCCAAAATCATTTCCCTCGAACAGTCAGTGCACACGGGATGGAAATACTCTTCCTTTGCAATTAGATGAATGACAGGAGGTCCTGCAGAGGTGGTAAGAATTTAATTGATGTGTATACTTGTACATAATACTCTACTTCCTTGTATTTCTTTCAAAACTTCTCAGTACCAATGCATGCTAGTGTTACTGTGTCATTGGTGTTACCATCTTGATATATTGCATATGCTTGGGATTTACCAAAAATATTTTTTGGACGAGTGTCTTTTTTTGTATGTTTAAAAATTACTGGAAAATATTAAAAATGTATTGCTCTAAATAAGTTCAAACTTTTAGTTGTAGCAACTCTTTAAGAAAGATATTAAGTACAAACCCATAGAAGGAAAAAAAATTTTAACTATTGATTTGTTTAAAAATGGTTCCTTGATTTTTTAAAAAAATAAATGTCTATCAAATGTAGTTGGAAAAAATGTACGGATATGAGTTTGTTTTCCAAAATTTCTTTCTTTTTTCTTTAAACGTCTCAAAATAAAGTATCCAAGTGAAATTCTTTTAGTAGATGTACCACAGTGCAGACATGTTGATTATTTTTGGGATTGTTCTATTTTTTTAAATTCAGATACAAATTCCATGTATACTATTCGTGAATCAGTTTTTTTCCAGTTCCTTCAAAAATCTTTATTTTTGTTAATGATCATGCCTACAATTTATTGGTCTAAGGCCTGTGCATTCTAAAATAGACATCTAAATGAAACTGTTATAACAGCCAAATAATTCACAAATGTGTCGATGAATTATCAAATCTATAGGCGGATATTATCTTGGAATTTTTTTGACAAGCATTCTTCTTTAAAACACAATGGGCTAAATTCAGGCAACGATAACTACAATCACGTGTTTCCGACCAATCACTTCACAAATTTGTGTGACGTCATGGTGGCATGATAAATCTAATCACTCGTTTCTTACCAATCAGTTCAAGCACTTTGCTGTTACTAACATTTGCTTTTTACATAAACTTAATAATGATAACGCACATAAGTAAGCAAAATGTGTGCACTTGATTTATAACTACACTTACAATACAAGATTTTTTTTTTAATTTTGAAAAACTTTTTGAAGAATATTAATACTTGGAACATCTTTATGCAACTACCAAATTTGAAATATTATCTAAATTTTACAAGTAGAAAAATAAGTAGGAATTTATTGTTAGTTTTGGAGAACGCGTGATTATATTTATCACGTGACCGCCATGAATTTAGGCCATCGGGAGTCTCAGGAAGTATTGCATTACCAAAGGATTCTTTTGTCGAGGAGCTTCCTAATGTTTCCCTGGTTTCTTACAAATATAAACCTGTTTCCTTTAAAAAACAATTTAGAACAGCACCACTCATTTTTTTTATGAATCAATACGGCTTTTTGAAGCAAACGATCTTTAAAAGTAACCAGTTAAGGAAGAACTTTTCTGGGCAAAGTTTGGACAGAATAAGGTTTTTGAACAAAACACACGCAGGGCTGATACTTGCAGGTGTGCAGCTAGTGAACTCCACATGGGTGACCAAAGCAAGGGGTGGCCGCAAGCCACATATAGTTCTATCAATCAAGCAGATTTTTTTCCGAATTTCTCAAAAACTTATAATAAGTATGCTGGATTTTAAATAGTATAACGATTCCAACCACACAGATGTGAGTCGGCTTCTTTGTGGATCCCCACACGAGCATTAGCACCTGCAACTTTAAAATTATTGCATGGTCTTGTCTTGAATCGCCCCGGCAACCTTTGAAACCACGAGAGACCCCTTGCCGCCACGCCACTAGCCGGATGTAACTGGAAGCTGAAGACGCCGGCCTCTGTCATCCCCGGAAGCTAGAGGGGGCAGAGAGAGAACAAGAAATGGACTAAAACCTTCGTTGAGAGCGGACCCCAAAGAAACTCCTCCCTCACAAACCTCATAATTTGAACTCTAATAATCTATTGGAAAGCTAAAATCTTATTTTTTTGACAATTTGAGATTTTTACATTTTTAAATTGTACAGATTATAACCTTTCCAAAAATATCTCGCTTTAACCTCTAGGGTAATTAAAAGCTCTTAAAACCTATTTTTAAATAATAGTTGAAACTGGGCCACGCCCATTTGAATGGCGAAAAACGTAAGCAAAGTACTTCGTTTTTGCTTAAAAGTTGAACGTCTAATATAAAGCAAAACATGTACCTTTTATTGTAAATTGAACCTTTTATTTTTTTATTTCCTCGCCAGTAAGAAGTCTCACTGTATACATTAAAATCAATTTATTTCAAAATATAAATTTTGATGTTCGATGTACCTTTTCTGAGAAACTACTTTTCATAGGTATGTAAATTTTTTATGATATATTGATAATGATGGCTAATATATACTATTTTGTAAAAAAAACTCCCCCAATTTTTTCTTACAAATTTTTTTATGTGAAAAATGGTTAAATTTCCCTATGTTTGATAAAATATTTTATAAATTATGAAAAAATTCAAAATGAGCTTTTAGCTCATTTTAGTATAATGAAAAAGGTGTACTTTAATTGTATGAAAATTTTCAAACATTACATACAACAGATTTTGAGAAAAAGTACATCGAAAACAGCCAATTTAGCATTGTCGGTATAGAGGTTTCTAGATGTTTCCTACTCCTCTTAAAAGTTTTCAGTTTAATAATAGCCTTACATTAGAAAAACAAAAGAGAGGAAAAGAGTTATTTCGTGCGTATTTGTATTTTTATTAATGTTTTACTTTTTACTCTTATAGAGGTAGATGGGTTTTTTAACCTTAACATTAAGTATTAGTCAAAATATGAAAGATTCTATCGAGGGGCGACACATTAGGTCGTTGTAAGTGGGCGGCCGACACTCTAGGATCGGTCCTAAACACATATCGTGCAAATTTAGTGACAGTCAGTGACGCCCAGAAGTCGGATTGCTTAATTTTAATTAATCATTTTTAACTCTCCCTTACATGTAAATAACGAAAATTTACATTTTTAAAATTGCTATTCGGACATAACTGCAAGATTCATGATTATTGAACAGCAAGCATACAAAATTAAAATGTAAAATATAGTTTTCATATTAGAAAAAGGAGAGAGAAAGTCGCTGCACTCTCCCTAACCAAAAAAAATGATGACATTGGACGAGGTCTTTCTCCCTTGGAGGCCCAAACAGGGGATCGAAATGCCCTCCCGTTCTCTCTAGGGGCCGAGGTCATCGGCTTTTCAATCAATTTCGTAAGGTAGATGCACCCTCTCATGAAAGGGAACATCACAATGCACTTAAAGTGCGAAGAGGGGATAAGACACAAAAGGCATAAAAATTTATCTATTTCTCAATAATTCAGACGATGACTCAAAAACGAAATATTTTCAGTGTTTACGTGCTGCAATGATCCAACTTATTACTCTGCTTAAAGCTATAAATTTTGTAAAGATTTTTAAATAAAACAATGAAAAGATGTTTAAGCAAATGTCTGATATTGTATGTTTTTAGTCTTTTGTTACATTGATAAGAAATAGTAATGTAGGTATATACTACTCAGAAGCGTATTAGGGCCCTCTACAAAGTCAAGTTTTGTACTCCAAGTCAGAACTTACAAAGAGGACGTATTTGGCATCAGTCAGACTCTTTGGGCCCCCTAAAGTCCTGGGGTCCCTCATAATGCTGAAGTGCACGTTACGTCACTGATACTACTAGCGTCAAAAAGTTCCCGGAATGTGTGGTTACTTACATTCACACAGGTATACGTTGGAACGGAAATATCTGTTTTGGAGGCTGGCAACACTGATAAGGAAAACATACAGCCATCTGAAATTTATTTCTGGCATTGTCGAGAGGTTGGCTACAGATCATTTCTGACAAAACGAATTTTCATTCATCGGATTTTGCAATGTCGTCTTTGGAACAGCGTACAAACATCAAATTCTGCGTTTTTCTCGAGAAATCTGCTTTTACTAAAACACTTGTAGTTTTTGTTCTAGAGAATGGAGAATAAAAAACTTGGTATTTTTATAAACCTAATAAGACGGTCTATAAAATAAAATCACAAAAAATTGTCAATTTTTTAAAAAAAATCATAATTTTAGGGTAGCCGGATACCTTAAGATAAGGTGACCATTTTATTTTTTTTACCATGAAAAGGAGGACAACATATTGAAGAAAAAATTCCAAATGAAATATATGTGAAACGTTTTATTAATTCAAACAAAAATACACTAATTACGCTTACATTCCTTTTAATTATTTTCTTAAACGAGTATTTTTCCATTGAATCGATTTTTTTTGTCAACATATCATTCTCTAATATATCGGAAAGTTCGGGGCAAAAAACATCTTTCATACTGAATTTTACGGTAAGCACTGTAGCTAAAATATTAACATTCAATCTTGATTTCTCACTAGTCCAAAAACCATTACCAACTGAAAAACTCTTTCGACGGCTGCATTAGTTACAAGGCAGCACAACGTAAATTTAACAGAATAATTACTTTTTCATATGGAATGTGTTCATGTTTGAAATGGTTTAAGTAATTTCACCCATTTTTCTTTTATCAATTTCGGTATGTTTATTTTTCAATTGCTCTAATTTATTAAAATTTAAATATACATTCAGTCTTCTTTCTACTTCAGACAGACAATTGTCATCAATTTTATTATCAGGCATTTCTTTCCATCGAAATTCAACATAATTTTCTATATCTGTCCAATTTACTTGCGATGTTGTCAAAAAATACCATTAAAAACTGTTATTTCCTGTGATATTTGTTTCAGGCCATTCTTTGATCGAAACATTTTTGGTTTATCTCTGAATAGCAATTAACAGATCAGTTTTAAAATATTGAAAAAGAGGACAAGTAGGAGGACACTTTTCGAGGAAGGACATAACCTATAAAAGGAGGACGGTTGGTCACCTTACTTAAGAACTAACCAAATCAAATGTGATGGATGACCCAGTGTTTTAGTTTTAGAGATTTTCAATAAAATTGTGTAATAAACACACAGAGCTACTTTTATTTGTTTTGATATAGCTTGCTTATGTTATTACGAGATAAATAGCTCTTTTCCCCCCAATATAATTTGAAAAAATATAGTTGTAATGCACATTAAATGTGTCGAGGCTCAAACATCCTCCCATTGGTGTTGTGTGCAAGTTAGGAGAGAGGACGCTAGCTCAGGTGTCGTCCTAGTCACTTGACCATGGTTCAAAATCACATGGTCCGTTGCTAAAAGCCCTAGAGCAGCTGAATATTTCGACATCAATATTCATTCACTCATTCAGATTTTTTCGTAATTCCATAAACGTCCATAATTCAGAAGATGTTAGAGAAATAGCAAATTTATCAACTTCCATCCATTCAAAAATTGGCAGATTTTTAGAGCAGTGCAGAGTGTCACTGAAAATTGTACCGCGTGCCATAGGTTGCCGACCCCTGGATTAGAACAACTTCGACGTACTTCTCGAGGCATTTTTATTCAATGCTGAAATCACTGTATTATACTACTTGTAGAATGTTAAGTGATCTCGTTGTTAGCGAATTACACTTCAAGTAGAATAAACCGCAATATTTTGGTTTATTTTTTCAGGAAACGATGGAGTTTTTACTGCCGCTCTCTCATTTCAGTTTGCGTGGTGTCAGGCTCAATTCCTTCGAAATTGTTATTCATGTTTTCCATATTTAAAAAAAAATTAGGCTAATAATTGAAGATAAAAATGTATAGGAACACTTTCATATGACATTCGCAGGCTACCAATCTTAGGATTGTTTTGAAGAAGCTGGTATAAACGAATTGTAGTATAAACGATAAAAAAAAGAGAGTACAGACTTTATTAAATTCAAGCGGAATCTAATTCTTTAAATCCACTCGTGTGAATTTAGTTTTAAACCAAACGATTTATTTCACAGCGAATTGAACATTAAATTACAAACAACGATAAATAAAACCGAGCAGACGATAAAAAAAAAAAATTAAATCGTGAGTTGTATCGGCGTTCTCCGGAAGTGTACGTATCTCAAGTAGTAGATAAAAAAGAATTTTCTTGCTTTATTTATATAGAACATTAACGCCACATATATAAAAACAATTGTGAAATTGCTGTATAAAATTTTGATGTGACTTTTGTTCTTCGCTAGATGTGATTAAAACATTGTATTTAATTAATCTTTTTATAAGACTTTTTACGTTATATCATCTTGCTGTTGGATGTTCACAAAATATTTCAAGGAATAATTACTTGATAGTATGATAATTTTGTTTTTATATTAAGTTTAAATTTAATGTCTTTAAAACAGTTAGTCATATCTTCAGTATTAGCTTTTTAAATAATCACTCGTTGTTGAAACCACAATTTTTAAGGAATAATATATTCGCTTGAACAGAGAAATTATTACACGGACAATCAAGGGGTCCACTGTAAAGGAACGTTGGTGCTACCAACCTCGGAACAATGAAAAGTTTTAGAACAAGCCTTCCTCTTCGGTGACTAAGTAAAACAACGATTTTTCCTTTTTCATGATCAAGTAATAAAAAATTTTCTTTAGGGAACGAATTTTAGTAACAGAGCTTCTTTCGAGTACAGATGAAATTCAATTACAACTATTATTTTCGGATCAGTTCTTATTATCACTACTCAACGATGTTTGTATTATCATAACAATCACGGGAAATAATATTTCATATGAGCTAAATGAATAAATAAATCGTTAGAGGCTTTGGATAGGAGATATAACAATTTTTTTACAACATTTATTGTTTTTTAATACAGTTGAACCTGTTTTTGTGCGGTAGATAGGGACCGCATAAAAATAAACGCACAAAAAAAATATTCAAACGTTTCATAAATTCTTGCATATAACAAACTAATTAGTGGAATTCGTGACCGCATAAAAAAAGTCGCATTTATAAAATATGCCAATTATTTACGACCGGGGTGGGCATTAAGTCAATCGCGATTGACCGGTGGACCACCAAGACATTTTGGGGTGACCGCCTTCACTAAGACCTAATAATCTTTTCATCTTACGAAAGTTCAGAAATATTTTGAAAAATACGAAATCAAATCATAAAAGAAAATTTCGTCAAATAAAAAATTCACTTTGCTATTTGGAGGTTATTTTACGAAAAAAATCGTAAGATTTTCTTGGTTCCAGGTAAAAGTTCGCTAAATAGAGAAATTCGTAAACTAGAGGTTGCTAAAATGAAGGTCCGACTGTATTTTCTTTTAGCACACTACCCCTATGCCACTTTGTGGACAGGAACACCTTGAAAAAGTTAGAAGCAGCCCGTACCCTGTAAAAGTCTGCCCACCCCTGATTTAAGAAATTTATGTAAGAATACTTCCATATAACAAAATAAATAATTAAATATTACACATGGAAACATTTTAAAAACATATAGTTTCTCATTGAATACATGGAGAAGTTTTCAAAATGCACATATATAATTCATTACTACTCATCGTAATCCAAAGTCCTGTAATGAATAAGTTCAAAATCGCTTTCATCACTTGAAGTTATAATATATTTCAACTAATTTATTTTTTGGCAACATAAAGTAAGAGATAAGTTTTGGTCGAAGGTTGGGTGGTCAACTGATGTAAATGTCTCGATAACCAGATATTCATGATTGAAGCCATTTTTGGAATTTTATACTTTCTTAATTGGTATCTATTTTAAGAAAATGCTTTTCCAATTTGTTGGAAATCTGGATCCCTGCATATTTTTATCCGCTCTCAAAAAATCCGGTTCTTCTTGTCCGTCTTCTTAATCTATCAAATTATTGATAATGTCACTGTCATTGGGAGTTTCGTCTTTAATTAAGCGCGGGCTGCTGGAGCGTTGAGAGAAAGCAATTGAATGCGCATTGTCGGGAGACAGTTTAAAACAAATGATCAGAGTGTCTTGAAGTGCCTACATTTCAATGGCGTAACGTACACCCCCGCATCACGGGGGGCAGGACTCTAGGGGCCCAAGGCTTGACTAACATTAAATACGTATTTACCCAATTTATAAAATATTAAAGGTGAAACATGACTTTCAGGGAGGGAAGGGGGTCATAATATTCTCCGTTACGCTTCTGGTAAATTGATAGAAAACATTACAGTGGTGCTAAAGCCATTGAAATTCATGCACCACATAAAAAAAAAGATCGCACAAAAAATCGCATAAAAAAGACCGCACAAAAACAGGTTCTACTGTATGTCTAATAAGGCGGATCACGGTTCTGTGGAGAAAAAAGTTATTATTAATCACACACAGAACCTTGCTATATATGCGGACAAAATGTTCTACGGTAAGGAGATTAGAAGAAAAGTAATTAAAAAAATAATTTCAAAACTTAATACATTACCACAAAGGGCTTGAATTTTCGAAAAAACGGAAAAATGATGAATTTTTGTTAATTGATTTTAAACTGAAAATAATAATTTTTCTACAATGTAAATAGCCAAAAACGATGATTATTGATAAATGAGCACCGCGCGTGTAGTACAATGTATGTTGCATCATTTGTTTTAATTCCAGCTCTTGCTTCCCGCACCTTCAAATCAGTTCCTTACAAGCTTTTTTTCGTCTTCCGCTTTATATACACATTAATTTTTAATGTCGAATTTTTTAAAAACTATTTAATACTCAAGAACCTGCCAAATATACCCGATGTGTTTTTTTTTCTTGTAACTATTTAGCAGGTGTCCTTTCATGGCAATAAATGTTAAAAAGTACTAAAATACTCGTTTTTATTTTTAAAAAAATGACTTTGGTTTTTTACCATTAAAAAAAGCTCAAATATTTAGACTTCATTTCTCTGATGGTAGTACTTAACATCAAAATGAATTTTTATATTTTATTTTTCCCTTCATCTATATGCCTTTTTATAAAAATATCAATGCCTTTTCCGCATAGCTAGACTTTAAAATCCTAATAAAAAAAAATTTCGATCTTTCCTTACGAACAATAAGAAAAGAATTAAGCACTTTTCACACTACCAGTACCATAATGTAACAAAACAAACGGAGTTTTGCTATTTGTTTACACCTCTTGCAAATTAAATTTAAGCCATGCTCTCTGCTGTTAAAATAGTAGACAATCAGACTTATGCAACTAAATAATTTTTGATTAAAAAGGGAAAGTTTAGCTTTAAATACTGTAGATTCTTTATAATTTTCAACGGGTGGTCGAATAAAAAATATTGCACAAATTCCTTGTACGGGATTACGCCTTTATGGTTGGTTGATTGGGCGTTATCTAACATATGTTCTATCACCTGGGATGGAATGCAGAAAGCGGGATAATTGTCCACTATTGTTCAGGTTCGATGCCCAAGAAACGGAAAGGTTAACGAACAAACGGAATAAATTCGTCTCAAGGTTAAATTTTCTTTAAGAAAAGTTAAAATATTTCACAAAGAAAGAATTTCTTTCAGATCAAGTGGCTGATCATCTGACTCGCACGTGAATATTCTTTTGCACCCGAAAAAAAGCCATAGTTCAATTGGGGTTACAGATGCAATAATTATAAATAGAGAGTTTGTGTGTCGAATGGGAAAATTTGATATAATGAAATCCGTCGTTATTTCTGTTAAAACACTTTCTCGTCATAATAGTTCAAAATTAAGTCACCAATAACCTCATATAGTCTCAAAGTATGGTGTTAATAGACAATTTATCCCTCTATTAATACACAACAATTAAGAGAATTCACATATTTAGAGTCAAATTTCTTGAAAAGTTCTATTCTAAAGGCAAAAATAATGCTTCCAAACAGTGGAGCACACAGGAATTTTTTAAAAGGAGGGGGGGCAGAGTCGAAAGTCCACTATTCTCATATTCTCCAATACACCACCCAACATATTCTTTTGATTTTGTCGCTTTTCGGGAACGAAAAACAGAAAAAAATTGTATTATTGAATAAGCAATTAGCATTAATTTATAAAATTAATTATTAATAACAAATACTTAATTAAATTTTACATGCTATATGCATAGGATAATAATCAACCAAAAAAAAATCCTAGGCTTTGGAGGGGGTTTTCCGGACACGGGGACCGGTTTCCAAACAAAGATGTGACCATGGTAGTTTTATGGTCATGGTCACGGGTTCTAATCCTGGTGCTGTTGAAGACTCGCCGTGTAGAGGGACTGATGCACGTTAAATATATAGAAGTTCAAAGTCTTTATGTTGGCATCGTGGGAAGGTTTGAGAATGGTATACCTTCTCACGCGTCGGTTTCGTCATCTGATAGAGGTGTAACGTAGCAACTCCCAACACAGCGGTAGGCATCTTTGGTGGACCCTACACCCACACGTGCATCTTGCAGCTGCAGCGCAACCCCTTTTAGACCCCCGAGGAATCGAACCCCGTCGACCGGAAGATGATAAGGGGAGATGCTTTGAACTTACACGGGAGCGGTAGCCAACGGTTCCTCCTCTCACAAAATTATATCGGACTCTAACAATCTTTAAGTTTAATCACTTCAATGAACAATTCAGTAAATAATATTCCATAGTTGTGACGTAAATAAATTCAATATTTAAATTAACCAAGAATACACGCTACCGTTATTCTTTCAAACGTTACAGAGGTTAAAAATTACAAGGTTCGTCACCAATAGTCCTTGTGCAGCTTCATAATGTGACGTTAATGAATAACCATTATAAAAATAATTTTTAAATACTTTTTAAACGACTGCATTTTCATGGATGAATCACTAAATTAGTCACAAAATATTTCCATGTTCTTTATTCTATGTAAAAGATATTTCACTGCATTCTAACCAATATAACAGTTTGGGTTTGGGAAGGTAAGTATAAATTCTGTAAGAATAACATCACACATTCAGGCAATCGAAATAGTTTGTTGATGGGAGCCAGAATCCAAGGGTACGACCTGGGGATGTAAGAGATAACGTTTCGCAATGCTGAAAATAAAAGCTATGAATAACATACTTAGGAAACAGATCTGTAAACATAAACTTTCGTATCGTTTTCAGTAAAAATCCACAGAAACTCAAATTACCTTCTATTACATAGTACGTTTGTGCATCACTGGCGTAACTAGTCCTCAGCTGGCCCTGTATTAAAGTTTCTTAGAGGCCCTTTTTGGAAAATAAATAAAATGATTGCATAAATAAAATTTATTTGAAAGTATCAATATAGTATATATGTTGAGGCTTCTGTAATTTAGGGGGCCCCGTATCATTGATACGGTGTTAACTTCGCCCCTGGTTTGCATATAAAGGTCATATTTTTTCCCCAAATAGGGATGCTGGTTTCCCACATCTCTTCGATTGGCCAGATCCTCTCGAAGAGCTTGACGGAGCGAGAGTTGCTCGCTTCGAAGAAGCTCTGGAGGGTAGTCAAGCACCCCGCCGTCCTCAGGGCCTTTCTAACCTTCCTGCTGTGCTTCTACGTGGGGATTCCCGTATCTTTCTACCTCTGCCCCTGGATAAGAAGGGCGGCGGTCTATCTGCACTTCCTCGACTGGCCTCTGCAGGTAAGTCATTGTATAGTATATATTTTTTTATAGTAGATGCATATACCGAGTGTTAAAAAAATTCTTCACGACTAGATTCCTCATTGGAGGTATATAAACGCTGCCAAAAGAACTGTTCCTATACTATCCATAGTTTATGAGAAAAATACGAAATACAACCGCGGTGCAAATAAAAAACGCTATATTGGGCACATCAACAGCAGTATCTGTAAATACACTGAATTAGGGATACCTACCTAGTAATGAGAGTTGGGCTTCGTAGATCGATGGCTCCCGAAGCCCATTCGGTGAAGCGAGTGTTGCCCAGTCCGTTTACAGAGTGTACGACTGGCACCGTCATTCAACTGAGGAAGGGGGGTGATTTGAGCTAATGTTTGGCTTCAATGGCTACGTACAATACTCCAGAGCCGTCTCTCTCTCTGATTGCATTATCAAGGCTAATTGTCTTTTGCAGTTTGCCCGATCGCTAGTTTTTTGTCCACAATCCATGTATTCTTCGTATACTCTTGACACTGTCGACCCTGAAAATCCTAGCTGTCTGACGATTTCGGAAATTGAATGAATCATGCGTCACGCACCTACAATTTGCCTGCAATCGAAGACGACTAAATCAGGCAGTTTACCCATTCTGGCAATTCCAATAACTAATTCAGTACAACTACAATACACGCTACATATGCAGTCACCACATGGCCCTCACTTGCAAATAAATGATACTCAGCGCTGCACAACTTGCATAACTCTTGCTATCCTTAATTCAGTAGCAATTCAGAGTATTTAAAAAGGCAGATGTTCAAAGTGTCTGCCGTGCGGCAGGTTTGAGCGCGCCATGGAATGGATGAGTGCACACGTCACAGCAGCGCAGTGTCCACCGAATTACAAGCAGCGTGCAGACGAGCGACTAAGTCCGTTTGTGAAAAGTCACTACGTCTCGATACATCAGTTTCTTGAGATTGTCCCATAGGGAAAAAATCAAACAGGGTGAGATTTGGTGATCGTAGTAGCCACAGAACTGGACCCCCATATCCGATCCAGTGATCGGGGTATTCCAAATCCAGGCAATCACGAACATGAGAATAGAAATGCGCTAGAATCTCATCATTAACCCTCATTCATCCTCATTCCTTCATCATAATTTACAGTATTTTTCTCGTAAACTACGGATAGCACAGGTACAATTCCTTGAGCATTTTTTATGTACTCCCTACGAGAAATCTGGCTGTGCAGAGTTTGGGCGTTATTCTGGGGACACCCTGTATTATTCGAACACGTAACATTAAGTTCAATACCAAAAAAAAACCGTTGCGATAAAATTTAATCAATCAAATATCTATTACTTTGTTAGTAAATGAATATATTTTATGTATTATGTAAAATTATTTTTATAAATTGAAGAAATTGAGTTTCCGAGTGTTTAGGTTTCGTGCGGAGGGTAGTTGCATTTATTCATAATATAAGTTCTTAAACAATCTTGATTTGACAAAATAGCTGATTGACTAACTACTGTTTAGAATATTTTTGCATTCTTCAGAAATTAGTTACATTCAATAATCACTAAGTTTGTAAGTCCTAGTATTGGAATTCTTTAATGTTAAAAATATGATTTAAATTAGATTTCAAGGTAATATACGTAACAGAGATATGGATAATTTGTATTTTAACTTGTCTATCACTGATTGCAAAATATCTTATTAAATACACGTGATACAAATTGGATTTAACATAAATTTTTCAGGATGTGATTGTACGATGAAGATAAATATCAAGTGTCACTCTCATGATATGAAATGATGAGGTCCACTCATCATACAACAGAAATGATATATTAATTTACCCAAAAGTCTCTTGTTATTGACTTTCAACCAAATAAACAACATTCTTATTCAAATAGTTACACATTTTTGACAATAATATTAACAAGTTGTAGTTAAAGAGAGGAATTTTGCTTCAAAATCAAAACACTGTCTTTCTATTATAATGATTTCAATACCGTGTATAGTTTTTATCAGTGGCGTAACGAAGAATGTTAGGGCCCCTTTGCAAAGTCAGGTCTTGGGCCCCAAGCTGGATCTCACAAAGGATTTCAAAACCATAACATAACATATGCTTTGGGTCTCCTATAGTCTTGCATCCCCGTTCCCCCGATGCGAGGGTGTACGTTACACCACTGATTGTTATGTGTGCCTTAATAAGTACTGAAGCACCAATAAAGTAAAGCGGAACATTTTGGTTTAACAGGGGGTTGGGTCCTATTATAGCCCACCTGGTTGGGTCCTATTATAGCCCACCCCTGGTTTTTGAGCTTTTTCCTCGCCAAACTAACTTTCGTTCTATAGAAGACCGTTGTTAAAGTGATCGTTAGGTATCTGCATTTAGTAATTTTCGTTAATTATATTAGCTTTGGCAACCCTACTATCTATATACACGTGGTAACGACCGTTAACATTTTTTCGACGCTTTGCTATTCAGATAATACGTGTGATTAACGGTTATGGTTTACAAAACAAAAGCAAGATTTCATTTTTTTAAAAAAAATTTTGGGAAAAGGCGGTAATTAGTAAATGGTTCTTACGGGAAAAAAAGTTAAAATGATGGAGATGCCGTTCGACAGAGGAAAGAGTCCGCATGATGTAACGAAAGATACGAGGTTTCAGCAAAAGACGTTTGAATAATTTTAGAATGTGTTTAATATCTTTTTAAGAAACTAAATTATACAGTAATTTGTTCAAAAAGTTTTTAAAGTTTCAATTTTTCTCCTTCGCACATCGATTCCTGCTCTTCAGAATGGTCTTAATGTCTTGTTTTCAATAGTTAAAAAGAAGTTTCCATTTTGTCTCTCTCTCTCTCTCATTCCGATATCAATCTTTTTCTTATTAAAATGTCCTTAATTTCCAACTTTTAGAAGCTGAATTTTTCATTAATTGGATCTTAACGTCTTAAAAATTTCATTTTTCTCCATCGAACTTCAACTCCTTTTTTTCGGAATGTTCTTAATTTCCTATTTCACAAAAACTAAAAAAGAATTTTTCATTTTTGACCATCCGATATCAATTTTTTTGCTAGAATGCCCTTAATTTTCTATTTTTAGAAGCCGAGATTTTACTGAATTTGTTCATAACATCTGTAAAGTTTCTCTTCCGAACTTCGATTCAGTTAAAGTCTTCAGGGAATTGTTCCGTAAGCTTTAAAAAGTACCAACTATTTTTAGAAGCTGACTTTTACACGAATTCTTCCTTAAAGTTCTGATGTTTTCATTTTTGCTCCGGCGGACAAAACGCCATGTTTTTCCCAGTTTGCCTGGACTCGACTTCGAAAAAAGTGCTTTGGCGCCATTTTGGCACGACTTGAAAAATTCTTCGCCAAGGGGTGGGCTATAATAAGAATTAACCTTTCAATAGAAGCCCTCCCTTCGACTGTGGAGGTGGGCTAAGCGTGAGGAGGTCTATTTTGAAGTTATAAGGGTCTATAAGGGTCCCTAACTTTTTACATAAATAATATATTTTTCCTGTCCAATAATCGGATAATTTTTAGACAAACCTCGTATATGGGGATTGGACTGGAAATAAAGAACTTCTAAATCCAGTTGATTTTTCCTGCAATATTTATGTTGTATCGCAATACTTGCATGATGATGATTTGTCCTACTGAATCATGTCTATTTCATTAGTATGAGAGCAGAACATTTTGAAAGCAGAGCGGAGAAGGATTTCACAAAAAAAGATGCTCATACGAGTCTGTGTTATGCAAACGTTCATCTGTGTTCACGTTACAAAATATTCATAGATGTGACAGAGGTTTCAGCTTTCCAATTAAGCAAATCCCATACTATTGCAGATACAGGGTCGCTTTTCCGCTTAGGCATACTAGACACGTACCTTGGGCGCAAAAGACTGGAGGGCGAAAAACGAGAAAAAATTAAAATATCAGCGAACGTACAATGCCTATCGAGTCATGATAGAAGCATTTCTTCCTTAAAAGTAAAGACTGAAATGAGATTTACTATGGAAAATGAAAAGCTCAACTGTTTGATAAGGTTATGCACTCAAAATGATATTACCCCTGAAATTGGTTATAACGATGTTACTAACGATTTTACATTGATCAAAGACCGAAGAAAACCTTTGTTTGTACCGGTACAATGACAGTGACTCAACAAAAAATGATGATATCTAAAAGTAAAAGATAGTAAAGCGATAAGTGATGAAAAAGATGATAATTAATAATACAGTTCATACAATAATGTATACTCTATACTGTGATTGCGAACAATTTTATATTAATTTACTGTGCTAATTTACAAAAGGGTGGGTGGGTGGTCCGTGATGTAGTAAGGTAAAAAATGAAGTAGAATGGCCAAATCATGCCACTATCCTTTCCATACGGTTGCCAGTCCAGGACAAGAAGGGACAATAGGTTGTGGAGAAAGGAAAAGAGTAAGAATTAAGGGAAAATCCCTCCCGAACCCAAAAATTATAAGGTAAGAATTGAAGGAAGGAGGTATTCTGGAAAAAGTGGGGAGCAATTTGAAGTGTCTATGGTGCTGGGGAGGTTAAAAACGGCCCTGTGCAGATCTGTCTTGCTAACCGATAGAGTTCTGTAAGCTAACCTTAAATTCCATATCCTGCAGATTAAATTCCCTAATTTTTACTCTGATGCTTTTTGAGGTTCCAACATTGAATTACATTGTAAACTGTGAGGGAGTTACATGCTTAAAGAAATGAAATACTTGAAAAATGACGTTGGTTACGCTTACCTAACATCTTTTTCTGCCCAACTGGCGTCATAAATAGGATACTTTATCGTAATTTTTACATCCATGCTAGATCCCCTCACAATGATCGTCTGTGAAAATCTAAATTTCATTTCTACCTCATTCTTACGAGCGCCAACTGTGAAGCTGTATCGAAAATCACTTAAATCGTGATTATTTGTCATTTTGATGTCATAAACAGCCCCGATAACAGGCAGGGAGGTCTATAGTTTTATATAAAGGCTACCGGAAGTAACGGAGTATGCCTATAGGTGACGTTGCTGTGTATTTTGAATGAACTCCTCTGTACCAGTATTTTCGTTTTACTTCAAAGGCTTTTTATTTCCTTTTTTCACTCGAATATGGAAAAAAGGAAAAGAAAATAAAGCAAAGAGGATAATAAAAGCAGGTTTATTGTTTTAATATTTGCTTTGTTCTTAGCTTTTATGACAGTTTCTTTCGACAATAAAAGTGAGGGAAACTGCACAAATTGTCACAGGGAAATGTTTAATTCGAATGAAAATTTGTGTTAATATTTAAAAAGCTTTCAATTCCGTAATTTTTTTTATGTCTCATACAAAGAAATCAATTTATTTTGGACGAACTTACCGTAAAATCCGGCGTATAACGCGCACCCTTAAATTTCCATCTTATTTTTTGTGTTCAAAGTGCCCGTTATACGCCGGATTTTACGGTAATTGCTCATTCAAATATATTATCTTGTTTATATAATAGAATGTTTAACTTAGTAGAAAGCAAATCCAACTTCGTGTAGTCTTTTTTATAAGAACATGAAAAAAAATCAAGGTTTTCGAAAACTCTTTTGATTACTTACTGTTTTAGTTTAATATACTTTTTAATTAATAATTAAAATTATTTTTATTATTAAAAAATAGTCCTTTTAGTTGAAAAGTTTAAAGTTCAAAGAAAGAATTTTCGAACATTTTCGTTAGACAACATTTTCGTTCCAGACAATGTTTCTATAGTTTCCTGAACGAAAGAGATCTATACTTTCAAATATGAAGATAATATTTATAATTTTCAATATCTGAATGTTGAGGAAAAATGTAATATAGAAATTAAACTACTCAATGGCGCAACAGCCCATGAGTCTATTGGGCTCATCTCAGTTTTCGTGACCTTGGGCACTGAGGTGCATGAGCAGATGTTTCGATTAGGTGGTCTGGATGACGTGAAACCCCCAGTGTTTAGTTCCCAAGCAAGCTTGGCACTCATTTAGTACAGGGTGAAAGGCTGAGTCGACCTTGCCCAGCCCGGGATTTGAACTCCAGATCTATGATGTGGAAGCGCAAAACGCTATTACTCAGCCACTGGGCTTCGTTATAGCAATTCATTATAAAACCTGCTGAAAAATGGTTGAATAAATACATGTCTTTCGGAAGGTATGCCATTTCTTCAAAATAACTCTACAATCTAGGAATTTGTCGAAGGTTCTTCATAAATAGCATGTATAGTGAACAAAACTACGTTTAACTGAAGGATTTGAATCAACGTTATTGTAGGAGGAGGAAAATTATATCTCCCCTCATTTTTAAAAAATGGGTAGATGGCAAGGATGATTCCTGAGCTATAGTATATCACTCTTCTGACTTCCACATCACTCAACTTAAGGCTTTGAGACCCACTTTAACATTTGAGAGCATTCCCTGTATTGCTTGAAAGTAACTATCGGAAAAACAAAAGTTGCGCTCAGCTCGTAGTAAGGCATTTTATGGAATTCTCAATTTCAAGCAGTGAGCTTCAACGGCTCTTGTGAGGAAAGATAAGGGGATAAATATCCTTCTTCCAAGAAATATATTTCACATTGAAGACTTTTAAAATTTAGAAATTTAAGGAATATCTCTAATAAATAACATTTACCTAAGAGTACTGAAACTCTCTTCATTATTATTTTGGAATAATAACTCTTCTTTGAAAGACAATTTTGTGTTACTTAGCATTTTGAGTTCACCAGATACAAAAGGTGAACGATTGGAAAAAAAAGTATTGTGTTGCATATGATTTGTTCCATGCAAAATAAGTTCTTTCCTTTACTTGAGTCTCATGCAATCCAATCAAAAAAGAAAATATGTTTCTACAAAACCATAAGAAAAATATTGATAAAAATAAATTACATTTAGAAGTATAGATAAGAAATTGTAAAAAAGAACTACATTGATAAGTATCAGTAAGAAATTATAAAAAATATATCGATAAGTAGATATGAAAACTTATCTTGCTAAGTATCGATAAAAACATTGATATCTTTAATATTCATAAGTATCGGAGAATATTAATAACAATATATTGATAAGACTTTTTTATAAGAAAAAACGTTGATAACATTATATTGATAAGTTTTTATAAGAAAAAGAAATGATAACATTATATTGATAAGCTTTGTTAAGAAAAACACTAATAATATATTGATAAATATTGTTATGAGAAAATATACATATATCTATATATCAATTGAAGTGATTGAAAGTGCTCATATGGTATGCAATAGAATTTGTTACGGAATTCTCAAGTGCGTTTCCCTTAACTAACCTCTTGACTTACTTTGGGAATAGATGCCAGACGATTAGAAAGAATTTGAACAAAATCAGTGTAGAATCTTACCGAATGTTCAGTTAATGCTGCAGCCGCGATAGCCGAGTGGTCAGGGCCACAAACTCCTGGCCGGTGTTGTCCAATCGTGAGTTCGAGTTAGTGGGTTCCTTCAGTTAGAGAAATCGCTCCACATTGATATTTCAATCAAGAACAATGAAATATGTATTATTCTATCATGTAGGTGTCCAATTCGGATCCAGCTTTGACGTGAGTTCTCGTCCCTCATCACTTGGCCCTTGTTCGGCACATTTAAGTATTAAAAGAAAAAGGTGAAAGTAATTCAGAGCTACCTTTAACTATATCGAAGACGTACTTTATACTATGATTCTCATATCCACACGGGGCTGCGGTGGCCAAGGGTCAAGGTAACGGACTCGTGGTAGGCATGTCATAGTTCGAGCTTAGTTCCGCTTAAGACCCATCGTGTAGGGAAGCGATGCACGTTAAATCTGTCGAGAGCTCAAACGTCCCCTGTTGGTGTGGTAGTTAGGAAAGGAGGTGCCAGTTCAGATGTCGTCCTTGTCACTTGACCATGGTCCAAAATGACGAGGTCCTTTGCCAAATTCCCTCGGGTAGCTGAACAGTGCGATATTAATATTCACTCACTCACTGATATAGACACAGATTATATTTTTAAAAAAGTATTTCCAATTAAAATCTTTCCTAAAAAATCTGACAGTCAACATATTATATTTCTTAACTCATCGTTATCTCCCATTCAAACAAGTAATTCGCATTTCTAACTTTCTAATGACGCCAATCTTTTTCTTATTTTTGTTTGAGAATCTCAATGCTTACAACATCAAAATTTAGAATTTGATTTTTTTTCTTCTAATTCATTTTAAAAACGACTTTTTAATCAGTTCTAGGATGCTCTTCTAAACCTTGGATGGTTTTATTTGGAGTTAACTCGTAGATTCCTATATGTTAAAATAGTGTGTGTGTCATACCTTTTCAAAACTTCTTCACAATTTTCACTTTTTGAAGTCCATATTTTTCTTATTTTTTTTAATAATCACAAAGTAATCAATTTATAAAAAAATTACAAGCATTATGAAACCTGCCATGTGCATGAAGTTGTTGCTCCTATTTCATAATTTAATCTTATGAATTAATCACAATAATATCATTATCAGCTACGATGCTATAAGCTGAAATTCTTTATCTCGCTTTTTATTTCCCCTTTTGCTCCAGCAACAATATTACCAGATTTAAGATTTCAATACAAAATTTCTTATCGGTGTCAACAAACTATCAACTTATTGTCTCTAATCCGATAACTTAATCAGTTATAAGTTCTTTGAATGCTTGCACAAACACACAAATGATAACAAAATATTATTAAGAGATTACAAAATAACTGGTTTGGAAACGAATATGTTCCCAGAGGCTTAAAAAGGATTTTTAATTCGAGTGAAAGTTGCTGTTTGTGAGATATAGTTACTCAGTAATTCACACTTAAGTAAAGAGTGTTTTTTACCCAGGTATAGAAGTTAAAGTTGGCATTACTTTCCAAGATGGCGACCGATTTCACAGCTGTCAAGGGATTTATTCTCAGTTTGGTTTGGCAATTCATCAAAACGATCATCAAGCAAAGCGTAGATTCGTCGAATGGGCCCAAAACGAGATTGCCGTTGTTCCCGATTTTCATAAGCGAATTTTGTTTAGCGATGAAGCGCACTTCTGGTTGAATGGCTACGTCAACAAACAAAACTGCCGCATTTGGAGTGAAGCTAATACACAAGTGTATGTCGAAACACCGTTACATCCAGAAAAACTGACTGTTTGGTGCGCTTTATGGGCTGGTAAAATCATTGGTCCGTACTTCTTCAAAAACGATGAAAGCCACAACGTTACAGTCAATGGTGATCGGTATAGAGCCATGATTTACTAACTTTTTTATTCCTGAATTGAACAATCATGATGTCCAGGAGCTGTAGTTCCAACGAGACGGCGCAACATGTCACACAGCTCGTGCCACAATCGATTTATTGAAAGACACGTTTGGTGACCGCCTAATTTCACGCTTTGGACCTGTGAATTGGCCTCCAAGATCTTGTGATAAAGTCATTGGTCTATGCGGATAAGCCACAAACGCTTGACCATTTGGAAGACAACATTCGCCGCGTTATTGCCGATATACGGCCACAAATGTTGGAAAAAGTCATCGAAAGTTGGACGCCCAGATTGGACTACATCCGAGCCAGCCTTGGCAGTCCTATGCCAGAAATCATATTTAAAATGTAATGCCACAAGATTATCTTTCGAATAAAAAAATTCATGTCAATCGAATAATACATCGTTGTTCTATTGCAATTTAAAGTTCTATACCTCTAAAAAAACACCCTTTAGAAGTAAAAGGTGTTTCAAAATCGTTAATGTGTCATTTTAAATTTAATTAGACCGTAGGAAAGGAAAATACTTATTTAGGATAGGTGATAAAAATTACATATTGAAATTATAAACCATCCAAACGCGATAAAAATGGCAAATTATAGAAACAAAAGGAAGAAAAAAAGTATAGACCAAATTCTTTAAGAACACACGCACCCTTAACGCTGTCTTCGGCTAATGTTAAAGAATATGACCCAAATTCGGATTATTTTTTTCAGATATAAAAGTACTCAAAAATTAATATTATATATATATTCTGGCTTTACTATCCTGTAGAACAGGGGTGTCAAACACGCGATCCCCAGACTCTTTTTGAAACTTTTTAAATATCATTTAAATTTTAATATCATAAATTTCATTTTTAAATTTATTTGAGATGAAATTTATATATATATACAATATAAATTTGCCTATTACCTGTTCTTGTTCTAAAAGAAATGGCTTTTGTGGATTCAAAATATATATTTTTTAATATTTTATTAAACGATGTCATTTGATTTTACTATAATAAATTACTTTTTTAATTAATTTCTCAAATGTATTATGCATATTCTGGACCAGGGGTGTCCAACCTAAATGATCTTATGGGTCACTTCAGAAAAACATTATAATCTCGCGGACCGCACATAAAAATATGTACATTTATATCATATTTGGAAACAAAAAACATTTATTCGAGTGAAAAATTAAAACGAAATGAATTATTATTATTGTTTTCATTATTTTTCATGTTTACCCCCAGAAAAGATAATATACTGCTCAAAATAATTAAAGGATATTGCGGCTTTAGGTCGATCTTGTGGCTGGGAAACTTTTTAGCTGATTGATACATGGTCGACAGACGTAGTACGTTATATGAGATTAAATTGCACATGTTTGGCAGAAAAAAAATACATTTTATTGCGCATTTGCGTACAAAAGGAAAAAAACACAATTTGTGCATATGAGAAAAAATAATAAAAAAGGTGTTTTCTTCAAAGGAATCATTTTCAGTAGTGAGTAGTATGGTTTCCACGGACGGCCAACAACGTTGAGCACCTTTAAGGCATGGAGTCAATGAGGCTATTAATCACGAGTTGGGGTATTCTGTCCCACTCTTCCAGAAGAGCTCTTTCCAGTTCTTAGAAAGTTTGTGGGGGTGGCTGGCTGTCAGAAACTCGTCTTCTTAGAGCGTCCCAAACGTTCTCTATTGGATTCATGTCTGGAGAACACGCTGGCCATTCCATTCGTACGATTCCTTCCTCGAAAAGGGAATCCTTTACGAGGTTAGCACGATGTGGCCTGCTGTTATCGTCCATTAAAATGAAGTCATCTCCGATTGCTGCTATGTAAGGGACTACAATAGGTATGAGGATCTCATCCCTATATCGGCGAGCACACAGTCAGAGGTTCATCTCGAATGATGTAGAAGTCTGTGTGCGCCCGTCAATGGAGATGCCACCATACATTAACACTCCTCCACCGCCAAATCTGACACTTTCGTGCACGAACGCAGGATTATTCCTACTGCCACGGTCCCTCCAGATGAAAATACGCCTATTATACGGATGAACAGAAAAGTGGGACTCGTCAGAAAAAAGAACATTGCTCCATTCAATCCTCCATTCCATTCATCCTCCATTTCACATGCTCTGTTGCTCACTCCCTGCGGTCGCGACGATGCCTTGATGTTAGTCTAACACATACCAGCAGTTACCGAGCATACAGACCTACACCATGGAGCCGGTTTTCGGACAGTCTGAGTTGAAACCCGTGGTGCCAAGCCGAGCGAAGGTGTTGTTGGAGAAGAGTAGCGTTCATATTTTGGTGTCTCGAGCCGTTAACACTAAATACCGATCTTCATTGGGCGTTCTTGTCCGTCTACGACCTTGTCTGGTCTTCGGCCTGTTTGAAAGCAACGGTTCAGATCCACTGGAAATCACACTTTGTGACACTCAATGGCTTGCTACTTCGGCTTGAGTTTGGCCCCTTCTAACCTACCAACAACTCTCCAAGCTTCTGAATCGGTTAAATGACTTTACTGAGACATCGTACTCATCGAAACAAAGCAATCACTGAATGCCGATCATCTTTGTCTTCATTTCAGTTGAAAGTCAAATTTCATTCACTGCCGCTGAAGCGACGTTTTTGACGTTGAACTCAAAATTAGCATACTCCACAGTTTGAAAATCAGAAAAATTTGCATTTGTGATTCTCTTCTTCCATTTTTTCGGCAAAAAAAATTTCGCTTATATCTTTATTTCATATAAAACTTACAATATCCTTTAATTGTTTTGAGCAGTGTATAATAATGTTTATACAATAAAATGATCAAATAATGTTTAAAATATTACAGTGTGTTACCATTTTCTTGAAAATTACGGAGTTCGTTTTGAATTGATCTTTCGTTACTCATTGTTGAAATTTAATTGTGCTGTCATTCGCAAACGATTAAGTATACATTGCCCTTTATCTTAACCATCCTGAATATTTTTTTAAACTTTAAAAAACATCGCTGACTGCCTTTTGCTTTTTGGGCACTCCAAACAGAAAAGGAGGAGGAGATATGAAAGTCGTACTCACAGAGAATCATGTACCATCCATAGTAAAGGATATGCATAATGCAATTCGGAATTTATTAAAAAAGTAATTTATTATAAAAAAAGTAAAATCAAACGTAACTGTTTGATAAAATATAAATCTATTTTAATCTAAATGACATTTCTATTATCAAAAAGGATTTATTTTAAAACAAGAACAGTTAACAGGCAAATACATTGTAGAATTATATTTATAAATTCCCCCTTAATTAAATTTCAAAATGAAAAAACTTTAAAAACCTGATATTTAAAAAAAATTTAAAAAGAGTCGGTGGGCCGCAACTTACGTACTGGCGGACCACATGCGGCCCGCGGGCTGCGTGTTGGACACCCCTCTTCTGGACTATGAATAGGACACGATTTTTCGTGTGTTGTGCGAATTTTTTTCCCTTCCTCCTTCTGTGTTTGATTGATTGATTGATTGAATATTAACGTCGCACTGTTCAGCTACACGAGGGCTTTTGGCGACGGACCACGTAATTTTGAACCATGGTCAAGTGACGTGGCCGACACCTGAGCTGGCACCCCCCTCTCCTAACTACCACACCACACCAACGGGAGGACGTTTCAGCTCTCGACAGATTTAACGTGCATCGCTGCCCTACACGGCGGGTCTTTAGTGGTACAGGGTTCGAACCCGTGACAAAGCAAGCCACGGTCCTATACCTATACCACTCGGCTACCGCGGCCACCCTTCTGTGTTTGAAGGGTCCAATCAGTAAGAGGTAGTATTAAAAAATATTCAAGATGGTTAAGATAAAGGGCAGTGTATGCTTAATCGTTTTGAATAAAAGTGGATTTTGATTTTTCATATCAAACTAAAAAGTTTTTTAATAAAAATGTAAGAAAATTACAGCAATGAGTAAAGAAAGATCAATTCAAGTCGTTATTTTCCAGAAAATTGGAAATGCAATATTTTTTTGTGTCCAAATTAAAAATAAAATATGCTTGACATCTAAAAATTCTATTTCAGTTGCAAAGGAATGTAATCTTAAAAGGGCATTATGACACAAATCTTTAAGAAAACTAGGACCAATACTTTACAAAATTTCGTCAACAAATCCGAATTAGGATCAAAAACAATAAAGTGTAATTAAATTTGTTGCATACAGATGCTGTAAAAATATATTATCACATTTAATCACGCAAGCAAATCGAAATCATTTACTGAAAGGGAATTTATGAGAGTGAATGTTTATTTGAAACAGTGGAAATACTATGTTAGCACAAACAAATTAAATTAAAAGTGTAAGTTTAAGTCAAAATATTGTAGCTAGCAGAGTTGATGAAATAATGGAGAATCTGAGAAATCAGCATAAAAAAAATTCAACAATATCAACATTTGAGGCCAGCTGAGTTGTCGTCCTCGTCACTTGACCATGGTTCAAAATTACGAGGACCATCGCCAAAAGCCCTCATGTAGCTGAACAGTGCGACGTTAATATTCACTCACTCACTCACTCAATTTGTTCAGGATGTAAATTTTCAACTCACCTCTTCTTTCGTACACATTCTTCAATTGTTCTTTTTTTTCGCAAAATTCATTCTTAGCACTCCTCGTCAGTTTAAGTTCAACTTTTTACGACCCATTTTTACTAACTATACTTAATGTATAAACAAATTTATTACAGCATCACGAAATTTTTTTTATATATATAGAAAGAAAAGTATTTCGAAGAATTTTTCTTTTCGATTATTATACTCTTTAATAAATAATGTGTTCTTCATTAGTGCAATTAGTGCAACTAAATCGTAATAGTGTTATAAAAAACACTAAATCTATGAGCTCGAGCTTCATCAAGAGAAATGCGTATTTTGAATCTCCTTAAAATCTTAGAATTTATTCCCAGAGATTAAGTGAGTTGTGGCTCAGCAGGTACAATCAGGAACGTCTTCAAACCTCTTGAGGCCCTGGGCCTCTATGGAAAAGTAGGTCCCCACTTATTACTCCTTTTATCGAATTTAGTGCACATACATGCAAAGCCTTACGAAAGCAATCCGTAATAAAATGAAGTTTTACAAAGAAATTCTTTTCTGTATCTTAAATTCTCAAAATCATCGTCTTCAAAATCGACTGTTAACAATATTTCCATTTCAGGCACATTACGACTGACACGACGTAATAATGCCATGTCCGTCATAAGCAATACATCATTGTTGCCAATTGGAATGTAGTTCGAAGTTCTCAGGTTCTTGAGAATATGTGCGGGGAAGAATAGTTAAAGTATATAAAATTATTCAAATCATGATATTGTTCCGTTGATCGGGGCTCGAGAATTTTATGCAAATCAATCTCAAAGAACAAGACAGTTCTTCAGAAGCGATGGAAATTTTTTTGTAGAAAACAATTCTTGAAATACAAGATTCAACAGCAATATTCGCAGGATAAATCTCAGAAGGTCTTCACACTTTCAACAGAGCTCTAGCACAACAATCAGTGTCTAAAATACAAGTATGTGAAAAATTATTCACAAGCACTGCTCATCCTATTCAACAGCGGAGCTAATCACTAGTCGACTCTTCACAGTCAAGACAAGACTACTAATCGCTAGTCAAAACATACTGACTCAGTTTTAACGAGTGTCTCCCTATTTATAGGCCTCGCGAAACCTTCTAGAAAGATCCGCTTGCGTAATAGGTCTTGATATAATTAGGTTTCTCCACTAATTTCCAGAAGAATCCATAGGGTCACAAACTCGCCAAAAGTGGTTGCCAAGTCACCAAAATGTTCGCCAAAAATGATGCCAACTTGGCTCTATTACCAAGATTTCGCCAAGTTCCCATTGAATCACCGTTATAATGTAAGGGACGGCGTTGCCTGCGAATATTACAATTTTAGCAGAAAATATAAATGTATTACCCATCCAGGCATAAATTATTTACACTATTTTAAGTATTTTTTACACAAAGTTCGTAACAATATTATTGAAGTTGAGTCGAAAGTAATATCAGGCTTTTTCCACCCTCAAGGCCAAGTTTCTAAATACAGTAGTGAGACTTGTGGCCTGCGATGCACCAAGTCGAATCATGAGTTTCAGTTTCACCAAATACTATAGCACGAAATAAAATGGGGAAGGTTGTTGCAAATAAATTCAGCGCAACGACATCAAAAATAAACTGGGCCTCAGAATTTCCATATGGTGTAATGTTGATATAGGGGAGTGAAATTGAACTTATGTATTGCCCTTGCATCTGAGTGAAATTGAAATTACGAGCTCGTCGTCGAGAGCTTTTTCCTACTTCAAGTATCTCTAAATAAGATAAATTTTTTATTAATTATATGCCTTTTAATCGTGCATTTTTACTGCCGTATGAAGGGGGAAATACTTAGAATGAGAAGGATATGAATAGTGAGAGAGAAAACTTACACTTCCGAATTTTGAAAAAGAATGAAATTGAAAAAAAAATTAAGCATAAAACTAAAAATAATCAACTATCGCGTATTTGATGATTGTTTCCCTCATCACAAATTACAAAATAATTGTGAAGTAAAATGTTAACAAACAGTTTTCAGTGACCTCATACTATCTATCGTATGAGCTTATAATAGCTTTGTATTTCTCTAATCTGATTGTGGATTTGGTGATCGTCTACATAAGGTAGCTCATCGAAATGTCGTACTGGGTATAAGTTAGAGAAATTCAGTAGGGGTATTTATCGATTTTTCTCTACAGTCAAGTAAATGCAATTAAAAATAGAATTGCTAGAAGTAAATAACAGAGTGGGGCAAGACAGCTTATATAAAAGATTCCTTAAGCAAATATTTATACTTTTATCGAAAACTTTTTAAAAACAGTAAATCCCTTATTCCAATTTTATTTAGAGGGGGAAAAGGGCATTTACATATAACATACTTACTTTTAATACCAAGCTTCTTTCCATCGGCAATAAAACTTTCGATATACTTTAAAAACATTATTATATTTTATGGTATGACGTAGAACTTTGTCATATATTAAATATTATTCTTCCTTTTTTAAAAAAAATCCTTGCACAATACCTAATGAATAACCCTTCATTTATTCAGACCCTGTCTCATCCTGAGTACTATGGGCTGAATTGCACGAGGCACTTCTTCGTGGAGACTTCTCCTGGAGTCCTGTTGGGCGTGTGGCACATTCCTCCGGCCACTACTTGCCACCAAATGACCAGTCTGTCTTCGCTATCCCTTGATGACCAGCCTGTCATCCTGTACCTGCATGGCAGCGCCGAGTCGAGATCAGCACCTTACAGGCGAGGCATGTATAACGTCCTGACCAGGAAACCCATTCAAGCTCACGTTATAACTTTCGATTACAGGTGAGATAAACACTCACACACACATATATATATATATATTTATATATATATATATATATATATATATGAACATTTTTAAGAATAATAATTTTTTTAGCACGAATAAAATTTGTAAAATGTTTCATGATACGTTACGATTATTTTAGTGTATAGTAGGTTTTGTTATCACCAGTCCACCATAAGTAAAACCAACATTTAAGAATAATCCGATTTTATGTTGAACTTAAATACATTAGATTTCTTAATATTTCAGATTCACTAAATTGTTATAGCTTTAGAGTTTATACGAGGTAGGATTCAAAAGTTCACGAACGTGGAAAACTTTTTGCCGTAGAGAGAATACGATAACATTTCTGTGTTACTGCGTTTTTCTCTTTTTCTAAAAATAGTTTGCTCCATATCACGTGATCGGTGTCTCGCCACAGCGTAGCATTTTGCAGGCGGATGCATTTAGTAGTCGGCGATTGAAAGAAATTTCGTTTGTTAAACAGAGAATGAATATCAAATTTCGTGTTCGTTTGGGAAAAAGTGCTACGGAGACTTACGAAATTTTGAAGCTTGTGTAAGGCTGTGATATATTATCGCGAACGCAAGCTTTTTGAGTGGAAGCGACATTTCAGAGAAGACAGGGAAAGTATCGAAGATGACAAACGCTCTGGATATCGGCAGACTTTCTGCACCCCTAAAAACATCGAAAAGGTTTCTACGACGGTACATAAGAGCAGACTTCAAACAATAACAGAATCAATTGGAATATCCTCGGTCACATGTCAACGGATACCGACTAAGGCATAGGGAGTGTCAACACATTATTCCCCACATGTTAAGCAAACACCATTCTGCAGATGGATTTAAAAGTGCATCGCAGGCTGATTTAAAGAACATGGTTAAAAATGGATTCCAGAAATGTTTCGATGACCTTTACGAGCCATGGCAAAAGTGTGTTGTTGCTCAAAGGTCTTATTTCGAAGGAAGGTGCGTTTCAGCAGCTTAATTAGTAATATATTTTAAGTTATAGACTCAGTCAGGAAACTTTTGAATCCTACTTCGTAAGATGTCAAATTGACATAAAAAGAAAAAAACAGGAACATTTCCATTTTACTGAGCAGAAAGATTTCATAGACTTTCAATTTGAGAGGTAAAATAAAAGTTTACCTCAATTCGAACAGAATAATTTAGTAGAAAAAGTAAAATATAGAAGTTTTACGATTAAAATAAGGGAAATTAGATATCATCCTATGTCAGATCGATACCCTTCAAGTCAACTAAACATGCATCTAGAAATGATGGAGATCGTTTCTCCTTTAAGGTATTTGACTGCGTTCGGAAGTGGTATTTTAAAAAAGCGCATAAATGGATAATTTTCATGATATTTAGTGTCACTTAGATTAGAATACATGTATAAAATTGTTTTAAGGACATTTTGAGGAAAAAAAATTATTTAAATTCGACAAAAAATTAACTTAGAATAACCTTTTTTCAAAATGTTCTCCTTTTCTGAAAAATGCTTCTATTATAATAATATTTTTCCTGTATATAGCTCAGACCTCTGTACAGAGGCCCAACTATGATTTTAGAAAAATTCATATTATTTTCAGAGTTACAACCCATTGAAATAATTATCGGCGTTTTTTTCTTAAAATTTCTCCCTTCTGTTGTCGTAAAACATGGATAAACCCACTTCTAAGTTATATATTTAAAAATTCTAGTTGAGTCTCTGTACAGAGGTCTGAGCTATATACAGGCAAAATATTATTATAATAGAAGCATTTTTCACAAAAGGGGAACATTTTGAAAATGGTTCATTCTATGTCCATTTTTTGTCAAAATATTGTACTTAAATAATTTTTTTTATAATACCATTCTTAAAACAATTTTATATGCATTTTGTAATCTAAGTGACACTAAATATCGTAAATATTATCCATTTATACGCTTTTGCACACAAAATCACGGTTCCGAACGTAGTCGGATACCTTAAAATACAATTGACATCTTTCCTATCAATAGCATCCAAAAACGCTGTTGAATGCTAAACTAGACAATGTACTTCACTTGGAGTTTTGCATACTACCATAGGTAACTTCTGAGGGAGAAGGTGAATATGTGTATTCCCTGTACGAAGTAGATTCCTAGAAAAAAGTAAAAAAAAAATTACAAATAAAACTAAAATCTCATAAGATTATTAAGTTTTCAATCTCAGATCTTAGCATTTTATTCATGATTATTATTTAATTAATAATTTTAAATTTATGGATTATTTTATGAACTAATCACAAAAATTTGGAAATATACTCTCCTCAATAATCCAATTATTCGCCATTTGAAGTACTGAAAGTATAATAAATCATTTTTCACCTGTAATATTCAGTGAAAAGAGTACCTATGAATAAAAAAAAAATTATGGCTTAAAATGACGTAATGCATAAAAAAAATCTCCAATTTGCCACGATTTTTTTCATTATAATTGCATGATTTCATCCACTCAAGATGGATCAGATTAAAAGGCCGGTTAATTTGACTTGAAAAGTATTTATGTATTTATAAAAAGCAGCGTTTTTCTCAAACTGTGGAGAGCCCCCTAGGAGGGGCGTAATAACTCTACGAGGGGGGCACGAGCTTATTGAAAAGTCCAAAACAAAAAAATACTTTAAAAATTATTAACTTACTGAAAGTAAACAAACAAGATACATTTTGACAAAATAAAATATAAAATACACATTTACACTGATATAATACACTTATAAATGTATCAGTACTGTACAATGTATTTCATAATTAATTAAAAAATACTAAGTTAAGAGCAAGTTTAAAATAATTACCAGTGGCCCCCGATGGGCTTGTCATACATAAAATTATACACAAAAATTAAAACTTCTCTAGGTAATTTGTACGATTTAGAATTAATTCCTAGACTGTCGATTAAAAGTTACGCGATTCTCTCCCCAATGCCACCGTTTACCACGTAGGCATGCGTAATGTATTGGAGGGAGGGAAGAAAAGGAATACATATATAAGCAAATCCCCTGCAGTAAGTACATTCTTTCTCAAATACTGCCAAGGTCCTTTTATTGGATTCCGAAGCTTTCTTCGGAATAATTTTAGGGATGCAGTACACAGAAAAGATCGTAGTTCGGAAAGACGTAATTATGCGTCTAGGGAAATTAACGCTTTGGCTGAGAGAGACGTTTATATACACCGGTGGCACTTAAGAGGATGAAATCGTATTGTACCTTTAGCATTAAAGTATAATATTACTAAATTCAATGCATTGTTATTGTATGTAAGGGGGGCGAAGAAAATTATGATTGAATAGTGGGTCGCAAATATTGAAAGTTTGAGAACCATTGTAATAAAGGATATTTAAAAATAGTGAATTCAAACATATATAAGGACGTTTTACTTTGAATGATTTTTTTTTCTATATCTAAAGTAGTGCACACACACAGGAACTAAAATATATATAGTTGAGGTAATTTTTTATAAAAATATCGTCTAAAAAATTCAAATATATATGGCCATAAGGAAGAGAGTTTGAAATTTCCTCTGCCTATCAATGGTTGTGAATAAATTGAAGAGGTATAAACTGCTTTTTCTTTTCAATGTTCTACAATGCGTTTTCTCCGATTGTATAACTGTCCGCTTTTCATCGTCTTATTTGATTACGTTTTTGATTCACTGGCATTGATCTCATGTTGACCTTGAAGTTTAAGGAAAATGTTCCAAAAACTTTGATCACCTTCCCTTTCCAGTGTAATTGAAAAGTAATACTTTTCCATACCTAAAAGATGTATTCCTTACCACTTACAGTCGGACACCGATTTAACGAATTCATCGCGACAGTACATTTTATTCGTTTAATCGGGATAAAAACTTTTAAGGGGTTATTCGTAACATTCGGGGTCTAGAAATATTACAATTTTTAGCACTTTTACTTTTTAAAAATTCCATAATAATCATTCATACAGCAACTATCCATAGTTAGAAATAAAACACTTTTTATTCAACATCTAAAAATACTATTAGCTAATTATTACGCACCAGTTGATTGGAAATTTTAAAATAATGACTACTATGTTCGACACAATCTTTGTTTTTCGACTTTATGTAGAGAAGAAAATAACTGCGTTCTTGGCATTCTTCTGTATGATATATGTTTTCACATCATCCAAACAAAATAAGGAATTAGAAAGTGCAACAGTTTTGATAGGAGTTTCATTATCAATTTCTGCATAAAAGTTGCTACGCATTTGCTACCGACAATCTGTCATGCTTAGCAAATTTTCAAAAGTAAAATTTTCTGCAAAACCGTTCGCACGATAAACCTCTCAAGAAAGAGAGTAAATGGTAAAAACTTTTAAATATCCCCTGCATTGTGGAGTGGGAGGAGATGAGGGAATTCGCTATCCTATTCAAAACTCACGCGGTAGGTTTCCCTCATGACGCATCTACACCTGTAAAGTCGAAAATAATCGGTTGCAAATATTATTTTTCTGTTTCGTGCAAGAAATGCAAAAAGAAATCGAATTTTTTTCTAATCTAAACTAATAAAAAAAAATTCAGTTTGTAACAGGTCTATCCGCGAACCTGTAACTAATCCCCTCTTGGCGTAATTTTTTTTCTTTTTAACTGTTGTTCTATTGAAAACTTTCTCCCGAAAAAGAAGACTTGACTTATTCAAATGAGTGGTTCTATTTAAGCATTTACTTTTAGGTACGTGAAGTTAGTTGGGGGGTAGTCGAGAGTTAGTCGACGAGTATTTCTAGATGATCAATTATTGCTAATTGGCAAATAAGTTATAAGACAGAGTTTAATGATAAAGACCGGAGGTCGTACAGCAAATAAGAGAATTACGGTGAATTACCCCGTAGAAGTCCAAAGTGTTCTAAGAGTAAGTTGTGACGGGCTCACGCGTCTTTTCTTTAACATGTCCTTTGGGTTCTTTGGGCCAGAATTAATGGCAACTCTTTTCCAACCAAATCCAAGAAGTGAAGCGTGAATGAAAGATGCAAATGAACAAGCTTTTAAATATCGGAACTTAGAGTAAACGAGATGGCAATGCATGGCAATTTGTGATAGTGGATGGAAATTTGCAGGTAGTTGATGTCTAATAGAGGAATCGTAGTTCAAGTCTGAATGAGCTTTACGTGACTGTGATTAGAAGTTATAACTGATCGAATATATTTAATTCAAGTTGCACACCAGTGCACACAATAAAGAAGAATGAGCATAAGCCAATACACAGTGATTCTCCAAGCTGTAATAAGGTAGGATTGACTATTTAATATTAGAATCAGTGATTAGGCGGTTCAGTTATTGATAGTGGTCTGAATTATATTAAGTCTTATTAGCTAAATATATATATTGTGTGTTGCGTATTTCGCCATATATATATATGGTAGATTCTCTCATATTAATTATTATAATTTAATTTGTCAAAGGTTTAAGTTGAATATCTTAATAAAGTCATATTAAGATAATGTTTGATTCTAGTTCTTTCGTTAATCCTACGCCTCTGGCTCACGCTGATACTTCGAGAGATGTTCTCCCAAGGGGAGGAACATCACAAAGTGAATTAGATTATATTCAAATATTAGGTATCCTTTTTGCCGTGGGATAGCTCTTATAATTAGTAGTGTTGTGCATTTCCTACCCTGAGTTGTTGGATTTAAGTTAGTGAAATAATAATGTGGAATTTCAGCTAGTCATGGCTGATCTTTACTCGAACCCCCAAACATCAACAACCTCAACGAGGTTATTACAAGTTGTTGAAATAATTCGTTGATTTGGGGCTAATTATTCGTTAAATATGGTTTTGTCTCCATTTTAATCGGGGGAAAGAAAAAAATTCGTTAAATCAGGAAATTCGTTAAATAGGGGTTCGTTAAATCGAGGTCCGACTGTATTTTCATATACAATAACATTACCTTGTATAATATATCGAAATGTAACTGTTAAATAATCTGAACTAGAAAGTTTTACTGATTCATTTTCACCACGGTTCTTGGTAACTCGAGGACTAAGAAGACAAGCATCGAAACGAGTCACTGACATACGAGTTCTTACTATAGAAAGAAAAAGACAATGAAGCAAGAAAGTGATTATAGGATAGCGACATTGTGTGTAAACAATTGCAATTTTTTCTTCCGAGTGAACATATAGAGTTAGACAATGAAGTCGATTAGATATTTCATTTTCTTTTTCGCCTTTGCGAGCATCCTAGCGGCAACCGTGACACGTGTCTCTTAAAGAGTATGAAAACGATTTCAATGCAAGCAGAATCTGAATCAAAGTGACAACGGTATATCTTTTCTACAAAAACTCTATTTAAAATCTTTTATGTGGCATTTTTTTTAAACAATCAGATTCAAATATTTACTTACATCAAAGCAAAAAATGTGTGTGTGTGTGCCGAATAAAAAACTTATTACTATTTAAAGGAACGATAATACAGGAATAAATTTTACCATCTGAAAAACAAACAAACATGGCAGTGAGATAAATTGAGGAGTTAAATGAAAACACAAATTGAAGGCATAAAAAAAACTATGTGTGCAGCTCTTTTTCTAATATGAATACTTTTCCTTCATTATTGAATTTACGGGCCTTTCATCCCTTTTTTATTGCCTTGTTTCTTGCTTTATTCTTGTTCTTTTTATCTTTCCTGTTTTTCAAATTTGCCGTCAGGTCAGTGTCTACAATTGGTTCTACTTAATTTCTTCCTTTGACTTTTTTATTTCCCCGTATAAAATAAGGAGTGATGAAAATTGAATATCTAAGAAATTTTAAAGCAGAAAGACAAGACACATAAAGAAAGCACAAGGCAAGAAAAATAAAAAAAAATTATAATGTGTAGCCCAATCAAAATAATACTTTTCTTTTTTTTTTCAATTTTGTTATACATTATTACGAAGACTTTCAAATCAAAACACACATTGAATTCGAATAAATTTCATGAAAGAGAGACCGATTATTAAAATGACACAAAATATAAAATATTATTTATACTAGTAGAATTCAAAAGTTCCCGGACTGAGCCTATAACGTGGAAAAGTTTTGAAGTAAAGCGACTGCAGTAACATTTCTGTGTTATTGTATTCTTCCCTTTTTCTAAAAAAAAAAATTTGCTCCAAATCACGAGGTTGATGGGTGGCCACGGTGTCGTATATTTGTAGGCGGATGTATTTAGTCTTCGACGATTGAAAGAAATTATGTTTATATTGAGCGGATAGTGGATATTAATTTTTGTGTTCGTTTGGGAAAAAGTGGTACGGAGACTTACGAAATTTTGAAAGCAGGTGTAAGATTGTGATACATTATCGCGAACGCAAGCTTTTGAGAGGCATCGACGTTTCAGTGAAGGCAGGGAAAGTGTCGAAGAAGGTAAACGTTCTGTACGTCCGCAGATTTACCGCACAGCTGAAAACACCGAAAAGGTTTCTGGGGCGGTACGTAAGAACAGGTTTCAAACAAAAGCAGAATCAGTTGGGATTTCCTCTAACTAAGGATCTTAACATGCATAGGGTGTGTCAACATGTTTTCCACATGTTAAACGAAGACCAATCTGCAAATGAAGTTAAAAGTGCATCGCAGGTTAAATTAATGGACATGGCTAAAAATGGATTCCAGAAATGTTTCGATGACCTTTACAAGCAATGGCAAAAGTGTGTTGACTCAAGGGTCTTATTTCGAAGGGGGATGTGTCTCAGCAGTCTAATTGGCAATATTTTTTAAGTTATAGACTCAGTCCGGGAACTTTCGAATCCTGCTACATATGTATTAGATAACAAAAAAGAAGTAGCATTCATGAAAATTAAGATACGCAGAACGGTGGAAAGTATTTTTTACCTTCGACTCTGTAAATTGAATAATTTTGCAAAGACATTTAATTCAAAACACTTAATCATGCAAATAATAAAAATGGAATAGAAAATGTGTATAAAATATAAAACGCAATCAATATATATCCAAGACAAACATTAAAGGAAAAACAAATGAATTAAAAGAAAAATATTAACTTGCATATAAAATTAAAATACATACACGACCGTAAAAATGTATTTTTTTCCAAATATTTATAGCAAATCTTTCTTACACCGATTTCAATTTATAAATTTAATACTTATGAAAACTGAAAATAGTAAGACAGTAAAACAAAATTGATCAGTATAAAATAAGAAATATCTTAAATTAAAATTCTTTTAAGACTCTCATAATCATAGCATTCCCTTGTCGTCTTCCTTGAAACTTAGTTGGATGTTACAGTTTTTTTTCTTCCAAATATTAGCAGATATATTAATGCAAAAAGAATTTAACTAATATTAAAGTTAACAAGTGTAATACAAAAAAAAATTTTAAAGTCAATTCCCACTTAGACCAACAAAGAAAATTTTTATTTTAGCTACTTTTTATTAAATAGTTACAATTAATATAAATATGTATATACATGTCACAGAATCACAACATTAAGTGGTAAGTAATTTTAATAAATTATCATTAAAGTATCGTATTATCATCCAAAACAATAGTGTGTATAAAATTTCCGTTCAACTGAATGCTTTAAAACGTGAGGAAAAAAAACTTTAAAGTTTTGACCCAAGTCGCTAAAAGTGAAACCAACGTGGCTGTATCTGTAATTCTTTAAATAATTAGTTTTAATCAATTAATTTTTATTAATTATAATTAAATTATTGTAATTTAATCCAAAATAATCGTGTATATAAAATTTAAGCTTAATTGAGCGCTTTAAAATGTATTTTATTAACGATTGAAAATTCCACCAAGATAAATAAATAAATATATAGAGAGTGTGAGCTAATAGTAGGAATTCAAAAAAATTCGAAAACTTTAAACTAAAATTTAATCGAGGAAAAAAAATAATAATTTCCCAGGATTATTTCCGCGTGTTACATAATTAGAGTTTTAAAAAAATCTCTTATATGTAGTCATAAAATGATTTAAAATTACTCCCGTCTTACAGGATTTTATTCAATTTCCTTCTTTTTTAAAATTAAATATTAAGAATATTAATAGATAATCATCGTTGCATTCCATTGTTAATCTTAGTCACAGAATTTTATTACTTAAATGTCATTTTATTACAGCTATTAAATAATTTATTAGTGTGTATTGTTTCGACGTAGACGATGCGTAACTAATTTCACAGAGCCCTAGGGATTTAATTTAGCCACAGGATCAATTTTTTTAATGAGAAATCTTTTTTTGAAAACTTTTTTAATTGTTCTTCCATGATAAATTAACGGAGGAAGAAAATTAAAGGCTCTCCTTCGAATTAAGAAAGAGTTTTTTCAATTTTTAATTAAGAAAGAGCCAGGTAGAGGGGAAAGAAACTTAAATTAAAACGCAAATTTATTTTAATATATTTGAAAATATAAAAAAAAAATTATTTGAAATGTTTAGTCTTGTGTTGATTTTTAGCACAAAAAGTTAGTTTGTTACTGGCATATAAAAACATTGACAAAATATTTAATAAAAAAATATAATTTGAAATGTTTTATCTTGAACAATCTATGTCAATCTCATTCAAAAAAAAAATTAGACTGATTTTTTTTATTTGTCTTGATTAAATAAATCGATCAAAACTGTTTAACAACTAAAACCAGTCAAGATTTTTTTTAAAAAATCTGTACTTTACTGACATGGATTTTCCTTTTCCTTTGATAAGAAATTTATATAATTCTGAATTTGTATAAAAATACCTGCACAAATTCTTTGTTCACACCAACAGCAACATTTATATAGTTCGTCTTTCAAGTTTAGGAATTCAGAATGCTTTGTAATGAAAAAAAATTAATATAATTAGAAACAAAATGTAATGATTTGTTACTCTAAAAATATTTCTGTAATGGGGCTGCGTATTGGTATTTCTACCTTTGCAGACCTAGTGCATTCCCCAGGAGCTGGTATCACTTTTTTTAGTGCGACACCATTTAGGTCATACCAATTACCGCAAGTAATTTTGACGCATAGTTTCTTCCCCAGATGGAGGCACCTGAGCTCTTCCGATAAGAAATTTGTACTTAGGGGAACTTAATTTTGCAGACAGCATCCAAGCCAAACGGACACTCAATGGGTCTTTTTCATGCCGTATAATCATACGACATGGCCACTGTCGATTTTCTGCATCATGAAAATCCACCGAATTCGGTCGGGGTCGAACCCGCAACTTTCGGTACAGAAGGCCAGCGACAAAACCAGCTACGTCACCCAGCCGGCACGTTAAAAATATAAATAACAATGAACAGTGAGCACAACAAAACGCAGAAAAATTTCTGAAATATAATGTATATGTAGATAATGTGTCCCAAAGTTTAGAAAAAACTTCATTATTACTAAAATGTATGGAATATGATACCATATTTAATACATCACTTGGACTTAATCTGACCACCTCGAATACACGATTTTCCATGGATATTTTTATTTAACATTTTTCAAAATCTTAAAAATAGATACCAATAAAATTTTGTGGACGGACTGCAATACTTAGGATACAATATCCAAAATATTAAAATTTAAAAAACGATCTTTTTTTTCTATTCTAGGGGATTTGGCGATTCTACTTACATCTCTCCCACGGCCAAAACTCTGGAGGAGGACGCCACTGCCATGTTCCAGAGGGTCAAGAAATTCGTCCCTACATCTCGAATCATCATCTGGGGCCATTCCATGGGAACAGGAATCGCCATCAGACTTAGCCAAGCCTTGGCGAAAGATGTCGCCAACAACCCTTTTGCCGTTATTCTTGAAGCACCATTCACCAGCATTGCAGATGCCACTAGGACTTTCCCTCTATCCATCTTCCACAGAAGAATGCCCCTTTTCGAATTCTTCTGTTCGCAAAGGACTCGACATCCAGACACCAACCTCAACAGCGAAGAACGAGTGGGTGACGTGACAGCCCCTCTTTTGATTCTGCATGCTGCAGATGATAGCATGGTGTGGTCCGAACAGGGAAGGAAGCTGTGGGAGAAGGCAGTGCAAGATCGACCGAATCATCTGCACAGACCTGTATTTGTAGAATTTGACGGGAAGTATGGTTGCGGGCACAGAAATATACACAAGGCACCCAGTTTGCCGGCTGAGGTGGTGAGTTTCTTGAAAAGTGTTGAAGAATATAATGAGAAAAGGCAAAGATACAGAGAATGAATGCCATCAATTACATTCTCAATATCACTCCATCCGATGCTGCACAGAACCCGCTGTTTGGACAGCAGCCAATGGAATATCAGTATGAAATCGAAGACGATACGAAAGTGAATGGTCTCTTAAAATTGATTTTTATCTGTGATCAGGTGTCAATTCCTAGGAGACTTCTGCGATATACTTGGATGGCAGCTTATTGTAGAATGTCAATACAAAAGAGCTGGATGCAATTATTTTTGAATATCGTTATGAAACTTCATAAACATAAATAATTAAGTTATTGACGATGTATAATAAATCATATTTTGTAAAAAGAACAGCCAATGAAATCCTTTGCAGAACTTGGATTTTTATATAATGTACAAAAATTTGTGTAAAAAGCAAGCCATATAACTTGGGCTGATAACCCGAGTCAGCAGCTATTTGTGCACATTTGTTTATTGAACTGTTTTAGAAGTTCCCTTTGAATTTCATTCGAATGTAGTGGAATTGTTTTCAATAATTTTCTTTTACTGAAGTTAGACAATTTGAGATCTTTTTTGGTGCTTGAAATTACTACTATGCGTAAAAGTAATTCTCAGAAAGAATATTGGACAATTTCTTAATACGATTTCAGAGTTTCGTTACCAGGAATCCAACAAATAGTTTTAGGTCATATTTGGTATAATAGTTATCATATTTGGATAGTTTTTAATTGGAAAACTGTGATAAATACATATTTTACATTTCTAAACTTTATTCCATTCCTTTTTCTTAAATTTCGCTTATGCGTGTGTTTAGGAATATAATCTTTAAATTTAATACTGAGTGTTATAGTTGTTCTTCAGATAACACTTTTTCGTTATGTTTTCAGTATAGTTGACACATCTGTGTATATAAAAAAAAATAATAATAAATCACGAGTCTGGTAACATCCTGGCTTAAAGATAGGCGAATTATAAAGTCAGATAACAAAAACAGATAAAAAACTCTACAGATAAGGAAACAGCATAAAAAAATATTACTGGTACCGAGAAAGATTCAGAAAGAACTTTTGTGTACTTAGGAACTTATTTTATGTATATAGGTTATTAGTATTAGCCAATTATAATTTTTAAAATCGTACGACGGGGGTATTATATTTTTCTTTTGAAAATATTGCTAAGAAACATTGCTATTAATGCCTAATAAGTATTACAAATATTTTCAGTGTTAATTATTACATTATGCTTATTTTTTGAAAAATCGTTTTCATAGTTGATGGATACGATTTTATAATTACACAACTGACATATAGAATATTCAACTACTGATTATACTAAAACTTTTTCATTGTATAGGTTTTCCTTCCTTCTTCAGTGGCATAACAGCCCAGGGAGGGCCTTGGCCTTCTCAAGAAGCCCTTTGCATGCCAGCCTTCTTCCTGCTAGTATTCTCCAGTTCCTAGCTCTAAAAACTAGGAGATCTTTTTCTAGGCCCTCAATCTATCTAAGATTTGGCCTACCCTTTCTTTGTGTGCCAATTGGTTGAGCATTGAAGACTTTTTTTAGTGGTGCGGTCTTCGTTTATTCTGATAACGTGACCTGCCCATTTAATTCGTTGTATTTTGATGAAGCTAACAATGTCAGATTCTTTATATGATCCATAGAGCTCTAAATTTGATCTTCTTCGCCATGATCCATTTTCCTGAATTCCTCCAAAAATAAATCTTAAAATCTTACTTTCGTAGATACTTTTTTATTATTTTCTCTTCTGATCGAGACATGGATCAAGTTTCACATGCATTAATTAATACTAATCTTAAAAGACTTTTATAAAATACAATCTTTGTTTTTCTTTTGTTTAAATTTGATTTCATATATTTTCGTATTCCCCATCTATTAGCCATAGTAATTCTCGTTTGGATTTCAGTAGTACAATCGTTTCTATTGTTAATTTCCGCACCTAAATAAGTGAAGCTGTCAACAGCTTCAAAACTATACTCTTCGATTTTAATGTGGGAATCGTTAAAACATGATTTAGTGCAAGGCATGTACTTGGTCTTATTCTCATTGATTTTCAGTCTCATCCTAAGGGTTTCCATATTTATAAAGATAAGTCTTAGTGGTGTGGGTGTTTGAGCAATGATATCAATGTCATCAGCAAGAGTCAACAGCTGTATCGATTTATTAAAGATATTTCCTCTGGTTTCGATATTGTGTATATGTTTTACAAATTATTAATCGTCCATTTTGTGATGCTTGCCTATCTGTACAGATTATTTTACTCCGCAACTTTTTGTTTATGTTTTACTGTATTTGTAGTAAGCAATAAAAATCACAAAGCACACTTTTATATATATATAAATGAAATAAAAGCTATTAACAACAATACGTTTGGACAAATAAATTTATTTATATTCTGTAGCATTTTTATATAGCACAATGCACCATATTATCAACGAAAATCTTTTCTTGTTTTTCTAAACGTAAAGTGAAAATATCACTTAGGATCATTATTTCTTTTAGAAAAATTAAGTATCGTTCATATTACATGAATTTAAGTCAATTGATGCGCCAAACGAAGTCTTTTTTTCCGTCTCTGTCGAAGTTTATATTATATTTGTATTCTTTCACTTATTAAACGACATTATAAGGTAGTTACGATAAATGCAAGTAGGACCCCGCTGTAAAATGACAATGAGAAAGTGAAACATTTTATTTTTAAAAAATGGTAAAAATAGCTGACTTAAACCTAACAGAACAGCTAGAATTGTATTTTTTTCCTCTGAATGAAGCACAGAGTTTAAAAAGAGAAACCCGTAAGTGTTTAGCATCAGTAACGCACACAAGGAGGGGGGGTCCTGGGGGTCCGGACCTTCCCAAAACCCTTGATTTTTTTTCCGATTGATTATAATTTTAAGTATATAGTACGAAAAATTTAATTAAGTATTTGTTGTTAATGATTAATTTTATTAATTAATGCTAATTATTTATTCAATAATTAGTTTTTTTACTGTTTTTTGTTTCCGAAAATCGACAAAATCAAAAGGAGCATGACACAAGAATAGTGAACTTTCGACCCCGGACATCTCCCTTGAAAAATTCCTGTGTGCGCTTCTGTTTAGCATTATACAAAAATATAATAAAGATATCTCAATTAAAAGCAAACACACACATAATCTAAAATAAAAGACTTCTCATGCGCTCCAGAACTTCAGAAAACGCGCAAGAATGTTCAGATATCTTTAAAAAACGTCTTTTGGTTAATGAGGTTTAGCAATGATGAAGAAGAAAACCTTTAATTTATATATATACTAATACGTAACATGTGTGACATCCCTACCTGGGGGTACCATCTCTTCATCTACTGGACCTAGATTTGGGAGAAATAATGACTGATGACCCAAGCTCTAGCCATAATAAAACCAATTTATTATTATCCAATATATTGATCAAAGACAGTCTTACTATAGGAAGGAAATCAGGAGTGATATATCGTAGCCCTAATTCTTATGTGATTAAACGCCTGGAATTCTAACTGCTTAACTCTAAATAAAATTATCCTATTAATCTCAATCCTTCTTACTTTATTTGAATAGCTGCCCGTTCTATAATTACGCGTCTAAGTCTAGATCCTTACCATAAGTTCACGGCGTTCAGCGTCACAGCTTCCTTTTCCTCCTTCTTCCCCCATCTACGCCTACTAAACCTCCACTATATATCTACTAACTAATCTGAATATTAAGATTTCTTCTTGAGAGATTGGCTGTGAAATAACTCATTGTTGGCCCCAAAAATTCTTCAAGAGGATTAGTAGGAAAAACACGGTAAAGCCCCGTCACACATGTTTGATAAAAGTTATTTTGTGTGTGTGATAAATACACTTGCCTCTGAAAGACTGCGACATGCAATCATCTTACCTGTTTATGCTGTAGTTATTATTAAAATCTCGATTCAGAAAATCAACATACCTCTCGGTTATTCTTCAAAATTTCCTTATTCAAACAACAGAACACCAAATAATTACAAACCTCCCCCGCCAAAAGTCTGCGTACACTTACAAAATAGAGCTTTAAAAAAACCTTTTATTATGAGATAATTACACTAAGTCGTATTTTTAAGCAATTATAAGCTTCTATAACGATTTATTTGCAATTTGAGATTTGAATGCTTGTGTGATTCCATGGCAGGTAACAGAAAAGACATCGATATATTATTGAAAGAAAAATCATCATAGATCTTCAAAAAGGGGAAATTTTTAAGCAATAGTTGAAATTATTAATAGGAGACATTCGCTGATTCAAAAAAGTTCATAAACGACAAATCAACTAGTATTTTAAAGTTCAAGCCAAGATCCGGCCGCCTGTCTGAAGTGTCACCTCGAGAATTTTGCTTTGCAATACGCTCTATAAAAATAAATCCAAGACTATAAGATTCACAAATAGCTGGAACTGCTGCTGAGATATTCCAAAAAAATATGACCTTAACCCTAATTCGAAGAGAACTGAAAAAGGAAGACTAACATCGTCGAGTTGCACTCAAGAAGCTATTCATCTCTCGAGTGAACAGAGCTAAGAGAATAACTTTTGCCAAAAAACACCTAAATAGTACACATAATTATTGGAAAAATATAATGTATTCAATTGAAAAAGTAATTTTTGTATTCTCGGCATAAAAAAAACACAAAAACGCCTTCAAAAATTCCTACACAGATCGAAAGAAAAATAATCTTTTTTCGACTATCAAACCTGGAGGAGGCGGCGTAATGGATTGAAGGGACCATAGGAAACCTTTGGATTGGTAATCTGGAATTTATTGAATCAACAATATAAAAATTGATGACTCCAACTTATTGAAGTAAAATACCAGGGCAAGTGCCGAGAAACTTGAGGGTTAGCGATGATTTTTACTTTCAGCATGACAAAGATACCAAGCAAATGACTTACATTGTGAAATCATGGTTGTTTTACCATGTCCCAAAACAATTCCGAAAGCCCTCCTAGTCCTCAGACCGAAGCACAATACTGTATTTGTGGGATTTGCATGAGCTGATAATCAGGGAGCATGTAATAACATCCAAAGAAAGGCTCAAATCTGTCATAGTACAAGAATGGAACAAAATAATCACAAAAAAAGACAACTAAGCTAGTTGAATTCCTGTCAAATATGTCGAGAGAGTTCTAGAAAGAACGGAATAAAGTACAAAGTATTAATATTTAGTAAGAATCCATTATATCGTAAAGGTTTTTTCCAGTGTACGCAGACTTTTGACACATGCGGGTTGTGTCGCTCTCAAGCTATAAATATTTGAATTATTTTTGTATAATAATCAGGGGATTGTTGCTTTTATACTGTTTCAACTTAACGACGTTAGAGGAATCAATAAAAATAATATCGACTCTCAGAAAGACTTCACTTAATTAGCGATCTCTGCATGAATATGAAAGATGATCGTCTGTTCACAGACTTTCGGAGGCAAGTGTATAATTCTTTCTAATGATGAAATCCTGGTACCACTGAAGGTCTGCAGTGTAGAGGAGGCCAATGTACATTAAATCTGTCGAGGTTGAATGCTCTCTCGTTGGTGTGGTGTGGTTTGGTGTGACAGTTAGGAGAGGGGAGTGCCAGGTCAGGTATCGTCCTCGTCACTTAATCATGGTTCAAAATTATGAGGCCCGTCCCCAGTAGCCCTCGCGTTGCTTTAGAGTGTGACGTTAATACAACACTCACTCACTCTGATTATGAAAATGTAATCATAAATTTTAATTGTTTTGGAAACCTAACTCCTTTTTTTAGAATTAGTTCTCTATTTCGTACAGGACGAAATTTTTTAAGAACGTAAGATTGTGTTGCATCGGGGTATAAATATAGGTCTCTTTACATTTCTGTATCTCTAATTTGGAAAATGAGTTTATGTAGTTTCTGAAAAAAAAACCAAATGTTTTTTTTTCTTTTTAACTTTTAAATGTTAAAAAGAAAAACACGTGCGCGTGCGTGTATCACTGTTTGTATTGCCTGCTTTTACTTGTAATGAACTCAATTTTTAATTTTTGCAAAGAACAATTTTATTTATACCGAAGGAATATGTTATTGAACATAAAAAAAAACTGAACATTGTAACAGACCTACCTGTTTTTATGATGTTTAATTTCTTCTTTCTTTTGTCATAAAGAGTGCGAGTTTTATTCAAAGGTAAACATTTGCTTTGGGCATGACTACGAAGCGATCTTTCTATTTTTATCTCTTCTTCGATGTACGCAATATTCAGCATGAATAAAACATGAAAGGATCATCCTTCTGCGTAAAACGCAGCAATTAATGCCGCATTACAAATGCGAGAAAGCTGACTCACGAAATTTTTATCCGAAAAGCACGAGATTCCTTCGCGGGAAGACATGACGAAAAGTAATTCGAGACGGAGAGCGTTAAAAGGGAAGTTTGGGATACAGTAATACTCCAAACTTACGCAATAGATGGGACTGATTCATTGAATATTAACGTCGCATTGTTCAGCTACACGAGGGCTTTTGGCGACGGACCACGTAATTTTGAACCATGGTCAAGTGACGTGGACGACACATGAGCTGGCACCCCCCTCTCGTAACTTCCACACCACACCAACGGGAGGACGTTTCAGCTCTCGACAGATTTAACGTGCATCGCTGCCCTACACGGCGGGTCTTTAATGGTATTGGGCTCGAACTCGTGGCAAGGCCAGTCACGATCCGATACCTATACCACTCGGCTACCGCGGCCATCGCAATAGATGGGACAGAGTGATAACCGCGTTAAGTCGAATTCGCTTAAGTTGGGGTATAATTTCGCAAAAAATACATGTAAATTACAGTCAACCCTCCATATTACGAACCTCTATATTGCGAATTTTTCTACATAGCGAACTTTTCCCTGGAACCAAGAACATTTTACTATTTTCTTCGTAAAATAACCTCCCGATAGCGAAGTGCATTTTCTGTATAACGAACTTTTTCTCTTGTGATTCTTTTTTTTTCTCTCCCTATTTTTAAAGTATTTCTCAACACATTCCAAATTATTTTCTCTTTTAACACATTTTATGGTCATAAATATTGAACTGGTTTTATTAAATGCCTAGCTTGCGAGAGCAGTAGAATTCTGGGCGTTTCATACAAGAAGTGTAACCTTTAGCCCTCATTGTCCAGTTCACTAGAGACATCTTTGATATCCCCTTTCAGGCTCAGTGGAGTTGTCTCATGTTGTTTAACTAGTCTCTGTTCATTTGTAGTGATGATCAGCCGTATTGGTAACTTCGTTTCTAGTAGCTCGAAAGTGTCAAAACGTAAGTGCTTGAGAATCAAAGAGCTCTTGAAAACCAATATAAAATACCCCTCCCCCAAAAGGAATTTCGTTTGCAAGTTATGAGTAAATAAATATATATATAGCTAAATTTAAAATACAAATATAAAAAAATAGAAAATACAAAATTTTTTCTTAATTTAAGAGTGAATTTATAATCCTCTCTCTTAAATTAATAATTTACTTTTCTTAAATAATCTTTTTGAATTTTGAAACTAAATTAATCATTTTTTGATTAATTGATTTAACTTCCCCTATACCAGGGGTGACGAACCTTTTTGGATCAATGTGCCATTTTTTCTAAAGTGTTTAATGAGGTGCACACGAGCCGTCAGATATTTTTGATTTGTGATTATCTCGAAAATTTATATAATAAAACTAAATAAACAAATCAAAACTCTTTAAATACTATGAAAACATACGTTTTGCACTGTATAATAGTAAATGTTTTAGCCATACGTGTTATTCAAATTAAAGTAACGTTAGTGTGACTATTGTTGTTGCAGATTAGTTGACAAATAACTTATATTAGAATTTTAAGATGTTACTTTTAACAGAATACATGCTGAATTGGAGTCGTCTGCCAAACAGTTTCTAAGCTAGTCTGTAATCATCTCTGAAAATAATGACTCGCAGGCAGTGACGCACACAGGAATTTTTCAAGGGAGGGGGGCCCGAAGTCGAAAGTTCACCATTCTTGTATCATGCTCCTTTTGATTTTGTCGATTTTCGGTAACAAAACACAGTAAAAAACTAGTTTTTGAATAAATAATTAGCATTAATTAATAAAATTCTTCATTAATAGCAAGTAATTAATTAAATTTTACGTACTATATACTTAAAATTAGAATCAATCGGGAAAAAAATAAAGGGCTTTGGGGGTCCGGACTCCCTCCCAGGCCCCCTTGTGTGCGCCATTGCTCACCAGGCATATGTTAAAATAGCATGAGCCAGATTCTTCAAACAGTTAAATGTGTCTGGAATCGAATTCAAATCCATTCTTTCAAAATTCCGTTATTGACATTTTTACCTAAATAGATTGTTAATCTTTCTATTTCACTTAATTCCAACTTTTTCTTGTTTCAATAAATTTTTTTAATCCATATTGAACAAGACTGGAAATCAATTAGTTTCCTTTTAAAAATCCTACAGTTTCCAACCAATATAATTAGGACAAGTTCAGATTATCAAATGAAGTCACATCAGGGTACATATAATAATAAACTTGAGAGTTTCCTATAATTCTTTGAACGGAGAAAATCCCGCTGGAAAATCCTTGATTGAAGAATCATTTAAGGAAATATATTCTTCAATAACTTTTTCTTCGTCTGGTTTCTCATGTAAACATAATACTTAATAGTGAGATTTGTTGTTTTGAACAAAAATGCAAACCGCTTTGATTGGTGACGTGTCGAAAATATTTTGTCACGTGTCATCAATGGCACGCGTGCCATTGATAAATGGCACGCGTGCCATTGATAGTGGTTCGCCATCCCTGCCCTATACTATTCTTAAAATTATTTATTGTTCATTTTGAAAAAGTACTGAGTATTTCACACCCTAAGGTTTTTCTCTTCTTAATTTTCTTTAATTTTTGTCTGTCAAGGCTCAAAATCCTCCCGTTGGTGTGGTGCGGATGATACGAGATGGGGTGCCAATTCAAGTATGGCCGCAGTAGCCTAGTGGTCAAGGTATCATATCGAGACGGGCCTGTCACGAATTCGGGTCCAGTACCACTAAAGACCCGCTGTGTAGGGGAGCGATGCACGTTACATCTGTCGAGAGCTGAAACGTCCTCCTGTTGGTGTGGTGCGGTAGTTAGGTGAGGGGGACAGCTGAGGTGTCATCCTCGTCACTTGATCATGGTTCAAAATTGCGAGGTCCTTCGCCGAAAGCCCTCGTGCAGCTGAAGAGTGCGACGTTAATATTTACTCACTCACTTACGTCAACTCAAGTGATGTCCTCATCGCTAATTACCGAGGTTAAAAAATTACGAAGTTTGTCACCAATAACCCTCGTGTTGCTTCACAGAGCGATATAAATTCAAATTTCTCAATTTTCGTCTTTCATTTTCCCCTGAAATATCTGAATTAATCATTAACTTTATTCTTTAATTGACAATTTATTATTTCCCCCAAAATTAAATTAATTACATTTTAACTAAGTAAAACAGAAAAAAAGAAAGTGTAGGGTTTTACCAAATATTTTATTAAAGTTTCTTTTAACATGTGGACGTTAAATATTTTTTTAGATAACACTAATAGTTATAGAAGGAGGTGAATATAAATTTCACAGGAAAGTTCTCCTAACATGCACAAAAGAAGAAATATCTTAAGGAGACTCTTCAGTAAAAATTTTTTTAATTTTTAAAAGTCAGGAAAAAGAGAAACTTTGAAGATTTATATTTAAATATCCCCATTGATGTTAAAAATCAGTAATTAAAAAGTTTACTAGTATGTAAAAACGTACGATATCTGCAAATCTAAAGTCTAGAGTGTTTCGCAAAATCCAGAGAGATTCTAGATATTATTTTAAAAAATTTCTTTTACGTTGCTTGATTAAAAAATGCACGATTAGGACAAAAAAAAAAACTATCCTAGTAAATTCTACAATTTCTTCTACGAACTAACGTTCCCGTACAATCTCAGTTTCTTCCAGCCATCGTTTCGGTTTCACTATATAAAAAAAAGGGGGAAGGATCAACTTTAAATTATTCATATCTTGCTTTTTCGAGTGTGTTGATTTGACGGATGTATACTTAAATATACATATTTAAAAAAACCGACTACCGCGCAGCTATCGTTTGCTTTCTCCCAGATGGCGGTTCGCGTAAGAGGTCGAAGAATTGTCATCGTCATGTGATGTTTTGAAATGCGACAACTTATCACTCGAGCATGAAAAAAAAAATAATAATCTCGCTTCCAGTTCATTAGTAAGGCCGTATTTATCTAGTAATCAAAACAAACGAAAATCAATGAAAAGAATTTTGTTGCGCACATAAAACGAATCTGTACAGCAATGTGGAAACTGCATCTTGTAATGAATTTATGAATTATGATTGGTATGATTGACTTCTACAATAGTCGTCGTGCACACATGCAATTTGATTTACAAGCACGTTGAACTATGCATAACAAAAATTGGTGTGGATTTCTGCTAACATGATTTATATAGTTGTAAAATGCACTTTTTTTATGAACACTTACTGAAAACTCGTTGAAAAAAAATGTATAAATTCTATTTTTTTTAAAAAAAATAAGTATTAATTTGATTTAAAAATACATATCACCTTTTGTTACTTGTTCTAATAGTAACTGATGTACAAAATATCAAAATATTTCATGCTATAGAAAAAAAAGCTTTAGCATTTTAAATGAAGCGAAACTAGTTATTTTCCCTTTCCGACATAAACCAGTTTAAAATTTTCATTTGCCATTGGGATGTGAATAAAAATGAGCATAAAAGTTATCATATCTCTGAACTTTTTTTAACTTAGAGCTTTTTAACTTCCTGAAACTATGAAAAATTATATGAAGAATAATTTGAGCTAAATATATATATAAATATATAAAGAATAATTTGAGCTAAAAAATAATTAGAATTTTTGACGATTGAATCATACTGTGTCCTCTTAAAATATAAAAGTTAAAGAGCTAATCGAATAAATATTATTAAAAAATGGGACTTATTTATGAGGTTATCATTGAAATAGTGAACTATTTGTCGATAAACAGTCATACAGTAAGAATTATTTTAATTCATTCCCTATATATAGAATATAATACAAATATTAGGTTCATAAAGTTTTATAGAAATAGATTTATACTATTATGAGTTATCAAGTCTATAATAGATTTTGACTCATTTAGTTTCTACTTCTGGTGTGGTTTAAACATCCAGTTTTACCAATTTTATATAATATACTGTAACTCGGCTGCTAAGTAACGTAGAAAATAATACATGTTTAGTAAAGTTAAAAGACTGCTCTATACGGCAGAGTTCTTCAAACTGTGTTCCACGGAACCCAAGAGTTCCACAAGTTACAATAAAAAATCGAAAAGAAAACTATAAATGTATGTGGGAGACAACAAGGGGTCCAAGACGTTTGTCTTTCTTCTATTTTATTTTAAAACTTAATAAAAATTAATTAAAAAGGTAGCTATTATAACAGATAAGTTTCGATGATTTGTTCATGGTAACGCCTGCTCGCGCACCTCCGTCGTTCTTTTTTCTCCGCTTTCTCTCTTCTCAAAAGTCTTAGTCTAATAGTTTCAGTTTCAATTCACTGCGCCTGCGCGCGAAGACAGCTTTGCTGGATGCCATAACCGGCCAACCTGACTGTACGCTGATCGCAGCGGTACTTCCCTTTTTTCCTTTTTCATCGAGACCAGAGGAGAATCTGAAACATACAAAAAAAAGATGGAACAGACAAGGACTATAAAACAAATATACAAAGATTTAACATATCATTCTGCTGAAATAGACAGTTTCTCCATCATGTGAAGGCATCTCTTCGACATCCGGAAGGTTCCACAGGAAAACATTGTGTTTCACAGGCATGGCATGATTCTGAGATGACGATAGTACGGTAGGATGAACGGAATCATTTATTTTGCTATCTTGGTCTTTATCAGTTCCATCAGGCATAAGAACGCCTTTTTTAATGAGTTCTTTGGTTGAACGCATCGATATTTTCCTCTCTAGAGTTCTGGACGTCTGTTCAAAACGATCTCTCTTTTTCCTCCGTTTCCACTGCCAGGGCTCAAAGATCCTTCGGAGCATTGCAAACCGTCTTTGTTTACTCTTCATAGGTGAAGGGGTAGGTGAGCGGGAGATAAATTCCACGGAACTCCTTTTCATGGCACCATTGACTTTCTTACACAATACTATATCAGAACATTTTTCTCTTACAATACTCAATTTTAACTTAGTACTCTTAATTTTATTACATTTATAATCCTTAATTAGAGAACTCAAATCATTTCTAGTATTAAAGTTTTTAACATGTGGCAAATCATAACTAGAGTTTTTTATCACACTTGAAACAGAAACATTTGAAAAAGAAACAACACCAGAATCTGCACTCAAAGAGGATCCACTTTCACTCAATAAAACATCGCTCTTTGCGTGGCCTAGTTTCTTTATTTCAGCATATACACTGGGATGCATAATAAATTCTTCGGTCAAGGTCGGTGATATTGCCGTTCGAACACTTAAGCTGGGAGAGAGTTGATTAAGAGAAATATTTATGGGTTTAACTTCTACCATACGCTGTTCGCCAAAACATGAACTTAATGTTATGATTTCTTCGGAAGGCTGGTTCACTCTAATTAGTGAGGAATTTAAAACTGGGATCTGGCAACCTGAATCGATCAAGGCTGTTACGGGCTGATTTTCTACAAAAATGCTTACATATTGAAGATTTGCGAACTCATCGCTATTTTGTTTTTCGCTCTCGACTTTCAAAGTATTCACGTTTATTCTATTATGGATGTGGGATTCTTTAGGCTTAAAACGCTTCTCACAGTCTCTTGCGTAATGAGATGAATCACCGCATATAAAGCAATTTTTATTTTCTCTTTCAAGATATTGGGGATAGTTCTCTTTAATCTTTGGTTTAAAGTTTTGTGATCTATTTTTAAAAGGGTCTTGGGTATATCCACAAGTAATAGGAATTTCCTTACATGATCCGTTTTTAGATGAAATATAAATATCGCACTCTTTAGCTAAATCAATAGGCCTAAACCAATCTTCTGCTTCTCGAATGCCAATATGAGTTGCAGTTTCCTTATTTAAAGTTTCAAATAATTTATCAGAAATTATAAGATCACATAGAGATTCAAAGGAATTAACTTTTCTTAACGAACAATAATATTGGAAGTTTGCCGTCAATCTTGCAGCAAATTGGATGTATGTCTCGCCTGATGATTTTACAGCATTTTTAAATGAGTTTAAACACTCGCGAGGGGTTAATTGGAATTCTCTGAGTACTATAGATTTTAGTTTTTCATAGTCATTTAATTCCTCCTTTTTAATATACAGTAAGACGTTATGAGCTCTTTCACACAGAAGATTTATTAAAATTTCAGATTTATATTCGTCATTTATTTTCTTGGTTAAAAATGCGCGTTCTAATGATTGGAAGAACAGATTAAAATTTTCAGATCTGGTGGGAACAGGAAGAGATAAAGTTTGAATACTTTTTATCATATTTTCTATGTTAGTTTCGAACTGTTTATCTTCGACTTTAGCTGCAGGATTTAAACTTAATGCTTCATTTTTAGCCGTTTGAAGTTCGACTTCTTTTTCTAATTGAGCGAACTGAAGTTTAGCGAGCTCAATTTTCTGTTTTTCTAAAGTTACCTCTCTTTCGTTTCGCGATACTCTCTCATCTATACAGTTTTGAATTAAAGTTTTAACGAAATCTGGATCACTTTCAAATGTACTACTGTTCTCAATTTTAGTCTTTAGTTTAGCTATGGTGTCCGTACTCTCCACAGTACCGTCTAGATCCTAAACAACTCTTATGAGATCCTCTTTAAGAGCGTTTTTATACATTTTAGAAAAATATGGAAAGATCCTACCTTTTTTTTTTCTAGCTCCCTTGTTGCTCGCACTTACGATGTATCCAATAATTGAAGAAAAACGTTGATTCCACTGATTTCACCTCTTCGCAGGTTATAGATGAACTATAGTTCTTGAACAGATAAATTGTTCGAATTGACACCTCTTCGCAGGTGTTTATGTGATATTTCCAACCTCTACACAGGCGGAATTTTCGACGATAGTTCCAACCTCTACACAGGCGGAGTATTCACACTAAGTTGGTTCCAACCTCTACACAGGCGGAGTATTCACACTAAGTTGGTTCCAACCTCTACACAGGCGGAATGAAGTTTTAAAAATTCAACCTCTATACAGGTTGAACGAAGTTTCCAAAAAATGGCGGAGCGTCTCCTTCACGAACGCTTTTGTTCATTGTCCAGACTTTGGTTCAAAATCGAAATTTTTTCGATCCCGGCCGAATTATTTTTTGTCCCGGCCGAATCATAATTTGTGGGAGACAACAAGGGGTCCAAGACGTTTGTCTTTCTTCTATTTTATTTTAAAACTTAATAAAAATTAATTAAAAAGGTAGCTATTCTAACAGATAAGTTTCGATGATTTGTTCATGGTAACGCCTGCTCGCGCACCTCCGTCGTTCTTTTTTCTCCGCTTTCTCTCTTCTCAAAAGTCTTAGTCTAATAGTTTCAGTTTCAATTCACTGCGCCTGCGCGCGAAGACTGCTTTGCTGGATGCCATATGTATATGTAAAAAGAATTTTCGTTCTCTGTAAAGTTTGTATAACCAGAAGTATCTAAGACTCTCTCAACAGTCATTATAAAACTGAATTTGTTAAAAATTTATACATGATAAACTTATTTTGTACCTTTTTACTTAACAGCTTCTAAATTTTAGGTTGCAAATTCATGGAAAATAAACAAGATTTCTCACACACCTATAAACATGCCCTTATGCCTTTCAGAATAATGTATTTAAGTGAAAAATATTTCTCAATATACGAGGGGCGACAAAAACAAAATCTAAAAACAAATTAATCGCAGAATATGGCTGCAGATAATTTCAACTGACTTCGATAGTTCCTACAAAAAATTGCAAGCACATATCCCATTTTTTAAATATAATGCAAGCGTTGTTAAATATGATGCATGGGCACTTGGATCATAAATCAATATTATAAATGAGTAAATTATAGTTAAAATAACAATAAAATTTTTTAATAATTCTGTTTTAAAATTGCCTTTACATAAAGTATCTACAACATGTGTTGATCTAATTGAAATATTATTCAATTCCTACTAATATAGCTCACGCTCTCTATTTATATATTTATTTATTTATTTTCGTGGAATTTCCAATCGTTATAACAAAATACATTTTAAAGCGCTCAATTGAGCAGAAATTTTACATACATGATTATTTTGGATGACAAAACAGTAGTTTAATTATAATTAATAAAAATTAATTGATTAAAACTAATTATTCAAAGAATTACAAGGCTTCATTTTGGCGACTTGCGTGAAAACATGAAAAGGTTTTTTTCTCGCATTTTAAAGAGCTCATTTGAGCTGCAATTTTCTATACACTATTGTTTTGAGTAAAGATACGATAATTTTTAATTATAATTAATTTCAATTAATTGACTGAAACTAATTATTTAAAGAATTACAGATACAGCCACGTTGGTTTCATTTTTAGCGACTTGGGTCAACGTTTTCTCACGTTTTAAAGCATTGTTTTAGATGACAATACGATACTTTCATGATAACTAATAAGAACTAATTACCACTTAATGTCGTGATTCTGTCCTATGTATATACGTATTTATATTAATTGTAACTATATTTAATAAAAAGTAGCTAAAATAAAATTTTCTTTGTTGATCTAAGAGGAAATCGATTTAAGTATTTTATATGTATTACTTGTTTTTAGATATATTTTAAGTGTGCGGAATGGGGTTTCCCGAAAGCACTTAAAAGTTTTAAGGGTACCGTGAGTTGAAAAAATTTGAAGACCACGGCTCTATACAACAGCAAAAAAAGTTTAAAAACCGAAAAATTTATGTTTTGATCGAAATTGGTCATTTTAACCACTAAATTCCCAATTTTTTAAATCTCCATGAAAAAATTATATCAGATAGTTCTCAAGTAATAATAAAAGGGAAAAATATATATAAAAAATTAAGCAGTTTTAAATTGGATTTCAGTCATTTTTTTGTTTGTTGCAGAAGGGCAACATTGCGCAGTAGTGCTGTAAATTACAAAACTTTTTTTATATGAGGATTTTATTATTCATTGTCATAAATTGCTTTAGCCTTTCATACAATGAGAAATTTTAAAGCAGTTATTGACTTTGTTGTAACAAAGTCCTACTTAACACTTTTCGCACTCAGTTTGAGCGTAGCCCTTGCAGTTTGTAACTAATTATCAAAAAGTAGAGTGTATAATTTTTATTACGACTTATAATTCTTGCTAATCGTATTACGACATTTGCACTACCACCTAAATCTGGTTCACCCTTCTGCCTATACTTTTCATTATTTTCTTGGCCTGAATATATCTCTAATGTATACGCAAAACCTGATATCCCACAAAGTACAAAAAATTTAAATCCCCATTTTTGTGGCTTAATTAGTAAGTATTGTTCCATATAATGTCTTACTTTAGTTGAGCTTATTTTCTCATCGATCGATCGATGCCCTTCTAAAGCTACTTTAGCAAAATTTTCTATTTAGCTCATCATAAAGGAGTCTAATTTTATATAGCCTATCATGGTTAGTATGAACTCTTGGAAAATGTTTATAATTATCATTAAAAGGGAGATACTGTCTAAAAGTTTCAAATTTTTTAAGAGGCATTGTTTCTTTAATTCGATCAAATCCAAGCTCTTCTGACCAGTATGTTCTATAGTTTGGAAGGTGAACTAGAGATACTTAAATACAAATACCCAAATATGGATTTATTTCATTCTCTGATATATTCAAAGGCTTACTTGGATTCTTTTGGATAGCATATTGTTTGCTCTCGTCATAAATGTTACTTATGATCTCGTCCGTCCATAAATATTTAAAAAAATTAGCATGGAGTGTCCAAATTCATAATTTCTCTTGTGAGCGTGTCATCTCCATGGAATTTTATTACTTCTTCATTCAATGAAGCGTTTTGATTTTTCCATAAAATATTCCTCGACAATGTTTTATTATTCTTAAAAATTAAATTTAAAAAAGGTTCTCTGACTGAAATATTTCTATCTAATTTATTGTCATCATCATTGGATTTTTTTTTATATTCTGAATCGTATTTTGTGAACCAACACTATTTTCGCAGTCGCTATCCGAATTTTTATTAGATGACACACTATCTGGTAAAAATCAATATCATCATCAGAATATTCAAGACCATCCTCACTTAATTCGTCCGAATTATTCATATATCTATCAATTTCATCTTGGGTTAGTATACACTTTTGGGCCATGTCCAAATGGTAACCAAAGACCAATATTGCAGACCTGCAACATACAATTAAAATCAAATTTCTTTCGAACTTTTTCCATTAGAAAATCAAAATTACTTTTAAATGAACATAAAATGTTTAAATTTCTTACCAGGTAATTTATTTCGTCAATAAACTAGAGGAAGCATAAAATATAACGGATTCTTTTTATAGCAAAAACACTGTTCTTGAGGCATCAGAGATTTTTATAATTGTTGTGATTTCTGTAAAAAAATGTGATGCGATCAGTGATAAAATTAACATGCATTTCGTTGCAGTAATCTTTCTTTCTAAGATAAGTGATTTGTAGGTAAATAAAAAAAATATTGAGTCTGTTAAATTAAAATAAATCATATGTTGCAAAAATGCAACAGTGGGAATTTACGGGTTAATGTGTTTGGATACCTTATTTTATTAAGGTAATTTGAAAGAACTTTTGGTATGAGTAAGACTCCTCTGAATCATCATGCCAGATCGGCCGTGTAATAATCCCTTGGGGATTATTTCAAAGGGGAAATCCGTTGCCCGCGCAAAGCAGGGTGCGCGGTAAATCAGAACTCAAGCAGACTTATGTAAGGGGTGTCCTGTTTTTGTGATGTAACGTGCATATTTTTAATTAATTGTTAAAAACTAATAAATTTGTTTGGCCAAAATCAAGGCTTGTTTACTCAAATGATGCAAACTTTACTGGCGCAGTCGACAGGAAATCCTGCAAACATGTTAAATTAACGTAAATTTAAAAAAAAAAAAAAAAAAAAGAAAAGCACTCGTCTTCACAAAAATGGAGGTCACTTTTGGAATAACAAAAAATAAGGTAAGAGCCTCATTTTTATATAATATGACTCCTCAATTTGTAATCAGAGAGAAATAAAATATTAATTTATGTCGACGAGTTCTCTGGTAAACTTGTTTGGATACGGCAGTATTCGATACACTTAGTAAATAACACGACATGTGTTAAGTATAGTAGATAATTAAATTTTGTTGTTTGTTTGAGTACATCAGTATTCTACATGGTAAATTTGTTTGAATACGCCAGTATTCGATAAATTTCGTAAATAACACGACATGTGTTAAGCATATTAGGTAATTAAATTTTGCTGTTTGAGTACATCAGTATTCTACATGAAAATTTGTTTAAATACGCCAGTATTCGACAAATTTCGTAAATAGCACGACATGTGTTAATTATTTAAGATAAGTAATTTTGTTGTTGAAATACATCAGTATTTTAAATTATATATTTGTTTGGATACGCCAGTATCCGATTAAAAGTATAAGAACCATTGTTGTTTATATTATGCAGTATTCTTGTGTTAAATAAGTTTTTGTGTTAAGTCTTGCATACGCCAGTGTTCAACGAATTTGTTTAGTGTAATAAGATTCGGATTAATTTTGAAGTTAGTTTCGGTTCCAGTTTATTCATATTTAGAGTTAATTTTTTCCTTTCCCGCTAGAAATGTTAATTGAAATATAATGTATTCCAAAGACTATTTTTATGGAGTAATCTGAATGTAGTGGCAGTACTGTGAAATTATGATACATCTAAACTGTTGTACTGATGAATCAGTAATAACCTCAACACCGGAAATCATTTTTTTATGTTGTTGTGGAATAGTTTCTGTTTGATTTATTGAAGTATATTGCAAAACATTTTTTTAATAAAAATTTTTGTGGGATTATTTCGGAAAAGTACTATTTTCTAACTTTGTGAGACTTTGATTGGCTCTCATGTCATAAAATGTCATTCTAAAAAAAATTCCTTTACTTAAGATTAAGATAGTGTATAAATTGTGATTATTATTATTTTTTTGATTGTCATATTTTACTCTATTTTATTTGTCATTTAATTAATTATGATATAATACTTGCATATATTTATATCAAACTATTTTTGATTTTGTATTTGAGTACTTAAGATTGCATTAATATCATATGACATAACTTAAATGTGAAGTGTTAGTTCAATTACATATTGAGAGGAGTAATTGTAACAAAAGTTTTTTTTTCTATCGCATTTTCGTGATTTTAGTGTTGAGTAGATAGGCAAACAAGTAGTAAAAATGGCTTATTTAGGTAAGGCACGAAAGGAGGATCTTAGGCAATTGGCAGAGGAGCTGAATCTTAATGTAGGGGATAATATGAAAATGGCAGATTTGAGTAAACTAATACCACACACCCAGATTATGATGAGGAGTTTAGCAAAAATCTACTCACAATTGTAGTAGAGGATAGAAAACTTCGAGAACAACAGGAAGTGGTTCGAAAACAACAGGAATTTGAGAAAGAGAGGGAAAGGCTTGATCGTGAATTTCAGTTGGAAAAATTACGATTAGAGAGTGAAAGGCTTAAGGGGTTAACTAGTACACCTGAGGCTAAAGTTAGCATCTATGAGTTAACGAAAGTTGTACCCAAATTTGAAATGAAAGATGGGGACATAGTGGTGTTTTTGACCTTATTCGAGCGACAGGCAAAGAGAGTTGGCATCGAAAAAAGACACTGGGTATCGGCTCTTTTGGCTCTTATGCCAAGTGAAATTAACCAATTGATGGCTCGTGAAGCAGAAGAAAAATTTGATGACTATGATTATATTAAAGATCTGTTGCTGAAACGGTTCAAACTTAGTGCAGAGATTTTTCGGCAGAAGTTTGTAAAACACCAGCGGAATCCAGCTCAATCTTGGCGTGATTTTGTTTTCGAAATAACCAGCTATTTTGAAGAGTGGCTTGGAGGTCTTGGAGTAAATGATTTTGAGGGGTTGAAGAACCTCATGATTACAGATCAGTTGAAACGACGTGTCCCTGGTGACGTAAGAGAACAGTTTATCGACGACTGGGTTAAATCAATTGTTCCAGGCGACCTAGCTGACAAGCTAGATGAATACGAAAGTGTGAGGGCTAATGTAAAGGGAGCCCACTCGAACGATACCAGGTACAGGTCAACAAATAATAAGTTTGTCTCGGATAATAAGGGCGCTAGTCTGCAACCAAAAGATGCACCATTTTTTAGGAAAGCTAAATTACCGATAGAGTCACACACACACAAACACGGGAACAAGTAAATGGTTTAAGCCTAAATGTTTTGTTTGTGAAAACGTAGGACATTTGGCTCGAGAATGCCCGAAAAATACAAGAAAGACTCCACCTCACAATGCCAGAAGTAACATAATTACTGCTAAGGGAACTGAACTAGAAAAAACGAAAGAAGTGGTAACTGCTAGGGTTTCAATACCAGTCTCCGTTCCCATCAACACAAGGAACGGAATTGATGATCTTCAGTTAGTTGATATCAAATGTGGACAAACGTCCATAAAAGCGGTAATCGATACAGGAGCACAAATATCAGTCTTACGCGAAGACTTGATCGATAAAGGTTGTGGAGAAGGTGAGGGAACTATCCAAATCATTTCGGCATTTGGTGAAAAGGAAATAGCTGCTCTTAAACTATTTAACTTAAAAATAGACGATGGAAAGCATGGATCGGTTCCAATCATGTGCGCTGTGTCCAAGAAACTTGTCAATGACATGTTGATTAGCGCCACCGCTTATGAGATTCTGTTAGAAAATGTTCAATTATTTGATTTTGAAAATCAGAGAGATTTTGAAGACACTAAAGATAAAGATATACAATTAGAAAGGGAGGAAGAGCTATCTGCTTTAGCCTTAGGACAAGAGACCGATACATCGGAAACAAATGTGGCGAAATCATCTTTTGTTAAACTTCAAAGAATGGACGAGTCATTGAGATCAGTCTGGGGCCAGGCTGAGAACAAACAAAATGCGTACGATATTGATGATGGCGTTTTGGTACACATTGAGTCAATATGCGGTGAAAATGTAAAACAAGTGGTCCTTCCCACCTGTAAAAGGGAAGAAGTTATGAGAATGGCCCACGAAATACCCTTAGCTGGACATTTAGGCGAGAGTAAAACTAAACAGCGCATCAAATATTCCTTCTTCTGGCCTAAACTCAAACAAGATGTAAAGTCATTTTGTCAAAGCTGCAAGACCTGTCAGCTTCGAAGAGGACTCACTTACCGGGATAGAATTCCCATAACGCCCATAGTTCGACCGGAAAACCCATTTGAAGTATGGAGTGTCGACTGTATTGGCCCTTTGGAGCCATCCTCTCGCAGAGGTCATAAGTATATTATCTGTGCTGTCGATATTTGCACTAGATGGGCAGAAGCTGTACCGGTTAGGAATATCAAGGCAAAAACAACATGTGAAGTTTTAATGAGGATATTCACCCAAACTGGGTTCCCAAGAATTATTTGCACTGATCAGGGAACTAACTTCACCGCTGAATTGACTGAAGCCTTCAAGGACGCTTTGGGGATAGCTCCAAGATTCGCTACTCCAGGACATCCGGAGAGTATGGGGGCTGTAGAGCGTTGGAACCGCACTCTAAAAGAAATGCTGAATAAAAATATTCAGGAAAACGGAAATAATTGGGATTCTCACCTTCCGTATCTCATGTTTGCTTATCGGGAAGTGCCACATAGCACAACAGGTGTCTCGCCATACCAACTTGTTTATGGTCGACTACCAAATGGCCCATTGAAACTATTGAAGGAGGTTTGGACTGGTGGCAAGGAAATTCCCACAGGTAGCTCAAAGTCCATTGAGGAATATTTGAGGGACCTAACTGAAAAATTGAAACAGGCTCATAACCTGGCAAGAGGAAACTCTGAAAAGCACAAGCCGAATATGCAAGTAGATACAACCTTAGGTCTAGAGAAAAACGTTTGGCAGTTGGTGACCAAGTTTTGGTACTTATCCCATCGTCGTCTCACAAGCTTCTAAAAAATGGATGGGTCCCGCATCTATCGTAGAACTAACGAGACCACATACAGCGAGAGTAAAAATGGAGGATGGAAGTGAAAGGGAACTCCAATAAATTACGACCGTACGTAGCCAGAATCGAGCAAATAGGTCTAATTTTTGACCAAGACAATGAATTTGGTGATCTTCACTATGCTCCTACTGATACCGTAGAATTGGACGTTAATGACATTTACAAACATGTAATGGACGGCTCTGCTGGTCTAGAAAATCCTCAAAAACATCAGCTTGCGGACCTCCTCTCTAAATTTTCAGACGTATTTAGCTCCGTTCCAGGCTCTGCTAAGGTAAAAGGACATTCAGTGAGTTTAATGCCCGATTTCGTTCCAAAGAAACTGAAGCCTTATCGCATACCGATAGCCCTTCAAGAAGAAGTAAACAAACAAATTAACGATTTACTTCAATTAGGACTGATTGAGCCTAGTGAAAGCGAATGGGCTCACCCTATCGTATGTGTCTCTAAAAGGGACGGAAGCGTAAGACTCTGTGTAGATTATAGACTTTTAAATAATGTCACAATTACTGATGCATATCCAATGCAGAATGCAAGAGATCTTCTTTTGAAATCGGCCAAGCCAGATTCATAAGTGTACTAGACTTGACAAAAGGTTATTGGCAAATCCCTATGCAGGATGAGGCCAAGCCTCTGACAGCCTTTGTGACCCATTCGGGGCATTATCAGTGGAAGGTTATGCCCTTCGGCATGAAAAATGCTGGAAGCACTTTTCAGAAGTCCATGGACAATGCTCTACTCTTGCATCGGAAATACTGCCGCTCATATATCGATGATGTCGCTATCTATTCGACAACTTGGAATGAACACCTCGATCATATCGCCAAGGTGTTTAAGTCTTTGCAAGAAGTAGGACTAAAGGTGAACCTGGAAAAGTGTGCCTTTGGCAGAAAATCTGTCAAGTTTTTAGGCCATATAGTTGGTTCAGGAAAGCATTCTCCGGATCCTGAAAAGGTAGAAACGATTCGGAAACTGAGTCGGCCTACCACAAAAGTGAAGTCAGAAGTTTCTTGGGTCTCACGAGCTATTATCGAGATTATATCCAGAACTTCTCACAGTTAGTATTGCCCTTAACTAATTTGACTAAAAAGAACATTCCGAAGGACATTCCTTGGGAATCGTCTGCTGAAGAGTCTTTCGTTAGACTTAAGGAGGAACTTGTAAAAATGCCTTCTCTGCATACACCAGATTTGTCCCGCCCCTTTCTACTATTCACAGATGCTTCCGCTACTGCCATCGGTGCTTGTTTAGCTCAGCACAATGACCATATGGAGGAATTGCCAATTGCTTTCTTCAGCAAAAAAAACTGACTTTGTCCCAAACGAAGTGGTCCACCATCGAGCGTGAAGCATTTAGCGTGTTAGAGGCACTTCGTAAATTTGACACTTGGATCTTTGGGTCACAAATCCAGGTCGTTTCAGATCATGACCCTTTGACATATCTTACCAATAGTGCTCCTCACAGTGCAAAATTGACCAGATGGGCATTGGCCTTACAAAGATACAATGTTAAAGTTTCCTATAGAAAGGGTAGTGCTCACGGCAATGCAGATGCACTTTCTAGACTTAGAATTTCTGAGTAGGGTTTTTTTTTGCATCATTGTTATACATATTCACTATAAATTTTTTTTGAAGTATAATTAAAGAACTGGTAATAATAATTAACATACATGTGTAGAGTATTCGTTATATGTATTCTCTTGGGTTTTCTTTTCCTTGTGAAATTCCTAATTCTATTATGTAGTCTTTTGTAATGTATGTATATTTTTGTGTCTCCGAGGAGTTATATTATCTGGGGCTCTGCATGCTAAACAAGTTTCAATTATTTCTCTCTGAACTGTATCCATGTATTTTGTTTTGTTTCTTTTAGTCTATTTTCAGGCGCATCGTCTTCAGACAGATGCTTTCCAATGGGGGAAGGAGTAAGACTCCTCTGAATCATCATGCCAGATCGGCCGTGTAATAATCCCTTGGGGATTATTTCAAAGGGGAAATCCGTTGCCCGCGCAAAGCAGGGTGCGCGGTAAATCAGAACTCAAGCAGACTTATGTAAGGGGTGTCCTGTTTTTGTGATGTAACGTGCATATTTTTAATTAATTGTTAAAAACTAATAAATTTGTTTGGCCAAAATCAAGGCTTGTTTACTCAAATGATGCAAACTTTACTGTATGTAAGCTATCAAAATTCCTACAGCAATACCGTACGTATACAATACTAAAATTAAATAATACATATTTGTTACCACAGAGAAGTTTCACAATAAAGTCCTGTTTAGAGATACTATCGAAGTAAAAATCGCACGACAGTTTTAAAATAAACAAATCGATGTTTTGTTTACTGAAACAGAAACTTGAGTGGTAAAAATAAATCATAGCATGATAAAAAGCAAAACAAGTCTCTTAAGAAAAAACGATCGATTATTTTTACAGACAATGCAAGGTCACAACATAAGGCTTGTTATTTTTATCTTCAATGCGAACCCATATTGTTTCTTAATATAGAACAATGCAAGCCAACGGTAAAAAAAAATCTGATTTAGATTTTGAGATTATGATCACCACATTTCAATTAATTAACTAATTGGAATTCAGATAACTTCTTGTATTTATTTCTTACTCTTATGAAATACTTCCTTCCTGAACAGTTAGTTGTATTATAAGAAAATTAAAGGGCACATTTCTTCAAACTATCTAAAATGGAATTCCGCTTTCTCCATTTAGATTGTCATTAGATGCCAGGTATATGGATCAGAGTAATAACACTCTTGTTTCTCGAAGTATTCATTAATAACTGGATGAGAGAGAGAGTGTTCAAATTCAAACTTCTAAATAATTATTCAAATTCTTAATTCAAAAATTCAATTCGGATTCGTGCATTAAAATGAATAAATTGCTCTTACCTGTCAGAAGGAGAAGCGACGCACAAAAACACCCCAGTCGGATGGAGGGACAAAACGTTTTTATTTACAAAACAGGAACGCTATTTACACTAGAAGCAAGCGACTACAGCGCCGCTAAACAGGAGTTACAACATACTCCCCCCGAATGACCAGGGGTTCATTCATAATCTGCTACTATTTCAAAATACACAGAAAAATATTAAATACACATTACAAGTAATTCACCAGATACAAATTCAAAACTATCACTTAACTAAGAAATCATTCATTAAGTTCAAGGTTATGTAACAATTGTACAGGTCTTTTAATAATTGAATTTTGTGTTTTTATCTTACAAGAACGTATTTTACCATCCTTGCCAGGAAATACATCAACCACTTTACCTAGTTTCCAAAAATGTCTAGGAAATTTTTCATCATTAATTAGTACAACATCATCAATTTTAAACTCTTTAATTTCGCCTGTAGGTTTAACACAATGAGCAGATTTAAGCATGCAAATATATTCTTTTGACCATTTTGTCCAAAACATATTAAGTAATCTTTCGCGATAATTAAACCTTTTAATTAGAACTTTCCTGTTGGATAAGTTAGAATCAAAATTAAGCCTGGCAGGTGGTAGACTATTCACTCTACGTCCTAAAATCATATGAGACGGAGTAAGAGGTTCAGGTTCATTAAATTCACTAAAAATATATGTAAGAGGGCGAGAGTTAAACACTCCTTCAATTTCAATTAAAAGAGTCTCCAACTCATCGCGAAATAAAGTTGCTCTTCCCACAATCTTTCGTAAAGCAAGCTTTACTGTTCGAATAAGTCTTTCGTAAAAGCCGCCCCACCAGGTTGCTCGTTCCATAATAAACTGCCAGTAGATTTTATGAGAAGCGTAGAACGCTTTCACTGTAGGATCGCTGATAATCTTCCACAAGTTTTTCAGTTCAAGTTCGGATTTCTTAAAAGTTTTTGCGTTGTCAGTCAAGATTTTCGAACACAGACCACGACGACTAATAAAACGTCGAAGTGCTAATAGAAATGTTTCAGTTGTAAGGTTGTTCACTAGCTCTAAGTGAAGAGCTCTCGTAACAGAACACGTAAATAAAACAATGTAATGTTTATTCTCGTCTTTTGTGTAGAGGGGGCCTCCAAAATCTATTCCAACTACAGAAAATGGAGCTGACTGCTCTACACGAAGAGCTGGTAACGGAGCGGTGACTTGAACACCTGAAGTCGAACTAAATCTTTTGCATATCAAACATTTCTTTAAGATGTTTTTCACAGTCTGTCTCCCTTTAATGAGCCAGAATCGCTCTCTAATTTCTAGTAGAGTTTCACTAACACCACCGTGAAAAACCTTGTCGTGAGAGTCTCGCACCATTAAATTTACGAAGTAATGCTTGGCCGGTAAAATGATAGGGTGTTTTTGTAAATAAGAAAATTTAGATTTTTGTAGTCTTCCACCGACACGTATCAGTTCATCTGAATCAAGGAAAGGATTAAACTCTAAAATTACTGAAGTTTTGAGTAGTAGTTTGCGTGCACGTAAACAATTAACTTCTTCGGCGAAAGCATCTCTCTGTACTAATTGAATCCAAAATTTTTCGGCACCATCGATTTCTTCTGTACTTAAGTCGTCAGATCGTTTATTGAATCTATTGCGAATGTTATGCACAAAACGAAGCACCCAACTAGTAGCTCGCAATAATTTCTGCAGGCTGCTAAATTTGCTTAAATTAATTATTGAGGCTGTGTTTAATTCACATGCGAACGTAAACACTTGTTCTTCGGATTCACATGGGTCGGTTGAAGAAAAGTCACAATTCAAGCTTTTCGGCCAGTTATTTTCCGTCGTGCGAAGCCACTGAGGACCATGCATCCAAAATTGGCTGTTAATAATCGTCTCGAGATTCGCTCCACGAGAAACATAATCTGCTGGATTTTCTCTCCCACTGCAATGATGCCAATCAGACGGATCGGAATTTGATTGGATTTCTATTACCCTATTCGAAACAAACTGTTTATAATTTGAAGCTTTTCCTTTAATCCAATGGAGAGCAATAGAAGAATCACTCCAGAGGAAAGATTTCAAAATAGGGAATTTAAATTTTGATGTTAAATATTTCAAAATTCTCGAGGCTAACACTGCTCCCAAAAGTTCCAATCGTGGGAGGGTTAACTTTTTGAGAGGAGAAACTCTGCTTTTAGTGGTTATAAAACTCGTGTAAATATCGTCATTTGCAGTGACATAACGAAAATACGCCACTGCTCCAAATGCTCTGGGACTTGCATCACAAAATATGTACAATTGCAAATCCTTTCCCTTATCTAAAGGATATGGAAAATATTTTCTTTCCAATGTTAAGTCGTTTAGAAGACAAACTTGAGAGCACCAAGTCTCCCATTTATTCTTTAACTCGGTGGGCAATTGCTCATCCCAGCCGAGACCGTACTCCCAAATTTCTTGCAATAAGCTTTTTATTATTAACACAAATGGGGAAATAAAACCTATCGGATCAAAGATTTTTGCTGCTGTTTTTAGAACACAGCGTTTCGAATTCTTTAAATTTTTAATTAACTCAAGCAATGGTTGTGCATCTAATTTAAATGTATCAATATTTAAATTCCAAATAATTCCTAAAACCTTTAAAGAACGCTCACCGGATTCACAAACATCACCTATACCGTTTTCGTTCCATAATTTTCTTAATTCCTTCGAATTAGTTTTAAATTTTCTTAAATTCATCTTAGCATCTTTAAGAATTTCAATCGCGTCTTTTGAGAGATCGAAAGCCTTATAAACGGATTCGGATGAACCGGCGAACAGATCGTCAATATATAAAGAAGTATTCAACAGTTCATAAGTTTCTCTATAATCTTCCTTATATTTTCGTATATGGAATTTAATCGTCGCAGCAAGTATAAAAGGACTCAAGGTCACCCCAAACGGTACACGATTCATTCTCATTATTTTGTACGATTTGGCATCTCCATCATTCGGAAACCAAAAAAATCTTAAATAGTCGCGATCTTCCTCAGCTATTCCAATCGTTAAAAATGCCCCTTGAACATCACTACAAAACGCATGTTCATATTCGCGAAATCGCAAGATTACATCTATTATTCGGGGATTCAAAGGTGGGCCCGCATAAAGGCACTCATTCAAAGATTCACAGTCTCTACCTTTCGAGGACGCATCAAAAACCATTCGTACTTTTGTCGTTTCTTTGTCTTTTCGAACCACAGCCGAATGAGGCATATAATAAGAATTAGTTTCGAAATGTGACGAACATTCCTCAACAATATTTTCTTTAATTTGATCTTTAACAATATTTTTGTATTCATTATAAAGCCAATTATTGTCTTGCATTTTTATACTTAAATTACCGAATCTGGGCTTCGCTATTGCCCAATTATTTTCCAAATCGCTTGGTTTATCTTCCCAAAATAATTTAGTCTCATACATTCCGTTATTAAATTTTAAATTATTCTCAAAACACGAAATATAGTCGTTATCGCTATCTAACATATTCTTTTCTCTATCACTAATTCCCATCGATTCTAATTTCCAAAATTGGGTTAAATTTTCATTTAATTGGGAACAACATTCTATTTTAACTACAGAAACGTTTTCTTTATAATGTACATCCATAGGCGATATTCTACCCTGGATTATTGTCCCGAAAATGGTATCTATCGCAAACAAAGTTTTTGTTAATTTCTCCTTTTTACCGGAATGAATCTGCCAAAAATATTGCGCCCCTATTAACAATGAAATCTCATCTCCATTCGATTCGTTTAAGTCAGAAAAGTGAACATTTTTACAACTAAGCAATTTCTTTAATTTATTCGCTGATATTTTGAAAGGAGTTCCAGAAATGACATCCGTTAGGAGAGCTTCAATAGTGATCATGTTTACAGGGTCGTTAAGGTTACAGAGGGTAATTTCCACAACTTCGTATTTTTTTTGAATGGGTGTTCTCGAACCCCGAATGTGTAAACCAATAAATTTTCTTCGCGTTTCACAGGAAGTTTCATTTCAGAGGCTACTGGTTTTTTTTAAAAAAAAACATCTCTGCGAAGCATATCTTTGTCAACATTTTCAAGTTGTTTTTCTTTATCAATTAATTTTGCTAAAGGTTCTTCTATTAAATCGCTTGATGCATTTTCCTTCTCAATTTCAATTTTAATTGAGTTCGATAATTCTGTTGCCGCCCTTCTGACAGGTGTTCGAATTTTTTTTAGAACTTTGATATCCACACACACACATTTCGTATAAATTAAATTTTCAAATTCAAATACTGTTCGCAAGATTTCAACTACACTAACAGTTCGCAATAATTTATCTAAAGGCTGGTCCCGAGTTTCAGGCACCAAAATAATGCTCAAAAATTCAAACTTCTAAATAATTATTCAAATTCGTAATTCAAAAATTCAATTCGGATTCGTGCATTAAAATGAATAAATTGCTCTTACCTGTCAGAAGGAGAAGCGACGCACAAAAATATCCCAGTCGGATGGAGGGACAAAACGTTTTTATTTACAAAACAGGAACGCTATTTACATTAGAAGCAAGCGACTACAGCGCCGCTAAACAGGAGTTACAACAGAGAGAGAGAGAGAGAGTTTACGTTAATGTTTAATAAAAAGGTAAATATTTTTCTAACCCGCAATAAATTTTTAAAGTGTTTTTCTCCAACGTCACACAAGATCTAAAAAATTGTTGATTTTCAGAAAGTCGAGCATAAGGGGATAGGAGAAAAGATTTTGCCTAGATGGACGGACATCAAAAATGCGATCTGAATTTGTCTAATGATTAACCCTTAACTTCGCAATTTTTTAAACTTCTATGAGAAAATTGTATCAGCTAGTTCTCAAGTAATAATAAAAGGGAAAAATATGAAGAAAAAAAATTAAGCAGTTCTAAATTGAATTTCAGTCATTTTTTGTTTGTTGCAGAGGTGCAACATTGCGCAGTAGTCCTGTAAATTACAAAACTTCTTTTTATATGAGGATTTTATTATTCATTATTATAAATTGCCTTAGCCTTACATACAATGAAAGTTTTTTAAAGCAGTTATTGACTTTGTTGGAACAAAGTCCTACTTTTCGCGCTCAGTTTGAGTGTAGCCCTTGCAGTTTGGAAACTTGCACCGTATTCGCTTTTCTGACCATATTGGCCAATGATTTATACCATCTCTATGAATGTCCTTATATCAGTGATTTTCAAACTTTCAATACTTGCGACCCAATTTTCAATCATAATTTTTTTCGCCCCCTATACAATAACAATGTATTGAATGCAGTAATAATGTGTACTTTGAGGCTAAAACTACGATGCTATCTTAATTATAAACCACTCAAATTATCAAGATAAATATTAAATTTTGTATATGTTACTTTTTTTAAATAATAGGTATTTTAAGCAAGTTACATTTAAGTAATAGATATTTTATTTAAAATATATACCTTTAAGTAATAAGAAAGTATTATGTTGCTTTTCTTTTCTAATTTTTAAATTGGAGCAGAAAACAATAAAAGTGCAACGTGTATTTTTTTTTTACGTCAGAATGTATTTTGTTTTGCTTCCTTTAAGCAATTTTTTGTAACTTTTTAAAATAATCTTTTACTCACAACATTTGATATGCTCAAGCCTCCCTCGTAAGGCTATCACGCCCCACAGTTTGAGAAGCACTGCCTTACATGGAACGGATTGGGCAGTCCTTTTGCATCTTTTAGTCTTAAACTTTTGTTCGATTGAAATATTACTAGGTCTTCCTCTTTTAGCATTTTAATTGTACCCCATTTTGCATAAGCATGATACTACTTTAGATTTGAATTTCTCTAAATTCATTAGATTCCTTTTATTTTCAGATTTCTTATCTGTTTACACTCTCTTGTACAGTAACCATACCTTTACGGTAAATAGGTCTAACAAATGAAAAAAAATTCTCATATACCATTTCTTGCTTCTCATTAATATTTTTTGTCAAGCTATTATGCTATCGAGTAAGTCAACACCTCCCATAAGTAAGTCAACACCTCCCATAAGTAAGTCAACACCTCCCATATGTTTGTTATATTCTTCTATGACATGAGGTCTAATGTAATTTCTACACGATTTTTTGTTTTCTTGTCATATCTCATTACTTTTCCAAGTGGCCTTTCACCAGTAAATGTTGAAGCCATTGTTACAGTTATTATTACACAGTTTTATCATCTTTAAATGCTGTCACAGATATTTCTATATGTATATATATATATACATCATTATAACTCCCAACAAGTTCCATTGAATATCCTCGTTCATGAATACTTTTTTTACTTACGTTCATCAATACTATATGAAAACTTTTTTCAGTAAGAATTTTGGAATTATATATATAGGAATTCTGTTCCTATTTATAGTTCCTAAAGAATACACCCCTTCTTTAGATAAGTATGCTAAAAGTGGAATAGAAGTATAATAATTATCAAAATAGAGTTTATAATTTTTAATACGACTTATAATTCTCGCTAATCGTATTACGACATTTGCACTAGCACCTAAATCTGGTTCACTCTTCTGCCTATACTTTTCATTATTTTCTTGGAATGAATATATCTCTAATGTATACGCAAAACATGGTATCCCCCAAAGTACAAAAAATTTAAATCCCCATTTATGTGGCTTAATTGGTAAGTATTGCTTCATATAATGTCTTACTTTAGTTGAGCATATTTGCTCATCAATCGATCGATGCCTTTCTAAAGCAACTTTAGCAAAATTTTTATTTAGCTCATCATAAAGGGGTCTAATTTTATATAGCCTATCATGGCTAGTATGAACTCTTGGTAAATGTTTATAATTATCATTAAAATGGAGATACTGTCTAAAAGTTTCAAATTTTTTAAGAGGCATTTTTTCTTTAATTCGATCAAATTCAAGCTCTTCTGACCAGTATGTTCTATAGTTTGGAAGGTGAACTAGAGATACTTAAATACAAATACCTAAATATTGATTTATTTCATTCTCTGATATATTCAAAGGCTTACTTGGATTCTTTTGGATAGCATATTGTTTGCTCTCGTCATAAATGTTACTTATGATCTCGTCCGTCCATAAATATTTAAAAAATTAGCATGGAATGTCCAAATTCATAATTTCTCTTGGGAGCGTGTCCATCTCCATGGAATTTTATTACTTCTTCATTCAATGAAGCGTTTTGATTCTTCCATAAAATATTCCTTGACAATGTTTTATTATTCTTAAAAGTTAAATTTAAAAATGGTTCTCTGACTGAAATATTTATATCTAATTTATTGTCATCATCATCGGATTTTTTTTTATATTCTGAATTGTATTTTGTGAACCAACACTAATTTCACTGTCGCTATCCGAATCTTCAATAGATGACACAAAATCAGGTAAAAAATCAGCAGCAGCATCAGAATATTCAAGACCATCCTCACTTAATTCACTTAATTCGTCCAAATTATTCATATAACTTACAATTTCCTCTTGAGTTAGCATAAGCTTTCCAAAGACCAATGTTTATAGACCTGCAACATATAATTAAAATCAAAAATTTCTTTCAAACTTTTTCCAATAGAAAATCAAAACTACTTTTAAATGAACATAAAATGTTTAAATTTCTTACCTGGTAATTTATTTCATCAATAAACAAGAGGAAACATAAAATATAATGGATTCTTTTTATACCAAAAACACAATTCTTGATGCATTAGACATGTTTATAATTGCTGCGATTTCTCTAAAAAATGTGGAGCTATCTAGTGACAAGATTAGCATGTGTTTCATTGCAGTAATCTTTTTTTCTCAGATACACTTGATTTGTAGGTAATTAAAAATATATTGAGTCTGTTAAATTAAAATTAATCATATGTTGCAGAAATGCAACAGTGGGAAATTAAGGATTAAAACATTTGGTGCAGTTGACAAATATTTCCTTACCCTCACAGAACGAGCGAGAAGAGATGCAGCAATCATTTATATATATATATAGTTGTGGCATGCAGCCAAAAGCAACGCAGTCTTCGCGCGCAGGCGCAGCTAATGAGAACCGAAACTGTGGAAACTTTTGAACTAGTGAAAGTGAAACAAAAACTTTTGGACATTAGAGTAGAAAGAAAGAGAGAGAAAGGAGAACGCGAGAGGTGCGCGAGCAGGCGTTACCTTCTGAATATCATCGTCAAACTTATCTGTAAAAACTTAACTACCTTTTTAATTAATTTTTGTTTAATGTTAAAATAAAATAGAAGATAGACCAACGTCTTGGACCCCTTGTTGTCTCCCACATATATATATATATATATATATATATATATATATATATATATATATATATATATATATATATATATATATACTGTAAAATCCGGTGTGTAATACCGCACCTTTGTATAACACGCACAGAAACTTTCAAGCCACATTTTTTAAAAGAATCTTAAGGTATATTCGCCATTTAACGCGCCTCCTCGAGTTTGTGAAATGTGCGTGCGCAATGCTTTCATGTTTTGAAGTCGAGGTATTATATCAGACTGCCTTTTGAAAAAAAATAGTGTAATTTTAGATCTATATACAACCCTATAAGATTTCTTTTAAATGAGCAAAAATTCGATCTATGTAAAAGATCCAATCCATGTTCTAATTTTTTTTATGCTCCTCTCTTTTTTTATTTTTGAAACTGTCATTTAAATACCCGGCGTATAACGCACACCCGTAAATTTTTTATCTTATTTTTTGTGTTATAAGTGTGCGTTATATACCGGATTTTACGGTAGTTCAATATATATCGTTTTTCATTATATATATATATATATATATATATATATATATATATATATATATATATATATATATATATATATATATATAATTCAAACATATTTATATTAAAAATATCTAATGCGGGATATTTTTGAAATAAATATGAGTTCTAAGTTTACAAATATTTGGAAAAATTTCGCATAAAAGAGTTTATGCGATTCCATTGAATTAAAATTATTCCTAGGTTTTGAATGGAAAATTTTTAATGAAATTTAGCATTTTAAACAACCAGTAATGCATGAAAAAGTATTTAACAATCATGAAAAAAGAATTTTTTTTCCTGTTATACAGAAAAACAATTGGGTATACTTTTTTCCTCCGATATCTAATCTGATTCCTGTGATTGACAGTAGATTATCACATCGGCAGCAGTTGTTGAATCAGCAAACATGACAATGAATCGCGTACTCTTTCATAATCCATTTTTCCTGAAACGTGTACAAAGCCGTCTTGATCACGAAATTAATGGAGAGTAATGTTTCAGCGATGAACTAAATTGCATCATGCTCCCTCAAAACACGGAATGATGACATCGCACGAAATGAAGTGACCATTCTATCGACTTTTCCACGATCGATGCCATACACATAAACATTTTATCTAAGCCATTCGCGAGCATCAAAATAGAGGTGGGTGAGAAATGTCCAAATGGAGGGGTTTTTTTTTTTAGAAAATTATTATTATTATTGTTTTGCAAGGGTGGGGGAATGCGTTTACCCATCTTTTAAAATAAAAGAATTCTAAGCTATCTATTGACTGATTGATCGATTGTTCATCAATTCGGGAGCGGGCGCGCGGGGTACAGAGTCACCCCAGCCTTACGGAATCGTTAATTCTGGGAAAACTGTTTATTTATTACCAATGACCTCTTGAACAGAATCCTCCTATATGACACTCTTCATCGAAATTAAAATGTATTTTTCACATATACATTCTTTTTTGGGAGTGTCAAACGTCAAACAATCTTAAGATACTTGTTTTGACTGAGTACCCCACACCACCACTTATGTTCCAAAATATTTTCTATGAACATGCTACATTTTTTCCCTGTACACAACTTAGTGGTTTTTTTATTGCCGTGTTGCACGACTTATTATGGTTTATAAATGTAAATGAGCAAAATATAAAAAAAAAAGAAATGAGCCTCTGTGACAGGGGGGTAGCTACTGCCGTATCAATGATACGGGGTTCCCAGGCTACAGGGGCCCCAATTGTAAAATTTTGACGCGTTCAAATAAATTTTATTATTGGAAAAAGGTTCTCCAAGCAATTTTGATACAGGCCCCACCCACGACTAGCTACGCCAGTGCTCTGTGATCTCAATTGAAGAAAGTTGAAACAGATCAAGCAAGGGAAGAGCCTGCTGAAATAATGGATATTAATAAGGTTTATTAATTATTTTTACAATGAAAAGGAGGATGAAAAATTTAAGAAAAAATTACAACTTGAATATATGAAACGTTTTATTAATTCAAACAAAAATACGCTAATTAAGCTTACATTCTTTTTAATTATTATTTTAAACGAGTATTTTTCTATTAAATGAATTTTTTTTGTCAACATATCATTTTTTAATATATCGGAAAATTCGGGCTTAAAATATCCTTCATACTGAATTTTACGGTAAGCACTGTACCTAAAATATTAACATTTAATTTTGATTTCCCACTAGTCACTTCACAAAAATCATTACCAACTAAAAAAAAAACTCTGTCAACTGCTGCATTAGTTTCAGGGCAGTACAACGTAAATTCAACAAGAATAATTACATTTTCATATGAAATATGTTCATTTTTGAAATGGTTTAAGTAATTTCACCCATCTTTTACCAGCATGTTTATTTTCCAATTGTTCTAATTTATTAGAATTTAAATATACATTCAGTCTTCTTTCTACTTCAAACAGATATTTGTCATTGATTTTAATATCAGGTATTTCTTTTGATAAAAACTCAACGTAATATTCTATATTTGTCCAATTTACTTGTGGCAAAGACAAAAAATACCATTGTGAAAACTTATTTCCTGTGATATTTGTTTCAGACCATTCTTCGACATTTTGGAAACATGCTTGGTTCATCTCTGAAAATATAGATTAACGGACCAGTTTTAAAACATTTAAAGGAGGACAAAAAGTAGAGCACTTTTCGAGGAAGGACAGAACCTATAAAAGGTGGAATGTCCTCCCTAAAGGAGGACGGTTAGTCACTTTAATATTAATCATGATAGCGAAAGTAAATTTGAGACAAGCGATGAAGATGAAACGTTTGAGTTGAAAATTTTTTTTTCAAATGCTACCTAAAGAAATCCATCTGGAAAAATATGAAGCCATAAGTGTAGCACACTTCGCCCTGGCAAAAAGACGCAAGCAAGAAAAAGTTCAACATGCTATTTGTCGATCATCAAAGGTCAATAAAACTACAATAACTTGAACAACAAATGAAAGTTTTGCCTGCAAATAACATTCGTGTAATGTTAACGAAAAAGCGTCTGTGTGTGATTTATGTCCTTTATTGTAGTCGCGCACATTTGAAACTTCTTGATTCAGTTTGATTGATATTTTTTCTCAAGTTATCAAAGACAAATTGAAAAGTCCTTAAAAGTAGGTAAGATTACTTTCTCTTAGTTAAATTATCGACTGGAATAATGATATAAATAATAAAATAATAAATTAGAAAAAAAGGATTGGCGTGACTCAGGCACCCCGCGTGACCATTAACGTTAGTATTAAGTGTGTGCGCCTGCTCTCTGGTTAACTTCGCACTCAAAAGGCTTTTGGTGAAGGACATTAAAACTGTGCAGCTGAACAGAGCGACGTTAATATTCAATCAATCAATTGGTGAAGGACCTCGTAATTCTGAACCTCGATCGAACAATGAGAACGACACCCACTCTCCAAACTTCCACAGCAACAAGGACATTCAGCCTTGAGATTTAACAAGCATCATCCCCTCTGGCATGGTGGGTCCTTAGTGGTGTAAAGAATTAGCATGCAGAAATGAGAGGGCATTGCTGCATGGAGGAACTGAAGAGGAAACGATCGAATTGCGGAAGAATGAAGAGTCTAACGAGAGAAAAAAAAGATGCCTGAAGATGGAATATTAATTAGATTCTGTCGTAGGAAATGTATAAATTGTGCTGAATGTGTTAACTTGAACTGATATAGCTTTATATCGTAACATCCTCGTTGGTCATAAAGGCGGAAGTATTATACTTGGTAATAAAGAGTATTAAACTCTGAAAAACATTCTCTGATTTACTGATAAAAAAAACTGAATGTATTCATATGTTGCTGTTAGCAATGCCACCTATCTGACGATGTCAGATAGAGGCTCACGAAATTGATCGCGGCAAAGAGATAGATGTATGCCTGTCGTTAGCCGCAGCTTTGGGCACCCAACAGGTGACCGTACATTTTGGCTCAGTTCCACCCTAATTTAAAGGGAGAACACCCTAGAGGGGGTCAGGGGCCTCCCACCAACCTTACGGGAGGACTTGTGATTCGACGGCTATTTAGAGTACCCCCATGCCGCAAAGGCACTATTAAATTTGCAAACATCCATGCCTTGTCCGGGATTCGAACCCAGGCGCTATGGCACAGCAGTCAGCGTCGCTAAACCGGATGGACGACATGTATTCATATAATTACAATAAATGCATATCTGTAATCGAAACATAAGATGAAGGAAAGTCGAAAAGTAAAACCTGAATTGGAAAGGAGTGTCGAAAATATAAAATGAGTGCTATGGAATACCAGGGACTTATTAGCTGTACTTACCAAAGACAATACCACTAGAGAAAATTGTCATTTGGGTATTTCTGTTTATAAATATCACTCACCTAAATGAGTAGTTGAAAATCTAGTTGGATTTTATGCGTAACAGTTTTAAGAACAACGGTATTTATTATAATTAAAATTTGAAATCAGAACTTTATATTCAGCTCACGTTCCGAACCTTAAAATGTGTGAGTGGATTGCATTTAATAGTTTTATTATAATTATTATTCCCTTCTAGTCATCGTATTAGTAGTCTGTTCAATATAAAGCATTAAAAAGAAAACTTTCTCCATAATTCTTACTCTCTATTATAGTTCACACTCTCCTTATATATATATATCTTGTTCAAATTTTCAATTGTTAATAAAATACTTTCTATTCATCAATTCAAGTTCAAATACATTTTTTAAAACTTGTAGTGAATGACATTTATATTAATTCATTAATTAAATTTTGTTTTTTAATACTAAATTTATTCAGTGTTATTTCTGTCGAAGTTACAACTGACACCAACAGATGGCGCCAGTAAGTTTTTCGAACAAAGTAGGAATTGACTTTTTTTAAAAATTATATTACTTTGTTTTCAATAATTTTGTGAGAGAAAAGGCGATAACAAGCACTTTTATCATTTTACGAAGAAAGAAAAGGGAGGATTACATTTTACTTTTTAAAAAAGATGAATAATAAGAAAAAGAAAAATAAGAATTTACTTTCGTGGGAATATTCATTTCAAAGGTGGCCGCGGTAGCCTGATGGTCATGGTCACGAACTCGTGGCGGTAAAGGATTTTTAGAAAACAAGGGGAAAAACAAGTTTTAAAACTGAAATATGAAACAGAAAATTTTTCCCTCATAACATAAGAGATGCGACCACTTCGAACTCTGGCTAATTGAAACTTTTGTTTTAACATTATACTCTCTCACGCACAAGCATTGAGCATTAAATAGGTGTACGGCATGATAAGAAATATACAATACAGATATTTAATAACTTTTATTATTACATAAATTATTTTGGTGTAATGCTATAGGAAACAGAAAATGACCACATGTAATATTCTCTATAAATGTGTATTTATTTTTTTTTATCAAACACAATATCAAGATCCGTAAAGTCTACCAAACATATAATGTTCGTTAAAACATCCATTAAACAATCACAGTTACAGTGATGATTCACTACAAACAATGCAAATTAAAATTACAAGCACATAATACAGACCTTAACAAAATTCAACATATACATATATGTAAATATATAATGATACAAGATCATTTTCAATTTTCTAACATAATCACAATAAAATATACATGAAAATTTTTTAACAAATTTAATATTTTAAAAACATAAAATATAATATATTTTTTTAGAAAAAAAGAAATAAAATTAAACAAGTTGCATTTTTTTTCACAAATATTTTCTATCGTTTTCAGTAAAATTAATTCCGAATTAAGCAAATACTTCCATTTCCAATTTGGGTAAAAAGTGACTTAGAAAACTATCAAAAGAGACCAATCAATTGGGCTGATAAAAATTACAAAAGGAATGTATCAAGTGATAAAATGCAAAAACATCACATTCAAATACTCTAGTAATTAATACATTTTATATATCTGCACAATCAATCGTTCATATCACAGCATTTGATCATATAAATATATGCTTTACGACAGAGTAACTACTTTGATGTATGTTTTGTGGAAATATACACAAATCTATTGCATATAATTCAATATAACATTGCAATAAATATTTTTTTTCATCTAGGAACTGACTTCATATTTTTTTACGTAATAAATAAACTGAACATATTTTGACAATACTTATTCAACATACAATACAAAACATTATAATAATTCAACAAATTTTTAAAAAAAATTAAAGTCTATTAAAATTTAAAAAATTAAATTTCCAATGTCCTCCAACATAGAAAAATGAAATAAATTTTTTACATTATTAACAACCTTAAGTTTATTATGTTGATAATAATCAATATTCCAACTTTTCATTGGCATATCATGCAACTATGTATTTCATTCAGTTTCTAAATAACACATACCCTGTATATATACTAATAAATCCTTAAAAATAATTTTAACATAAAAATAATAACAATTATTTTTTTAAAAAAAATTTATAATTCATATTTGTACAAAAAAAATGCAGAAATGTAACTATCAATTTGAATGTAATAAGCAGAGATAATAAAAAATTGATATGTGCATCTCCTTCAACATACAAATAAACGTAATTTTAGACAACTAAAACCATACAATTAAAAATACAAATAAATAAAATTAACATCCTCTAAGTATAAAAATATAAAATATTATTGCAAACTAAACCAGAGTGGGATCGACACTCTTAATGAAAGTTTTGATGATATTTGGCAAATCTGGACTCAAGTAAATGTTCTTGTGCCCCAAATCGTATTTCCCATCAAAACCAACGAACTGAGTTTGGTGAGGTGGCAGAGATTTTCTAGCCACCACCGCCTCTTCATACAGCTTCTTACCATGGTCGAAGGGCACAAATCCATCGTCTTCAGCATGAAGTATAAGCAGAGGACACTGAACCTCATTAATCCGATCGATGCTGTTGAAGCCTGTTTCCTTGTCTCCAATGGGTTGGGCAATCAAAGTATCGAAGAATGGCATGTACCGATGGAATATGGACAGTGGGTGATGGCGTGCTGCATCGATTATTCTAGTGAAAGGAGCCTCAAGTATCAAAGAAGCAGGCTTCACAGGAGATTTCGACAACTTCTCGAGGAAAGCCACGCCAACACCTGTTCCCAAGGAATGTCCCCAAACAAAAATACGAGATGCATTCGCTCGTTTCAGCAACCAGTTGTACACTTGCACGGTATCTTCGACAAGACCACCCTCTGTCGGCGAAACGTTGGTGGAATCTCCAAAACCTCGGTAGTCAAAAGCCATGACATGGGCATCCACTTTCTCGCTTAAGAGTTTGTACAACTCAACTCTGTGACCACCGGCTCTGGTGCCAGCGTTGCCATGGAGGTACAAGAAAATAGGACGGAGATCTTTGAACGCTTCGGTCTCCGGCAAAACATCTCCTTTACATTTAGGGAGTGCAGACTGCGGAGGTACGTGCCATACGCCTACCTTAATATTCTCTCCTGTTTTGATGTACAAATTTTTAGTGCACTTCAATCCGCTTTCGGATGGCAAAGAGAGATTTTTTTGACGAGACAAACTCACGTAGTTTAGGAAGACAGCATGACGTCTCACGGCGGGACACGTATACACAGACAAAGGTATGACGACGTAGACGATGAAAACAAAAAGGAATATTATAGTGAAAAGAAAACTTCTTGATTTAGAAGTGGGCTTCGTTTGCTCAGTGGTCGTGGATTTCGCCTCAGCAACCCCGTCAGTGGTACTGGTTTGACGTTTGCGTAGCATATCAACTGAAATCTGAAATAAAGTCGTGTTGTTTAATCATACAAAATAAAACAAAAACAAGTAATATAAAAAAAATTAAGTCAATTCCTACTTAGATCAACAAAGAAAACTTTTATTTTAGCTACTTTTTGTTAAATAGTTAAATTAATATAAATATATATATATATATATATATACATAGGACAGAATCACAACATTAAGCGGCAATTAATTTTTATTAATTATAATTAAATTATCGTATTTTAACCCAAAACAGTGTTTAGAAAATTGCAGATCAAACGAGCGCTTTAAAATGTGAAAAAAAACCTGTTCATGTTTTGACACAAGTCGCCAAAAATGATGCCAATGTGGCTGTATTTGTAATTCTGTGAATAATTAGTTTTAATCAATTAATTTTTATTAATTAAAATTAAATTACTGTATTGTCATCCAAAATAAACATGTATATAAAATTTCAGCTCAATTGAGCGCTTTAAAATGTATTTTATTAACGATTGAAAATTCCACCAAGATAAATAATTATATAGAGTGTGAGCTAATAGTAGGAATTGAAGAAGAAAAAATGCAAGGAAGGATACTAACAGGCTTTCGTGTTATAACTTACTGAAATGGATTCCCAGAGATGTAAAAGAATATTGTAATGACAATCATTTCATGACAGTATTCTATACTTTTACTTACTGATTTTTTTTATTTCTTACATATTTGAGAGGCTTTTTAATTACATTCCTCCTCTCTAAAAACTATAAAATATTTGTTGCAGAAGTAGCAGTACGCACAAAGAGTTCAATAATCCAAAACAGATTTCAGTTTTCTTTTATAAATCTTGCTTAATTAATAGATTTAATAAGACCATCCAAAAAGCAATAAGGCTACTAACGACAGATCTTGTAATTCTGAACCCGGATTGAGGCGACACTGAACTGCCAACCCACTCTCCATGAGAACTTGAAGACCAACAGATTTAACTTGCAACAGTACTTCTTCATAAAACGGATCTCCAATCGAATCAAGTCTCGATTTTCATGAATATTACATTGTATCTAAAGCACATTTTCAGGGATTATACTTGGATGGATCTTAAGTTGTCGTTTTGTGTGATTTATTGTTTATCAATATACTGGACATTTAACACGTTAGAACGATTTCTGAAACTTCCTTTATCAAAATTTTCGTTCCGACTAAACAGGATCTCGTTTTTTGATGAAACAACTGGATTCTTCCCATTTTGCAGCTCGCTCTTCTTTTAAGATTAGAGAGGAATTAAAAAAAAAACTTAATACTCAGAACAAAATTTGTCCGAAAGATTTATCCCTGCTACAAACATACTGTTAATAAATGTTACATATTTATTTGTGACATATATATATAATTAAAGCTGCCTAGACAATGAAACCAACTTGAAGAAGATCGTAAATCTAATTGTTGCCAGCATCATTCAATCAGTACACTGCAGGGACGTCTTTAGACTCTTTGAGGCCCTGGATCCAGAGAAGACTTTTTGAACCCCTAACGCAAAAATAGGTTCTACCCCTGAGATCTTTAAAAGCATGCAGTATACAGAATGTATTGTCAAATACTCGTTCAAACGGTAAATTTAAACAAATCTTCACGATTCACAATCTCTAAGAATCTGGGCACAAACTGGCTCGACCGATGGCCGCATTTCGACTAAGTTGAATGATTGTTTATGATATTAGTCTGTGTGTGGCGGTGTGATATCTATATGAACTAGTACCAACATCACGCGAAGACGGTTGTCTTGGCGTGATCGGTAAAGTACTCGCATTCGTTCGGAACGGAAGATACCCAGAACGAACCTTCCTTCATTGGTGACCCTGGCCGTGATCTGAACCGCACCCTTCTCGCGCCGCTGTCGTGGCGCCATCTATCCACCGTCACACGAATGACGCAATTCTCAAGCCATCTCACACAAATGACGCAATTCTCAAGCCATCTCACACAAATGACGCAATTAAAACCGTCACACCAATGACGTAATTCTCAAGCCGTCACGCACGAATGACGCAACCTACCAAGTGACGAAACTGCTTACATGCTCGCCACGAATATGGTATCGTTCGTTCGCCTATTCGCCGAAACACTGGCTAGGGAGTATGTGGTGGCGGTCTGATATCTATATGAACTAGTATCAACAGCACGCGAAGACGATCGTTTTGGCGTGATCGGTAAAGTACCCGCATTTCGTTCGGAACGGAAGGTACCCAGAACGAACCTTCCTTCCTTCAAGTCCTATGCGGTTACAATTACAAGTTTTGCTTGATATGGAGCAACAAAGTCTATTATCCCTACGTTTAGACATGGACAACGGTCATCACATAATAATACAGTCTAACCACTTTTGCCAGTTGACATACGATTTGAGATTCCCTGTTTTTCGGAAAATATGTACAGAAGTAATATTTAACCCCCCCCAATAAAATTATATGGATCATGGTCTTATTAAGACAGAGTCCAGAATGAAACGCACTGGGCCCATGCCATAAGACGTCTCTGGTACACTGATTAATACCTTAAAAAATCAGCCAGACCATAAAATATTTCACTTCAGACCATCTAAAAACATGAATGGTTTGTTAATATGTAACTTACAATAACTGTTGGCAGTTCTCTTAGCTTTTTCCCCTCTCTTGCATAGCTTGATTATCCAGCGCTGAAAATACCCGAAAATTTGAAAGCCTTCGAATATATATACTGACTTTTTACTTCCTTCTTTACAATATGCATATAAAATACTTATCTAGTAGTACGTCAACTTGGATATTAAAACTAAAGGCACGGTAAATCGAGAAATTTCACTTAAATTTTATAGTAACTAAATAACTGAACTAACTGTCAGTGAATATTCCTCCAACTTCAGAGAGGAATCAAATACGAGAGGTTGGAAACCGAGGTAATCAAGAGGTTATAATCGTGACTATACGAGACAAGCATCGTTCTTGTAGATTCGTGGGTTTGTTCCAGTACCACTAAAAATCTGCGTTCTAGAGGGACTGATGCACATTAAATCTGTCGAGACTCGAAACCCTTATGTTGGCGTCGAAGACTAGGATGTCATCTCAGGTTTTGTTCTAATCACTTGATCATGGTTTAAAATTAAGAAATCCGTCACCAATAGCTCTCGTATAACTTTAAAATGCAACGTTAACAGTCAATCATTCAATAGAGACAAGGCAGGAACCCATGACGAATCCATTCATTTAGGTATTAACACACACACACACACACACACAAGTAATATAAAAAAAATTTAAGTCAATTCCTACTTAGATAAACAAAGAAATTTTTTTATTTTAGTTACTTTTTATTAAATAGTTACAATTAATATAAATATGTATATACATATGGTAGAATCACAACATTAAGTGGTAATTTTTATTCATTATCATTAAAGAATCGTATTGACATCCAAAACAATCGTGTATGTAAAATTTCAGTTCAACTGAATGCTTTAAAACGCGAGAAAAACCTTTTCAAGTTTTGACACAAATCGCCAAAAGGGTCGCTAAGTCACCAAAAATGATGCCAACGTGGCTGTATTTGTAATTCTTTAAATTTTTAGATTTAATCAATTAAGTTTCATTAATTAAAATTAAATTATTGTATTGTCATCCGCAATAATCATGTATATAAAATTTCAGCACAATTGAGCACTTTAAAATGTATTTTATTAACGATTGAAATTCCACCAAGATAAATAAATATATATAGAGAGAGAGTGAGCCAATATAGTTAGGAATTGAACAAAATTAAAGTTCTGAGTCGAGATCCAAATCTTGAGATATGTCACCCATCCGGTATGGTAGCTAGGGAAGCTAACTGCGGTGCCGTAGGGTCTGGGTTCGAAACCCGTTTAAGAAATGGATGTTTGTGTTGTAATCTTTCTCTTCTTTGTGATGCATAAGCCCCCGTGTGATACTTTGTGGTGCACGGGGTTGTAAATGCTCTCAATAATCATCATAATCATCCCACACCCCTTCCAGCATTTTAATTTTTCCTTTACTGTTATATTCTGATAGGATTAAATACGCACTTAACACAGTACTTAGCATGGCAATCTGTAACCCTGGCTCAAAAATTATATGCAAAAATGTTCACATTTCTTTTTTAATTCATTTTATAACATAAATCAAAGTTTCAAAATATTGTACGTTTGGGAATGGAGGGAGCAATAACTTGATAATTTCCTACTATTTTAAAATATATATGTTATGGCATTAATACAATAATAACAACAGGGAAGATTTAAAATAACAGATGATTTACAAAATAAGTATTGTTAAAGGAAAAGTGAAAAAAAAATGAATATTAATTCTTGAACGTTCCAAGTCTCAGAGATGTACATAAAGTCAAATGTATTTTCCAATATCAGCAATTTTTATCCCTGCCAGACATAGTTGTAAATACTCTTAGTTGCTCAAAACGAATTTATTCATGATGATCAATGAAAATTTACACAATTAACTTTCAAAAAACACAAAACCTTTTTTCGATTTATTATTCTTCCTCCCGCGTATTTTCATTTCATGGCGGAAATTAGCTTAAATTTCCAACTTAGTAAAATTCTGCTTGAAAGTTTGAGTTAAGAGATTTTAAAAACGGGTGATTTGGTCTTAATTGAGAATCTCAAACACTAGAAAACGTAAAAAAAAATTCATGTAACATTTTTAGAGATATATAAAACAAATCTATTCTTCCTAATTTCTTTCCTAGCTCCAAGAATATCCATATAAAAAAACAACGAAAAAAGTAATATTAAACGGAGTGAGTAATATGAACGGAGGGCAAAGAAACCTGTCTGACAATAAGTGGAAGAAATTTCGGAAAAATGGGTTTAAATGACATAAATAGAGAAATCACTCTCATACACACATAAGAAGAGCTGGCGAACAGCGAGATAGGGAAAATTTCCATTGGGATAAAGTTGTATCCGCGAAAAAAGCCCGTGCAACACCGGGCATAGCAGGGAAAAACTTCGAAAAAGGAGAATTTTAATGACATTGATATAGAAATCACACACACACCAGGAAGTCCTGACACTAAGAGGGGAAGGGGAATCGTCCAAGGAATAAACCTATACACTTGAAGAAGCTCGTGCAACGCCGGGCCAGCAGCTAGTATTAAAAATACGACTTGTATGCGACTACCTAAAATTCGCCGTTTTGGTGAAAATGTTCAAAATTTCTTTTAAGCTTTTATTTTATATAGCCCATACATTTAAGATTCCAAAAACACTCTATTTTTGTTTCTACGATACTTAGAAGCTAAGTTCTATCATAATTAGTAAACCGGAAATGGAGTTAACAAAACCGGAATTAGATCCCTACACAAAGTATTTTTAAGATATTTAATTGAAATTTTCAGAACATGTTTTATTTAGTTCTATCTATGTTATGAATTAAAATCTAATATCTGTGTATATATTTATGTAATTTATTGATTTTTAAAAAAAAATCATTTTTTTTAGAAAATCGTGTTTTTGCATAAAATTTAGCATGTTTAAAACACTTTCAAAAGTATAACAAATCTTTAATTTCTAATACATATAAAGATGTGTTATTTTGAATAAATATTATTTGAATACATTTATTAGAATTTTGTGTAACTACAATTTTTCATCAAAATTTCACTAAAAACGGCAATTGTTATAGTCTACAAAACTCTCCAGGAAACAACAAAAGGTTAAAAATCCGAATTAGTTGAACATCAAACTAAAGATATCTTGACCTATATAAATAAGGTGAGTTTAAAAAGGTACAATTATTAAAAAAAATTTTATACTGTATTAAAATCTCTAAATGCATTTTCTGAGAAACTATGATTTTCAATTTTTTGCTTCACAATAAAGTTCACTACAGGATTTCTTTTTCAGATATTAAATTGAAATTTTCAGAAAATCTTGTTTTTTTTAAAGTTTTATCTCTAGTATAGACTATAATCTAACCTCTGTGTGTATATTTATGTATTTTATTGCACTTTTTGTGAGAATATAACATTAGTTTTTCGTAAAAAATTGAGCTCTTGCATAAAAAAATGACATTTCAAAAATTTTCAAAAGTATTGCAACTCTTACAGCTCTAAACACAGATAATGATGTTATTTATGTACTGTATAAATATTATTTGAATATATTAATTAGAATTTTCAATACAAGGTTTACCGTAACTGCAATTTTTCACTAAAATTTCCCAATATATCCAAAATTATTTTTAATTTTGTGGAAATTGTACTTCAATTCCTAGTTTTATGTCTCATTTCAAATAAAAAAAAGTGTTTATTTAGTTGAAAATTTATATACTTAAAAAAAAGTGCTCCGAAGGTAGTCACATACCTTAAGCAACTTTTAAGTAGTGTAACAAACAAATTTATTACATATTTTGAATTTATTTCGTAAAACTTCAAAATTCAAAGTTTCACGCAATTTTCTGCAATAGCCGAGGGAAATTCAAGGAAGAAATTGAGATCGAAAAGGGATCGGCATTTTAAGGGGGATATATACTAAATTATATTTTACTATCGATCCACTTATCACACAGAATTTAAAAACCTTAGGGAAAAAATAGGAATCATTTGCAAGAAATAAACTCTGGTCGATGACCCCTAACGATCTCTTTCCGATAGTGCCGATTTAAACTCATTTCGGGCCCTGGGCGCAGAAGATCTACAGGCCCCCTTGGCACAGGCGGTTCGAAATTTATTACCAGAAAATCTCATGAGCAGTTTATCTCAAGTTTTAAATTTCACCAGATAGGAGATAAAAGCCCTGACGGGCTAAGTGCTCCGCAACAACAACCCAGCTAAGAAAATCTGGTTAAGTCCAGCTTTTCCGGGCCCTTGGTTCCTGGGCACCCGCCCCAATGGATAAACCGACACTTCTTCCCGGTTCTTTCCCTTTGTTATATTTCTTGAATTAAAAGAGTGGATTGAAAAGAAATTCAAACGTAAACACTATTTATATCACTCTTTAATTTTTCAAAATAAATAAATTACAATGAGAAACCTATGTTTTAAAAGTTTACTGGGTTAATTTTTAAAAACACAAATGAAAAGTTACCGTTTTAAAAGTTTACTGTGTTAATTATCCCCTGCTCACTCTTGGTATTTGGGGGAAAACCTCGTTTGTGTCACAAACTTAATATTCCTTGGAATCAGCAGATGTCTCTATCACGTTTTTTTAGTGGCCACATCAATTCTGTTATTTTCCAACACGGCCTGAGTCTTTCCAGAGTGCCATAGGTGCGAGACTAATCACAGGCCTTACCCAGTAGGGATGGCGATCTAAGATCGATTAATCGAAAAATCGATTTTTTTAAATCGATATTTCATCCTAGAAAATCGACATTCGATTTTTTCCCGTTTTGGTAAAAACCATAAAAAACGAAGAATTTAAAGACTACTTATCGCAGGCAGTTGTGCACCTGAAGTATGATCCTATACTTTACTGGCAAGAACAAAAAAAAATAATAATAATAAAAACTATCATCTAGTTCACTCAATCGCCATAATGTATATGAGTATTGTGGGATCATCTGTTCCCCTTGTGAGCGTTTTTTTTCTTTCGATTTCCGGCAACATCGCAAGTGATGAACGGAATCACTTGGATCCTAGTAGACTTGACAGACTGTTGTTTTTAAAAAGTTTAGATATTAAGCATTGGGATCTATAAACTATATAATCTATTTTCAAAACCTTATATGTTACAAATACATTTAGAAAATAAATGTCTCCTTTTATACCTGATACTCTTTGATACAGTAATAAAAATATTTGCAAGTGTCGAATTCCCTGTGAACTAAAAAAAATCCCTTGATTTTACTGATAAGATATATTTTATTACGATATTTTTCTTGTTTTTCATAAAACGGATTTATACTAACATTGTAAATGCAGACTTGAAGAAAAAAAATCGATTCTTCAGGAATCGATCTTTAAGACCTCGATTTTTTTGTGAATCGATTTACCAGGTTACGATTCGAATCGATTTAAAAATCGATCCTTTTCGGAAAGAATCGCCATCCCTATTCCCCAGTCATATTCTTAATTGCTTGAATTTTACTACTGACGTGGTTATAGGAAGACTTATTTTATTTTTAGATTTTGGGGCAATTTTTGGATTTTATGGAGATAGTGCAGCTAAGCTACAACCTCCGGGATAAGAAACAGCAACACTTTATTAATTAATCTATCGATATCACGACTCAGTTTTCTTTCTGCGGCTGCGATAAGAATTGAGGAAGTTATTAAAAGTAGCACACCTCTCCTTTTTTTTTCTTTCACCTCTTCACATATTTTGATATAACTCAGTTATCCATCTAGAATTAAATTATTATCACCTATTTGAAAAACTTTATTTCACAAAGGATTCAAAATTAACACAAACATTAAAAAAATAACTTTAAAATGCTTATATTCTAACTATAAATACCCTCACTCCACCCTCTAAGAAAAACTTATAATAATTTTATCCCCCCAATCAAAATACAAGTTTTCTTAAAAAAAAATCAATACTAAAAAAAAAAATGAATTACAAATTAAACAGCATTAAATACATAGTTCCAAAGATAGTGCTTTTATTAAATATCAACATACAAATGTACTTTGTGACATTCCTTATAAAATTTATCAATAAATGAATTAATATTTAAAAAGAATACAATTAGAATAAAAATATTATATGCTTGAAATTAACCTTATTTTTTAAAATATTTTTCACTAGTAAATTTATAAAATTTTTGTAAGTTTTAACATTATTTGAAATAAAATTTAGCACTTATATTCATTTTAAAAGTGAAAACAACCAATTTAAATTAAAATAGGTTTCAGAATTTTTATTCAAAAATTTGTTTAATAAATAAGAATTAAAAACTCTTGAAGTTTAAGATATAAATAGATATGTATATAACAAATATATAGAACTTAGTCTAAAGATTTCAATTAACTATATTTTTGCTTCTCCTATTCTAATTTATTCTAATAGTTGCTTTCAAAAGTACTTTGCACATAAAAAGTTGCTGTATGTTCCTTATTTTGATTTCAATCAGTAAAATTTTTCATTCATTCATACTTTTATTTTTCTCTTATTATTTCACAAAAAAAAAATTATATTTTTCTGCTTAGCAGTATTGAATAAAATAAGAAAAACTGGCATCTTAAATAAAACATGTACAATTTTTCATTCATTCGTATATATATATATATATATATATATATATATATACACACATTTGTTGTGTTTGCTGAATTCCAATTTCTTACTTCTTTAGTACTGTGGGTTCTAGTTATTCTTCACTTTTATTTTATTATACTATATATATAAATATATATCTTTTATTATTTCACAAAGAAATTCATATTTTTTTACCAGCAGAATTGAGCAAAATGAAGAAAACTTACATCTAAAAACATGACTTGAACAAGTTAATTAAGTACTAGGCTTCATACTAAAATATTTTCTTTTCTATTGGATGTCTCACTTATAGAATTCTTATGATTTATTACATTATTCTGCTTTTTTGTTAGTAATTATGCTATTGTAATATATATGAACCAAAGAAAAATCGAATAATCAATATTAATCATATGATGATGTAACAAAATCTTATTAATGTAAACTGATTTCAAAACATTTTTGAAAAAAAGAAATTGTAATTTACATTATAAATGTGATAGCTTTTCAACATGGTTTTGAGTAAATTCAAAAAAATTAGTGAAAGATTAATAAATTTAAGCATCAAACATAAAAATAAATGAATATCTGAATATCTAAAAGGTACAACATAATTAAAACAAGAGGATTGAACAACATATATAGTCTTATTACATCACTATTTGTTCCTTCCTTGTTATGAATGCATGTTACTCTTATTTTACAATTTGAAGGAGTTAAAAACAACATTGAACTTTTAACATTCATTTTTAAGTTAATGAAGTAATTAAAAGAAATTTTCTTAGATTTCAAATAAAAAATAATAAATAAAAACATTCTTATTCATCAAAATACTTCTATATTTAAAAGACACAGAACTGCTTTTAAATACGATTTACTTTGAAAAAATCAAAATGTAGAAAAAGAACAATAGATGAAAATTTAGTAACACTTTAAAAATTGATTTTAGCTCACCAAAGAAAAATACAATCATAATTTGAAAATTTTGCTTACGTGAATACAAAAATTTAATAAAATGATAAAATATCAAACTTCTATTTAAAAAAGTTAATTAGATTGGAATGAAACAATAAAATTTATGAAACTGAATTTAGTTTCCTTATTTTCTACTGAATGGAAGGTAATTTACTTTCAATATGCTGCATATTTAATATCAATGCTGGTAAAAAAAGTACTTCAAATAAAAATTTAATGTAATGCAAATTTATGCTTTGGTTAGCAAAATAAATTATTTCAAATTGAAATAAAAAACTAGATACTGATTTTTTTACTTTGCTTTACTCAAACTTGAAATACTTATATAAATATATAGATCTGAGATTTCAACAGTATATTACATCATTATAACATCATAAAAACAGCAGATAAATTGAAATAATTAAAAAAATTTGGCCTTTCATAATTAATTAAAAACCAAATTGGTTTTCATATTTTGCTCAAAGGAATTGAAACTTTATGTGTTTGATAAGAAACGAGAATAATGCATGTTATTTTAAAATTGATCATCAAATACGTAGTATATCTTAGCACATTAATAAATTTTATTATTTATATTTAACAGTATTAAATATGTCCACACAGGTTACTTACACAAAAAAATCTTCAGAAGTTGTATTTGAAATATTTAAAAAAAAATACTCCAACTTGTTAAATTGTACTGTATTAATTATATTCCACACCAGATTTCTTTTTAAAATACAAATCGCTTAAAAACCTTTCAAATGTCTACCAACGATAGGGATCAACACCCTACCAGATCTGACACTTTCAATGCACAACAAACATTACTTACGGTCGACTGGGAAAAATTTTGACAACAATGTGGAAGTTAAAGTTAAAGCGGAAGATCTAGGGTGTTGCGATACTGATCAGCGCCCTCTCTGATATAACTTTAATAATTAAATTATGTAACAAGATGCGTAATTTTTTCTTAATTTTTAAATTATTTCATATTCATATTTACATTATATCAGTTAATTTTTAAAAAGTTATTTAATACAACTAAAAGATTGAAAATACTTTCAAACCAACTTTTCTCTATATAAAAAAAATGGATTCTAACGATTGATTTGAAAATACATCAACCAACTTTTGGATATTACAGATTCTCACTTCATTGAAAGAGAGTTAGAGTTAAAAAGTTCAACATTTTCAATCAAAATTTTTTAGAGTGTAGCAGGGACGGGCTTCACAAAAAGAGAAAGTATAGTGCTCTACTTTTTAAAAACTGTGATAATCATTGGAGAAATGTAATATCACTCTGCTCACGAGCCATAGCTTTAAAAATAAAAGTATTAGATGTACAGTGAGTAGACGGATAATATTTTAAGGGTTTCTTCTGAATGTCCTGGAAACGTAATAGTCACTTCAGCACTAGGAAATCATATTATTTAGATATAAAACTTTTACTGAGAGCTTAAAGTACCCATACAAATCTAGTATGAAGTTAAGAAACGTCAGAAGTAATCTAGTAATTTTTAAAATTACGAAAAATACATTTATCCATGCTTCCAGAATTTTTTTGACGTATTGTTTTGCAAGCTTTAGCATATTACTTGCAGATGACACTAATGTATGTAATCAATTTAACAAAGTTACAATATTTCGAAAGAAAGTCTTTTAATATAATATGCTTAAAAACTCATTTATAATTCATTAATTTACGGTGTCGTCTACTTCACTTGTTTGTGGTTCAAAATCAAAAGATCTATCACCAATAGTCCTCGCGTTGCTTCCAGTGCAACGTAAATTAAAATCAAAGTAATTCAATCCTCTTCCTTTTCTGTTTTCCCAGTACCGTAGACACACATCTCAAAATGCTTACGGTTAAAAAGGGAAAACCAAGGGTGATTAATTTATTGTGCATTAGTGTCGGACTGAGAAACTATTCCATGGTTTTCAGTGACGGACCTTGTAATTTTAATCGTCGGTCAAATGACGAGGATAATATCTACGGTAGCACCTCAATCTCCCCACTTTCCCAATATGCCAATATGAAGACTAAAAGCCTCAACAGATTTAACGTGCATTGCTGGTTGCGAGTTCGAGCCCAATGCCACGCGGCTAAGGTGGTCATAAAGAATGAAGGATCGTTGTAAATTACAGAAATTCTACACATAGTTTTGCAGAGTCAATACAAATTTTACAGAGAATATCTGATGGGACTAATGATCGTATTTGAGATTAGAAGACTAAACCACCCGAAATTTCTGGGATCTGTGAGAACTTCTATGCTTATTTGATAAGGGAAAGTTCCCTGGGTAAATTAATGACAAGAGCACAATTTAAAGAAAACTGGCAAATTTAATTTTTAACTTATTAAAAAAAGCAAATCGTATTATAAGATTAAGAAAGTTATTATTAAAATATTTATTATTTTTATTTAATTTTTTTTTAAGGCAAGAGAGTTGAAATGTTTTACATTACTTGAATGGCATCCCATACTGCTAGAGATTTTCATTGAGAATTCGCAATACGTAGCTACAGACCGAAGTCGTATTTTCTGTGATAGATATCTTGTCTTTACTGTAAAAATTTACAACCTTTGAAAAAGAAAATGCCACCCAAAGGTAATATTCATATTCTTTCGATTATTCTATTCGATTCAATATTAATATTTTTCAATATAGCGTTTGCCCTAAATAAAGTAGAGTGTTAGCATGTTTAGGAAATGCCTGAAGTTTAATATTAACTAATATATCATGTAAATTCGTTTATTCAAATACTTTATATAATGCTAATAAAAACTAAAACAACAATGGTGGAAATTTTTAAACCTTCACCAGCATTAACTTCTATTTTATTGTGATTTTATGTAGTGCAAATCTACAGGAATGTGAAATGGTGTTATAAGAAAACGTGATGAAACATGTGAAACGTAAAAATATTATTCAATATAAAACTTTCTTAAATTCTTTATTTACGGCTTAAAGAAAATATTCTCATGTTAATGGGTAATTTTAATTTGAGTCTACATAACTTTTTTCTTACACAGTATTAGCATACAATTTTATTTTTACATGCACATGACAGCATATTTGCCATTTTGGTTTATGTGCAATGTAACTTATTGTCAGTTGATTATAGACAGATCAGTGCTTCTAGATTATTTTTTTCCTTTAATTTTACTTATAAATTTTAATTATCACAAGTAAAGACATTTTTTTTACAAATAATGCAAAAATAGTAAATGATTACATATGATGGGGCTTGTAGAATTTACAAATACTTTTGCACCTTTGAAGTATTTAGTAACATTTTCTATACTTTATGAAATAAAATTACCTTTTTAAAAATAATTTGAACAAAATTTTACTTATTTTAAAGTATTTTGTGTGTTTTCTCTGAAAAGATTATTGATGCAAGTTATATATGCAGTATAGAACACATGTTTCAGATAGGATGATTTCAATTTATTTGAATCCTTTTATTCTTGCAAGCTTTATTTGGTTAGTTAAATTTTCTTATAACACTTAAGATAATTTGATGACTGACTTTAAAAAATTGCTTAATTATCCTTGACACATGAATCGGTTGTAATACAAGCTGAATCCTTTTTACTTATGAAATAACATTTCATGATAGGTTTTGTTAAAATAAGTTAATGTAATCATTAAATTATTATAAATAAAAAAGCACTAATTTAGAAAAGATTACCTTTTTGTTATAATTTTTTGTGAAAACTTGCTAGCTTTTATTCAAAGGAGTCATTCATATATATATGTGTGTCCATTCAAACGTACATTTTCACCACTCTTTTTGAACATATTTTGGATGTAGTCAAACCTTCATTTGTATATAATTCAAGCACCATTTTCTTTTTCCATTAAGTGGACAAAATACTTGTATAATTGGTTTGTTCAACCATAGCTTTGTAAAATACATTGCCCTTGAAAATTGTAAGAAATTACTGGAAATTGAAAGACTGCAGAAAAAACCTAGTTTAGGTTATGAAGTAAAATCCTGGTATATAGACTTCCCCTTGGCAAACCGAGACTGGAAAAAATGGGGGAAAATGGTATTAAGCCTGAAAAAGTAAAATTTGAATTTTTTTTGACTTTATAACTGCTTTATGTAAAATTTAGCATTTAAAAATAGGAAATTAATATGACATTCGGTATTTGCATATAAATGTCACTGCGGCCAAATTTGAATCGCAAATCGTGCCGTATCATAATGGCAAAAGAGAAATAGCAAGAATCTTACTCGTGTTTTATTTGAAAAACAGTCACTCAGCTATAAAGGGAAAATGGTATGGTTTGTATGACATTAATATGGTTGTGATGACATTAATACATAAGTTCCTGACATTCTATGAAGATTAAATTGATGTCTTAAGAATAAAAATGGCTGGGGTAAGCTAAAACAGGATCTAGCTTAAAATGATCATGGTTGAACCTTCTGATTTTTTGGTGCTAAATGAAAGAGCATGTTTTAGAACAGTATTTCCCAACCTGCTTGTGTGTAGTATGAGAGTTAGTGATACTTGAAAAATAATCAATTAATGACAGACATGAAAAATAAAAATTAAGTTAAAAAATATACTGATGAAAGAAAAATCTAAATACCAAGAAATACTTGTGTTAGATAAATGAAATTTGGTAGCCATGTTCAATGGACTAAATTCATGTGACGTCATAGTCACACAACTGAGCCACATGTTTTTGGCCAATCACTTCATAAATTAATGGTACGTCATAATTATATAAATATAATCACGCATTTTCATCCAATTAGTCCATGTGCTTCACTGTTGCCAACTTTTGCTTTTTGTTGAAACTTTCTTTTAGAAAGTACATATTTGATAATGCACTTAATTTAAAAGTATTTGTATAATGCAAGTTTTTTTTTTAATTTTAAAATTTGTTTGAAGAATTTTAACACGTGAACTCTTTAACCAATCATCAAATTTTAAATGTTATCTAAACTTTACAAGTAGAACAACTAGTATGTCAATTTTTAATCAATGGGAAACACGCGATTGCTGTTATCATGTGACCATGAATTTAGGCCATCAAAATTTTGCTCTTGCGTGTGGGGCTAGCAGCACCACTCGGTACTTACAAATCAGGGTTGCTTTAAAATTTGTTAGCTGTACTTGGTGGGGAAATTTGACATTTTGTGTTGATGTTAGCCAATAATCCCTTTAAGAAGCCATTATCAACAGCTCACAGAGTTTGAGTGGATTTTCTTCATGGGGTATTGTAGAAAGGCTTGGCTGTAATGTATCCACTGTGCAAGATTGTTTTGAGCAGTAGTCAATTGATTGTACTGCCTCAAGAAGACCGCTGTGGTAAAATCCTAGCTGGACACACTGCTGTTTTTGGTGTCATTTTTTCTTCGCCAAATGGCGCCAAAAACCTGTGTTTCAAATAAATGACGTCATGGACAAAAACTAAGAAAAATTGGGGTGTCAGCAATGTTAGCTGTTGTTCAAAAACCCTAAAAAAAGTGTTTCTTAAATAACGTCAGGGCCGGAAACGAAGAAACGGTCTCCGCTCCTGTTCAAAAATCCTTCAAAAAACGGGATTTCTGTAATGGGGTCAGGGATGCTGAAAACACATGTATTTACACAATAAAAAAAGGGGCAAAAAGGGCATTTCTATGAGATAAAGGCAGTAAAATAAAGGAACTATCTACTATCACTAAACCATGTACTTTTTCTGACACTCCGGCAAACGAAGTGGGGATTCTCTTTTGACCACTCGACCACGCCATTCTAAACCATCAATCGTATCCTTTCGTACAACCAAATGCTTATCCTTTTTACACTTCAGACACTCGTATCTGGAGGGAATTAATCCTTCTTTTATAACCCAATCTAAAACAGCTTTATTTCCTTTTTCTCCAAGCAAAACAAAAAAAAACCTGTGGTTACCTCACTTTCGAGCAATTTTCTTTCGCAAGCCATTCTAACAATCGGTGCAAAATCAAGCAAAAAATTTGAACACGACGTGTTGCAGCAAGCAGGGTCAAAGGTGGAAAAGGACGATGTCCACTTATTCCCCGATTTATCTTTGCTTGACCGGATTTAGGGTTGCCCATTTTTAGCCACTTTACTGTACAATCCAGAAGGGTTGGCATATTGTAAACTTTATCGCCAAAAATTTTGTCGCCAAGCAGTGAGCCCAGCTAGGATCCACCTGACCGCCGTATTTGGCATTCGGTTGTGGTACATCCAACTATATCTGCAGCAGGTTGATACCAGAGTGACACAATGAACAGTTAAAAATCGGTTACCTCAAGGACAGCTCTGAGCCATGCACCCTGTAGTGTGTTCTGCTAAATCCATGCCAGAACTCATTGGAGGACGGAATAGAGATGTTTGCTGATAAAAGCAGGTTCTGCCTTTGGTGCTAGTGATGGCTATTTGTTTATCAGAAGGAGGCCAGAGGAATGCCTGCAACCAAACAGTCTGTAGCCTGACACACTGAACCTACACCTAGAGTCGTTGTCGGGGGGAGCCATTTCCTATGTGACAGCAGGTGCACTCTCATGGTTATCCCAAACACACTGGCTGAAAATTTGTATGTCAGTCTGGTAATTTAAACTAACTGCCATTCATGAACAGCATCCAAGGGGGAGTTTTCCAACAAGATAACAATCATCCTCATACCACTGTTGTAATGCAACATGCTTTACAGAGTGTTGCCGTGTTAATTTGGTCGGCAATTTCCTAGCACAGCTCACTGCTGTATTTGGTGACAAAAGATTTTCGCCAAATGGGGCCAAGGAAAAAACTACATTTTTCAAAATGGCATCAGCGAAAAACGTCGAAAAAACGTGATTTTTAAAATGGACAGCATAGGAAACATCAAATGAAAAATAAGGAATTAAATACAAATTTTTCCAAATTTTAAGCTTCAATACTAAGATTCTATCAATCCTTTGTTCATAAAAAACAATCATTACTTCTCTCTTGCCTTTTATTCACAAGAAAATCCATTTGTCATGTTTTTACGAAGAAAAGGTGATTTCTTTAATGGCTTAAAAAATCGTCGCTTCTAAAATGCAACAGTGGGGAATCCAATGTGAATGCTTTAAGCCGATGAAATAACTATCTCAATTTCTCTTGGGCACAAATTATTTTCATATTTTGGACGTCAGTACTGAAATATTTTTAATCTTGTTCACTCATTCACAAAGTCATTTCTTTCTTGCCTCTTACATTTAAAAGAAAAAATATCCATTCATTAAGCTTCAAAAAAGAAAGATGTTGCTTCTAAAATGCAATAGTGAGGAAAAACATTGTCCAAATTGAATTTATCAACGCATCTCCCTTTCTCTCTAATAAACATTCTTTCCACAGTTGTTTCATTCAAAAGAAAAAGAAAAAATCCACTCATTCTATCACTTTCATCTTTCTAGAAAAATCTCTTGCACAACAGTCAAGAGAACCACTGACCAAATTCTGGAAAAAAATGGTGCGTGGAACATCATGCGATAAAGTGAAACTTCTTTGGCGATGTTGGAACATTGACCATTTACCCTAATATTTCAAATTGACTTAGTACATGTCTCAATTGCCTAATTTGCATGAAAGGTATTCGTGGCAAAATGAATCTTGCTGATAAAAAAGTGGATCCAAAGTGGGAAGATGTTCTGGAATTTCTGGGTATACAAAACCATTATATTTTGATAAATTTCATATACTTCTCCTATTTAAAGTTTGTGGGCAATTATAGCACGCTTTAATATGTCTTCTAAATTAATTCCCGGTAAAATATTTTACAAAATGTTTTTGTGCTCAGCGACAGACGTTCTCAGATCATCTCTAAACCATAATCTATCATAAATTGAACGCCCGTATCAATTGAACGATTATTAACGAATCGCTTTTGAAAATCTTTGTGAGCATTTTTATGGGAATCATAGTCTTTGTAACGTAAGATAGGATTTATTGATTTATATGCATCAGTTCCAACACGCACTAGACTTGTTGAGGGATCTGTAGTTAATGGCACAGAGTGGGTTCACTAAGTCTGTATTAATCTGTGCTGTCATTAGAAGAGTCAATAACATTCCCATCCCTTAAACTGAGCATTAAGAGAGTATTTTTCAGTGTTTTTTTTTTCCTGTGCTCGATATACTCTCATGTACTCTTTGGCAGTAGCACTAAATAAATTTGTAATATTTTTCTAGGGTTTTTTGTTTTGTTTTTTGTCATTTGTTTGACTGGACTTTCTGCTAGTTTTTCTTTCATTTTTTCTTTTCTACTTTTATTTGCGTTGAATTATTATAACATTTCTAGTCAGAATGCCTAAATCAAATGCACAAAGACAAAACTCTTTACCTCTTTGTGCATTTGATTTAGGCATTCTGACTAGAAATGTTACAATAATTCAACGCAAATAAAAGTAAAAAAAGAAATTTAGCAGCCGAAAACATCGCCATGTAGCAAACAATCTAAGAAAATACTTCAAGAAAGTACGCTTTTGCTGCGAGAGCTATTTTGTCTACACCGTAATGTCACTGCATCTCATACAACCGTTGATAGATGTTCCCGGATCTGGGGGAAAAGGACCCCCCTCCAATAGGAAGGTGGGCAAGTTGACCAATCAGAGAAGTGAGCAATCATCCAACTTTTTCACAGATATGACGTAAGTCAAGTGGTGTACCGCCTCCCCCTTTTCCTCCCTACTCGCTATCCTGTCATTGTGGTGACGATTCGGGGGGAGGGGAGACTACTTCCATTCGCTTTTTCACTGTTACGCAACACTGGGCAAATTTCTCATTCACTCTCGAACACAAAGAAGTTTCACTTCAAAAATCTGGTCCGAGTAGGGCTACTATTTCCCTAAATTTTGCAAGGTTACCATATTGAAATCTTTTATCTCCAAAAAAATTCGGCGACATAAGTGGGTCCTCCTAGGATTCGACCATTTGATCTTCGAAATCACCAGTTCTGTCTCCAATTGAGCATGTGTGGGATTTCATTGGATGACAACTCCAACATCATCCACAGCCAGCAAGGATTGTCCCAGTTTTGACACAAGTACAACAAGCAAGGAACTCCATACCATACGCTTATATTCGGCACCTGTATGACATACATGCAGGCTTGCATTCAAAATTCTGTAGGTTACACTGGCTATTAATTTTTTTTTCCACATTCCACAATTGAAATACATTTTCTTGAGCTAAAACTAAACGGTGATCTTGAAAATTTAATAAATTAAACATATATATATGTTTACTAAACAATTGCGTTGTCCAAATTTCATTACTCTTCAATAATTTTTTCTTGGTGTTGGAATTTTTTCCCGTCAATGTTTCGTAGAACCATTTTTTTTCCTATAACTCAAAAATTATTTTAATTAATATTATACATGAAAAGTTGCTAATATATACAGTCAATCAAAAATCTGGTAATTGATTTCATTTTTTCTTGTTATTGCAAGGTACAATAAAACAATTTGACAAGAGAAGCCCAGTGGCTGAAGGGTTAGTGCATCACGCTTTCACACCACAGGTCCGAGGTTCACACCCTTGACTAGGCAAGGTTGACTCGGCCTTTCATCCCTTCAGTAAGTCGATAAATGAGAGCCAAGCTTGCTTGGAAACTTAACACTGGGGGGTTTGTGTCAGACTGACCACCTGACCGGAACATCTGCTGATGCACCTCAGGGCCCAAAGTCGGGTATACTGAGTTGGGCACAGTAGGCCTTGGTTCTCATGGGCTGTTGTGCTACTGAGTTAATTTAATTTGTTGAGAATCTTTTACTTAATCATTTTCTCTTCACATGCACAATAGGTGTGAAGAAATATTTATGTTCCTCAAAACAAACATAGCAATCTCAAAGAATTTATTTTATAAAAATGATTGTGCTAAGAAAAAAATTAATTGGTTTTTATAATTTTTTGTGTTTTTATTCAAAGAATTTATTAGTAAACAAAATAGTAGATAAATGTGAAACTTGGAACACACATATATGTACATATATGTGTGTGTGTTACAGTGAGTTTATAATCTGGTGTGATGTTTAGGCATATTACAATGTAATTTGTCTCATTAAGGGATGTGAATACATGGCCACCTTATAAAATGTATAATGCAAATAAATGAACACACTCTCAATAACTAATCCCACGAAATACAATCATTTTTCATCCTTAATGATTCTTATATTCATTTTCATATTTTTAATTTCAGGTAGAGGCCGTGGATACAACAATCATAAAGGACAACGACGTCATTTTACAAATCCAGACCAGTTGGCCCAAAGTGAGGAAAAGAAAGAAAAGGAAAGACAGTGGAGGGTATGTATATATTAAAATATAGTGAAATAAGTTTAATGCAAAAACACTTAATATGGAATATTGCTTTATACAAAATAATACATCAACAAACTATGTATTTTAATGAATTTTTTCCCCTCTCTCTTAACATGAAAATATTTTCCTTCTGGAAATGAACAAAATACTTACAACAGCTGTGCAGGCTAGATTTAAGAGGGGGTGTGAAATGAAAGAGAAGGGGTGTTTCATGTTTCTTAGAAAAGAGACTAACTTGACTTCGAAATCTCGTGACGAGCCAATTTTGTTTATCTAAGCTATTTTCACCCTCTATCCCTACAAATGCCACACAAAAACATCTCATCTGTCATCAGTTGGCTTTGAAATTTGGTGACGAATACTTTGCACTGTGAATGAAAATCAGTGAGTTTGGTCTGCATTATTTTTCTTCTATTTTGGAAGAATTTTTTTGCAAGCACAATTGCAAAGAGCTCTCGGAAAAAGCAAACTGCTATTTTGCTGAAAATGAAAATGGAGCTTCTTAAGGCTGTTGATCAAAAACAGAAGACAAAAATTTAAATCTGTAAAGATTTGGGTATTGATAACTATTTTATCACCAATAATTAAAAAAAAGAGCAAATGAATTATGTAAATGTTTGTACAGCTTTTATTAAATGCAAGCACAGACACATATTCATGTAAATAAATGTATTCTAATAAACTTAATTTTTTTTTTTTTTTTTTTTTTTGCAATATCCTTTAATGTGAAAAAATATTCTGGTTCCATAAGTTTCATGTTAAATGATTTTCACTGCAACTGATCTTCATTTATAGAGATTAGAAATTAAATGAGTTTCTGAACACTAGATTTATGGATGTTGGTTATATACTTATTTTTACTGAAATGAGCCAATTTGACTCATACAAGAAAATTGAAGATTTTTTGTAAAGAAAATAGTTCCAAATCAATTTAAGATTATGAAAAAATTCATTGAAAACATTTTTTATACGTATAAATTCTGTTTTTGAAATACATTTCCCACAAATATTTCTATTACATTTAGCACAAAGGTTTTTCTACATTTATTTCTATTTCATAATTCTTCTGTGCATTAGTAGTATGAATTTTTGTTATGGGAATGGAAGTGTTCTCGACTTCTCTATATTTACTTTTTAGCTCAACCAATTGAAAAATAAAATTTTTTCTTGAAATATTTACTTGAGTGGTCTCTTTACACAGAATCAAAGCATTGATAGCTGCTAAATTAAAGCCGAACCAAGCATAACATGCCTTTTAGCATATGCATTTGGGTCAGAGACGTTTTTGAATATAGTATAAATCGGTGATCTACCTGCATTTCTACCTTTGTTCAATGTTTCCCATAAAGTCCCAATCAGCAGCTCTTTCAGCTGAAATTTCTCTATTAGAAGATGTATCAATAGCATCTAAATCACTTTTGGTTTCAAAATCGCGAATAATAACCCTGGCTTTTTTTTTTCTAGGAGCTATGAAGATATTCATCTTCACTGCTTGAAAATTCAATTTTATTGACTTCCTCCTCAGATTCAATTTCATTATCACATTGGTCTATATCAGTTGCATCCGATTCATTATCTGATTAGTCTTTTTGTATTTTGATTAGTTTTTTCAATAAAAGAATTTTTCTGATTTTTTCTCATAATAGCAATCTTAGATAACTAGATGAAATAAATATCAATTGTAATACCTTTTACGAATAAATTCCATTTGTAAATCATTTTTTTGCAAGAAAAATTTGAATTTTATAAAATTATAAATTATGTATTTTTTTCTAAAAATGCACTGCTGACAAATCAAATCGGCTCAGTCTGTAAGTCTAATGTTAATATCTGTTATTAATTTTCTCCTTCATAATAGCTATTTTATTGGTATAATTATTTATATATATATATATTGTATGAATTTTCATTAAAAAAATTAATCAAAACTGCTCATACAAATTTTGTTTTAGTGTTTTAAATTTTAATCAAAAAAATAATCAAATATAGGCTTGATTTGTTTCTTAAAGTTTTGTATTAAATATTGAATGTCACTTTTATTTTAGCAACAACGTGGGGAGATCAGCAGCGAGGAAGAGTCTGAATCTGAAAGTTCCTCATCTTCTGAAGAGGAAGAAAGTAACGAAGAAGGGGGAGAAGTGCAGGTTTGTATTACATGTTGACAGATTTTTCTTTTAAAGTTACATTTAAAATAAAATTACTTTTTAGATTTTATAATTATAGTGAATGTGTTTGATATTTTATTTCAAAAAGTTTTATTTAATTCCTATTAAAATTTCAGTAGATGTGATCATTGTATTAAAAAATTGATATTTATGTATTCTGTCAACCCATTTTGCTAAATCAAAAGATATTGCTTAATTGATGCTAAACGCTGTCATATCTTTTAGTGCATAAAATCCAAATTCTGCACATTGTTTTTCTGTATTAACCTGGCAACAAAAAGGTCATAAATTTAGAAGAATTAAATATTGTATTTTTAAAAAATGCATATATTTTAAATAAACAAAAGATCTAATAACAGTAAAATTCAGATATCAAACTTCATACCCTCTTTTCAAAATAGTTACAACCAAGTCGAAATATGTAAAAGAGTCACATTTATTTGCTTGAGTACGAATCTTAAATGCTGTAGAAGTGTTTCAGGTATTTATTTCCAAAAATAATCTTTGTTCATTAAAATCTCAAATTTTAATTTTCTCTATCAAAATTAGAGAAGGAAATTACAAATTATAACCAACATTATTATTTGAGCATGTTTGAGTGAGATTGTGTTTGGACATGCACAGAGATTGTTTTTTTAAAAAATTATTGGTGATGCTTATCAATTGTACTAAATTTGTCAAGGGTATATTACATAAGTACCAAAAAAGATAACATGAACTTGTAGCAGAGTTTATGAGCAGTATATATATTGCCAACGGAAGTAAGTTTTTTAGTTGGTAATTTGCGTCTAATGAAATGAATTGTATAATGTTCCTTCACTTTTTGTTTTTTGATAATTTAACAGGTAAATAAATTTATTTTCATTTCAAATTGATGACATATTTTTATATGTTCTAAAATGCGTTTCAATAGACCAAAATATTTTAAAACATGAAATTCGAAAGAAAAAAAACTTTTTCTTGCAAGTGCATGAAAATTATATATTCAATGAGTTAAAAATGAAAAAGTTAAGGAGTTTTCATGTGAAGCTCTAATGTTTTTTAAAGGAAATTATTTCTTATCTACACAAGTATAAACTGAGTTTGTCATGAAAATCTGTGTTTAAAGTTTTCAGGTATATATTTTTCAACATATTATATATTATTTATACAACATACATTTATTATTATCAATTCAGAAGATAGGGGGGGGAGTTGATATTCAATATGTAGTATAAATTTTATCAGTATTTACATTTCTTTTAAAACAATAATTTACAATATGTATGCTACTTTTAATGTAATTTTTATCTTTAAATATGCCACAGGATTGTCATAAATGTAATTTTAATCCCTTAACTGCTGCTGGCGTATACGTATGTCTCGCTCAACTTAGTATGTTAAATGCCCCACAGATGTATATATATATATACATCTTTCTGAAATATGATCCTTTTCTTTGTGCTGCTATCAATAAAACTCTTCCAAATGCTTTAAAGTGTAAAAAAATTATCTTGACAGTGTTTATGAAAGATTTACTTATTATAGAGAAATTATTTCTCCCCCAGTGTTCCGCATACACATGCCGATGTGAAAAACAGTGGCACTAGAGAGTGAATCATGTAACTTTTTATTGGAAGTTAAGGGGTTAACTTCATTTCTATTATAATTGTATTAATTTTGCTTGAAATTGTGAATTGATGTGTTTGATTAAAAATGAATAAAAATCGAATTAGAACATTTTTTTTGTAAGTAGTACAGTTAAACATCACCATAGTTAACTCTTGGTTTTTCACACCTCCCAATTCAACTCTTATTTAACTGTTATATTATACTTATAATGAGCTTGTGGAAAAACAATTCTGTTTATAGTGATCTAAAATTACCTTTTCACAGGTTTTCCCACTTTTTCAGAGATAAATTTTCTTAAACACTAAAGGATCCCAAAAGACAGCATTCCTGAACATCTGTTTAAAATGTCTGTTCTTTTGAAAAATACAATCAATTTTTTTTCCTAGAGAGGAAATTTAACATTTAGTATAGTGTGATAAATAATAATGAGTACAGGTACATCTAGTAACCATGACATTGTATCCTAAGTAAAAACAATTCAGCTATGGATAAATATTTCTTAATCCTCAAAGAAAATGAAATGTTATCATTCTCAATCTCAACTAAAAGGGACTGCATGCGTTCTGAATACTTTTCTTCTGTCAAAAATGTTCATTAAAAGTCATGGAAACTTTATCTTGTTTGAAAATTAAAGTTTATTTAATATTGAAATGTATATACTTTATGATGAAGTAGAAAACCTTCAAATGCCAAAGTATTTCCATTTCAACAAAATTGTCTGTAGTACATTTTCAATTATACTTAGCATTTTATTGAATCTGCAAAAATTCATTGTACTGGAGTTCAGCTATATAGGAATTAAAATTAAATTAAACTAAAAACACACTGAAAATTACCAAAACATTAATTTTTATGTATTAATAGATTAACTTGCTCTGGCTAGAAAATAATTTTGGATAAGGTAGAATAAATGCATTCAAAGAACATTTTTTTTTTCAGCATTTAAGATTTTAAAGAAGTTTGTTTTATAAAGAGAAGTTATAAGTAAATTCACCAAAATAACTGACCAAAATACTTTTAAATACAACACATTGCTCAATATAGTTTAAAAAATATTTGCATTATAGTGAAAATTTTCATTTTATAAATTTAAAATTGTTGTAGTGTTGGAAGTTAATCTTCAAGTATTAAATTATTTTTGAAGTGTTTATTCAATATATAAATTTTTAAAAAATTCATAAAACTTCACAATTATGAAGAATTTTATTTTTCCTTCATAAATATGTGCTGTAAATTCAAATTTTTTACTGGGGAAAAATGCATTTATAGCAGTAAATATAAGGTTTTTAGAGAATTTTCTATCATTTCATACATGTGGTGTTTTAATTTAGAAATATTTTACTTGTTTAGTAGCAATAATTTATTTAGGATTTAGTACCGTATTTTCCTGTATATAATCCGCGGATTATGTGTTTAAAAAGTTTCAAATTTCGTTGTGCATATTATACGCCGCAGCGGACTATCTGAGATAAAACATTCTCCATCAGAAAAGCTAACAATAAGTTTTGAAAGAAATGCCATTTACGTTTTATAAAATAAAATAGATGGCACTTTCATGGCTCGGATGACGTATATCAGCCATAACTAGTTTTTGTCCAATTACATTCAAAAACGAATTCAATTCCTCGGAAGGAAAAAACGGTTACGAGTCGCTGGTGCCATTTCCAATTTTCTCTTGACTAGAGCTATTATGTCCTTTGAAAGTTTTAATCATGTTGAAGCGAAAGCGTTAAGTTACACTGAAAACTTCAAGTTAAAAGTTATAGAGAAGGCTACCGAAGTCGGGAAGCTGCAAGGTTTTTCAACGTTGACAAATTGAATATTCGTTTATGGAGAAAAAACAAGCCCAACTTCGAAAATTGTGATCGACATTAAAGAGCCGTTAGTCGTGGAAAACCTCACTGGCCAGAATTGGAGGAAGAAATAAATAAATGGATTTTAAAAGAAGACAATGGAAAAGATTTTTTTACTGTTAACTTGCTAAATTTAAAAAAAGTGTTTTTCTGTGTGTAATGTTTTGTTTAACATTTCAAAACATAGATGACAGTAGCAAAGAATTTTTTTGTGTTATTGAGATTATCGTAAAAAATATTATACATATTTAAAGAGAAGTTTAATAATTTTTTTTCTGTACAATTTCTTACTTCTCTTTAATTATATTGTGTATTTTTTATCTTTCATCAGCAGTTAATATTTTTGGATTATTCGCCGTAAAAACTGCCGTGGATTATACAATGTTTATTTATTTTTTACTCGAAAAAAGGCTTTGCGAGTAATACGCCGCTGCGGATTATATACAGGAAAATACGGTAATTGAACTCAAAACAGTATTTTTACTATATGATGTTTAAAAATCTGAATATTTTATAAGTGACTGTTTCGGGTAATTCTTAAAAACTTTATCTTGAAACAATTATGTATAATTTGTTTTAGTATTTAAACTGATGGCATAAGATATAAATAGGAATCTTCAATAAAGCTTTGTTTTATCAGTTTAAAAGATTTATACTTTGTTATAAGAATAAGGTTTATAGGATCAAAACTTGGAACATACTAATCATTGAAAAAATTAAATTAAAATTTTTGATCAAATCCTATTTTGGGGCACCCTTGAGGAGCAAAAATTACATGTTAAAAGAAATAATTTTGGCAAAACAACGCACGTTTTAACCTAAATTTTTGTTAATATCAACTTTTTTTTACATTACAAAACTGTGCTGACATTACAATTTTACTTCTGGAATATTCATTAGGCAAAAAAAAAAGGTTGAAAATCTGTATATTGTTTTGCATTGAAACTGTTTTACTCTTTTTTTGCTCGTAACTGGAATTATCAGAAAGAAAATCTATAATGTTTGCAATGTTTCACAGTATTTAAATGGTAGACAAATATTCGATTTCATTCTTTTAAATGCGTTACTGAAGTTGTCGGAAAGGAGAAAATCTCTATAATGTACTTTAAGGTTAAATTTTTCCATTTCTATTGGTCCTACTTATTGTACTTTTCGAAATCGGCTTTGCCTTACTTCAACAATGTTGTCACTCATTTTCAGATGTGATGCTATCTTGTTTTATATTGCAATCACTTCAAATTTGAATGTCATCTTTTGGTGCAGTTTTAAGCACTAAGCCATTAAGCATCAAAGGGTACATCAAAATAAAAAATTTTACTGTACTGAATTTTAAAGCATTTTGTTTTTAAAATAGAAAATTTATGAATTCTTTCATTTCTTTAGATATATTGGAATATTGTTTCATGACAATTTTTTGTGCACTTTTTAACATGTAAGGGTAATATTAGTATAATTTAAGAAACTAATTTTTGCAGATCTACTTCATATAAAAAAATATATACAGTTGGATTCTTATTTAACAGATTTATTAGGACTGAACATTTTTTGCATTATATTGGGGTCCAAATAGAATACAGATTTTTTTACATTAAATTTTTGAAAATTTTACAGTAAGCAAACTATGCAAAAAAATATTTATAGATAGAAATTATACATTTTTTATTCAAATGCTAAAAATACTATTAATGTATTATTACACACCACCATTGGAAATTTTAAAATACTAAGTAATAGATAGTTAGTTGACAATCTTAATGATTCCTGACTCAAGAGTTCTTTTTCGGCTTTATGCAGAGAAAAAAATACTGTGTCATTTACATCCTGCTTCATAAGGTTTGTTTTTACTGTTCTGAAACAATGTGAAGCATTAGAAATGGTAACATTTTTTTATAGGAGTTTCATTATCAGTTTTTGCTTCAGAATTACTTTTCATTGGCTGACAAAGCAACAGTTCTTCAACTTCTATAGATACACAGATCTATAGCACAGATAGACAGTCCGTTCATCAAATGTAACATGATCAGAAAAATCTTAAAATATCTCCAGCATTGTGGAATTGGATGAGATAAGAAAGGAATTTACTGTCCTATTCAAAACTTACACAATAGGTTACATTCGTTATTCTTCTGCTCCTGTAAACTCTAATAATAGTTCCATTCCCTTTCCATTGAAATTCGCTGCAAAAAAGTCTTTGTTCTGGACAAAAAGGATCTGTCATTTGAAAAGATATCCCAATTTTTTTCTAATCCAAGCTAATAAAAATAAAAAATGAGGGCTGTGTTGAAATAATTTGTTAATTTGGGGTTTATTATTCATTAAATAGGGGAGGTTGCCATTTTAATCAGGAAAAGAGAACAATTTATGAAACTTGGTTTTATTGGGTCCTACTGTTTATTGAAAATGTATAGCATTTAATACTTTTGAGATGGAAAGTTCAGTTTTTTTTTATTAGTTAAACCTTAGAGTATATCTATATTTGTAATATTTTACTTTTTAAGGTGAAGGCCAAAGGTGTACAGCATTTAATTGAGGTTGAAAACCCCAACCATGTAGTAAAAAAAGAAAAGAAAGTAGATGCTGTTCAACTCAATGATAATACACAACTCTCTCGCAGAGAAAGGTGAGCTTAGATTGATTTTGTAAAATTAAAATATATACAACTTTTGCCATGGATATTATCTTTGTATTGCAAATAAGCATTTCTTTTAAAAAAACACCTTTTCACACACACAGATTTATAATTTAGGATGTAGATAATTTTATTTACTTTCTGCTATTTGTTTTAGTTTAGTGAATAAAAATTATGTGAAAAGTTCTTTTTCAGTTTATGGTGGTAAAAATTATTTCAATATTGGTGATTAAACTTTTATTTTTGGGTAGTAAATTTTATCATTTAGAATGCATATCTATTTGTAGAATTGAACTTTAAAGTAAATTTAGTTTTAAAGATTTGTTAGTTGTTAAGCATATATTGAATAAAGAATATGTGCTATGAATATTTTATTAAAAGTAATCATCTATCTATAATACTTAAAGGAATTGCAATTTGGACATAATCAGGAACATGGAGTTGTTTGATCTTTGTATTAAATCTAATATAAGTATAAAAGAAAATTTTAAATGGATTTTTTTTTTAAAATTAACAGTATTGTACTTATTTATGTTGACATTTTTTATAGCATTTCGGCTATTTTCTCTGGTAGGTTTTAATTTTTTGATATTTTTTTTATCAACTTTGTAGAAAACTTTAATTTGATTTTTTGTTTTCTTTAAAATGAAAATTAATATTCTTTGATATTTTAATGGAATGGGAAATAATTATTAAAAATTATCGTTCTGTGAGTTCTTACAACACAGGATATTTGAAGCTGTACAAAAGAAAAATTAGTTCTAGAATTGTTGCTTATTTGAATGGAATGTAATTTTTCAATGAAACTTCTCTAAATTGATATGGTTTTGTTTTTAAATTTCAGATTTATTTAGCATTATATTTTAGGAAAAGTGAAAGATAAAGTGATTAATATTAGTGTTAACTAGTTTAACTTCATTCTTATTCAAGACCTTATATAATCATAGATTGAAAATTGCTTTGTGAATATCTCATTGACGTACATAGTACATAAAATTAACAATGTTTACTTTTTCTTCTAAAACTAGGGAGGAATTAGAAAAACAGAGAGCAAAAGCTCATTATCAAAAAATGCATGCTGCTGGTAAGACAACTGAAGCAAAAGCTGATTTAGCAAGGTTGGCCATAATCAGGAAGCAGCGAGAAGAAGCTGCTAAACGAAGGGAAGAGGAATTAAAAGGTAAATTGACTATAGCTTTTTATACAACTTATGATTTATATGCTGGATTCCCTCTCTCAAGAGAAATCTATCATGTAAAAATGAAATATTCTAATAGCAGTAAGTACGTTTTGTAAAATTACTATCTTCCATCGATACTTCCATGTATTAAAATCAGTCTTTCAAGTAAGAGAAATAAATTTATTTATTGTGTTCACACAATTATGGATAGTTAATTGCTTGTTAAACATTAATTGTTATCAAAGAGGCAATATTATTACATTAAAATTATAAATCTAGAGTATTTTTTAAGGAAAAAAAATAAAAATGTATTTTTAAACATTTTTTAAAAAAAATATATGTAATTTTAAGAAATAAGAATGCAAGTAAAATTGATTGTGCTGTGTATTGATTAAAACTTATTGCAGAGTAAATTTCAACTAAAAGATTTTTTCATATAAAAGCTAGATCTGCAAGTCTTTTGTTCATTGACACATTGAAATTAATATGTATTAAGTTTTTAATATGTAATAATTTATTTGTTTGATAATCATTTGCTCTCTGAAATGAATTGCTTGTCTTTTTTTTTTAAAGTTGTCAAGACAACTTTTTTTGTATTATAATAAATTTTGGTTTTTAATAGAAGTAAATCTCTGAATTTTTGTTTAGTGATAAAATACGATGAAAATCGTGCATACAGTTTATTTGAAATAGCTATTTTTGGTTAATTAACCATGATTTATACTGGATATTGTTTCTGTAATTGGTTACTATATTCTGTAGAAACTCTTAAAATTATTTTCAGGCCACATCCCCTCCCCTAATGTTTTTCTAAATTCCTATTAGAGTAAAAAAATTACTGGTTTTCCTCCAGTTCCTTAGAACCCCTCAGGGGCTCACCTTCTTTAGGTGAGTACGGGTATCACAATCCCGAGGTACCCTAGTGATCTTTTTCTTTTTCCAAGGGGTTTACTACCTTTGGTAAACACGGGTCTCACGAACCTGGGGTATCCTAGTAATCCTTCTCTATTTTCGACCCTCCTTGTCATTCAATTTATCCTTTCTTTCTTTTCCCGTCTAGATCACAGATTTCCACAAATGTTTGGCGCAATATAGCCAGATTTGGCTCTTGCACCATAAAATCTCACATACACTCACTCACCCAGTTCCTTAGAAATTAATACTATTGAGGACATTTTGTTACAAAATCCAAAAGGGGGAGTATTGTGTATAATTTTTCAACACCAAAAAATAGCCAAGGGAATATGATTCTTGTATGAAATGACATTGTAGGAAGTTAAGGGAAAATTCACAATAAATATCTTTACATGCTTTGAAATATAGTTGAAACGAAATCTTCTGTTGTCAACCAATTTCAAATGCCATATATAAAGAAATATAATTATCAGGAGTTGTAGTCTGGAGTATCAATTTTCAAGGAGTCAAGGTAAATTGAATCAAGTGACAGTTGCTGCATATAATTTTAACATTGTAGGAAATTTGACTTTGTAAGTTTTTGAATCTATGTTTCTGTACTTGGATTACTAAAATTAACAATTTTAAAGTATATTACATTCTCTTTGCATAAATCAAAAGAACCAAAGTATCCAATGTGGAATTTTTGTAATGTAAGCAAATTATATAAAAAAGCAAAAACTTTGTTTAATTTTATATAAGCTTGACTCTAGTTTAAAAAAATAGTGCTTTTCATAAATGATATATATTTTTTCTCCCTAGCAAAACAAGAGGCTGAAAAGGCTAAGGCTAACATGACTAAGAAGGCACTTGGAAAGAGGACATGACATTTTAAGTTACTTCATTTCTGTGCTGTTCCAAAATTGTTCACTCCAATAAGTGCATGACGTATCAACATTGTTTTTATTAAAAATATTTTTCATGCCTTGCTTATTCTTACAAATTTTGTTGAACAGTGTTTGTTTGTAGAGCTGTAAAAACTCATTTATGTCAAGTAAATTTTTGTTTAATATCTACATGTTTGTGTGATTACCTTGTATTACAGTTGTCATGTTTTAATTTGTGTGCTACATGAACTTTTTTCCCCAATGTTTATTTTTATTGGTGAGAAAGCTTACATATATAGAAAAAGGGAGGTAAATTATAACAGTTTTGTTTGCAGAAGTTGTAAAAAAGTTTGAGTGATGAATTTATTAACTATGAGAAATCTATATACCTATATTTTTATTAGGATATTTAAATATTCTAATTTTGAAGTTTTCTTGGATCTCAAGCTAAGAAATCTTAAATGTTTTGTCGTTGATAATCCAGCTTCGTTTTTAAATCTAATTAAGTTTCATTTAAATGTTTTGTTAAAGTGAAAAGATTTGATAATTTTATGGGTGAAAAATGTAAACATCTTGTTCATCTCCATTATCTTGATGTGTAGTTTTTTTATAGCTCACCATATTTTTAAAAACTATTAATCACAAGTAGATTCATTTTCAGATAATTTTAATTTTTCTTACTTTCTCTCTTGTTTATAATTACAATGAAATCAATATGCTACAGCTATTTAAGAATATAAATAGAATTTCATTTATATTAATAGAATATATAAATGAAATGTTAACAAATGCACTGAGCATCTGTCAAATTTAGACTAAATTTTAAGACATACATGTGTTAATGATCATATCTCTGTATAAAACAATATTAGTTATGAATGTTCAGAATAAAACTTATAAAATTATTGATTTTCACAAGCTAAATAAGTAATTCAAACTTGAAACAGATTTTTATAAAAAAATTTTACTATTAATGTACTGTTCAAATTTCATTCTACATTGATTCATCACCATCATCAAAAACATGTTTAGATTAAGTGACATAATATACAGAATATTGTCTTAATTTGAATTCTCATTTGTTAATTATGTACTATTTTACTTTTTGTTTTGCTGTAATTATGTGCAGTTATGTATCTTGGCTCATTTTATAAGTTGCTTTGTTTTATTATAGTGACTCGAGTCCTAATTAATTCAGGTTGAGATTCTACTGTATGCAATATTTAAGAATTCGCTTAAAAGATTAATTTTAATAATTTAAACTTCTCAAAATTTCTTTTCTATTAAATATAAAGTACTATTTTTTGTTAGTGGTTGTCTCTGATAATAGTTGGACATGCTCTATTTAGTTTCTTAAGGATTTATTAACTAGAATAAATGAAATTATTTCATAAGTCTGTATATTTTTCTTGATGTAATCAGTATCAATATGTACTATTGAAACAAATTGTTCCAACATAAAGACTTATGAAAGTTTTCCGAGTGGGTATCATCCTTGTCACTTGAGTGTGGTTTAAAATTATGTACTTTTCAGAGCATAAAAATTATAACTGTGTTGGGGGGGTTATCTTCCAAAGTGCAATGTGTTAATAGCTTTAATCGCCCAGTAGTTAAACTAACATTTTGATAAATTAGAGGTTTTTAATGAGGCATTGCACTTATATACAACATTTTTTTAAATTGAGTTGTGAACATTAAGAAAATGTTAAAAGCATGATTTTAATAATCTCAATCTTTGTGTACAAGATATAACTTTAACATATTGATTTTACAAAATTACACCAAAGGGGAAAATTGAACCCATTACAAAGTGTTTTACTCCAGATAAAAAGCCTATGATTCATAAATTGCTTACTAGAGTTGACCAGTTCTTAACAGCCAATGGACACTAAAAATATATAGGTTAGTTTAAAATTGATCTCCCTTAACGGTTTACATTTAACAGAATTAATCATTAGTATTTTTGGAACATTGGTATCTATACAGTTATATTTTTTTGAATGGCAGATTCATTACAATAGAACATATCAAATTTATGATTAGGATAATTTAAAATATTTCTTTTGAATTGAAAAATTTTTTTTTCCTTGTATATTAATTTTTGTACTCGTAACTCATCCCGCTCTCAGAAATAAGTTCTTCAAACAATACATTAAAAATCTTGAACCAATCAATGATTTATAAAAAAGCAATTAACTCTGCAGAAAAAGTATGGGAAATTTTTTTGTAAAATATCTGATTAAAGATAGTATAAAGTTGCTTATACCTCAAAAGGTACTCTTAAAACTGCATAGTGTTTGTGCATTAGAGTTAAAATTAATGTACTGTAGTTATAAGGGTGTGGTGACTGGCTCTAGTTTCTTGTATATTTTATTACACTACTAGTTCAGTCTTGAGCAGTGACTTAAGAGTCTATGAACCATGAGGGGATCTTGAGAATAAATTTTGTATTATCTGTTGGTGCTAACTTAAACTCAAAATACACTAAAATTAATGGACCTATTTACAATCATAGGACCCATAACATGTAAAATTCTAATATAAATACGTGACACTATTTAATATTGTCTATTTCACTTTTTCTACTTACTCCTTAGTTAAAATTTTCTACAATGAAGATGCAATAAGCTACTTTGAAAAGGAAATTTTACTGCGACTTAAAGATGAATGGAAGTGAACATGAAATGTCACTTTATTGCTGAATAAAGATACAATATCGGTCGTCGACATACTGTTGGTACTTGTATTCCGTTAAGAGAATTTTTCTGAGTAGTGTAGTATGTTAAGTGTCAAAAACAGATGGGTTTTAGCCCAGAAACTAGCTTGATGCTTTTGTATTGTCACCAATCCTGTAATTGAATGCTACCATGAATTTATATATTATAACATCAACCAAATCTTGTATTACAATAAACTTTTCAAGTTTCTAATCTCAAGCTTTGGCAATCAATTGAGCTTAAAAACAATTTTAGTTGTGAAAACCAGTTCATAATTACACATTTCCCCCCTCACAGATAAAAAAAAAACATTAGGTATGTGTAAAAGACAAGACTATGTTGCAAGGTTTTTTTTGTATAAATTTCACTATTCTATATTAGTTTTCAAAATTGAATACCAAATTATTTTGATAACATATGGAACACTAACTTTAGAAAGTAGTTCTGTATCTGAATAAATAAAAAACATTCAATTTTTTTAATGCAACAAAGAGCATAGATTTTCTAGTTTATCTGGACTAAACCACAGTCTTGGGAAACCAAGAGTAAACACATTAGGTTTATGTGTCAAATTACTTTTTAAATGATTTGAATTAAGTTTCTATTCCATATTGATATTTTCCCCTCTTAAACATTCTTTGTACTAGTTTTAAAAAATAAGTATTTAGATAAGCTATTAAATTATAAAATGTCATAGAAAATATTAATTTTGATACATTTCTTATAAATATATTCAGACCATTTGTTTTCAGTGTATAACTGAACCTAGGTCAAATGATAACCCTCTCTTCCACATTTCATATAATGCTAGGACTTAATGTAAAAGCAATGACTCTTAGAAAACAGTACATCTTCTCTATTTGCAATATATGTGCACTAAATCCCTTAGTATATAATTTAAAACTGATTTGTCAAATAATTTTGAAGCAATGGTACTTGCATATTAGCTTGACCATTTCTGCTAAATGAAAAAAAAAATCACACATCTTGGCCCATGTTCAAACAAATAGAATTTTAAAAAATTTCAACTTGGAGGGCTGTTTTTTAAGGAAGATAAATCACTAAATGTGTTAATGGATACAATATAGCTACTAAAGATACATTATTCATGTACTGGCATGTCTAACTAAATTTTTTTGTGCAAATTAAAATAGTTAAATATTTTATGCAAATGCACCCTTCTCAAGTACCCAATGCAAGACAATTTGGAGATTTAACATTAAATATTGATATTCATCTATTTATCACAAAACAAATTTTAAGGTATATTTAAACACAACATTTAATTTTAAGTTTTGAAGAGCGTAATCTAAATGTAAAAAATAATTTGGGGTTCATAAGGTGTAAATGGGGAGAGAAGGTAGTGGCTCTTAAACCAAATAATGACTAATTTTAATAAAAAAATTTAATCCAGGAAAAAACTAGACTTACCAATTCAACACAATTTATCTACTAAATTTAATGAAGTTAATTTTTAGTTACAAGGCTGCAACAGATTTTATTACATATAAAACAAGGACCTTACTTTCAACATTTCTTGCCATAATTAAGCTAATTGAGTATAATATTGGATGTCTCAGTCACAAATTAAGAAACTGGGAAAAGCAAGACATTTTAACAATTTAGTTTATTCAGATTCTGAAACCAAGTTTTAGAATACTTTGACTATACCCCCATAGTAGGCAATAAATTCATAATGTCACAATGAACACAAAAGTCAGATAACAAGAGTAACCAATCTGAATAGGCACTAACATCTTGGAAGTAAAGCTTAGAAATGGATGACAATTTTGGCTTTAAGATATACCTGTAACTTATCCCAAATTATAGAATATCTTGAGAAAAGTCTTAATTGCTAATGAGGAGTTTCAGCATGATTGCTAATCTCCAAAACAATAAGAAAAACACATTTAGGATTAAACCTGACAAGTGGAAATTTGTCATTGAAGTTCTTATTAAAAGTATTTGCTAATTAGCATAATAATTTAACACTATACCTAACTACAGATACAAATTAAATTTTTTTAATACAAATAGCTCTAGACCAGCTGTCAAAGATATTTAAGTTGATAAATTTGTAAAAATTCATATTAAGTAAGGGTTTACGAGACAAAAAGCTTAGAAATCACTGGTCTTAACTACGAACTGCATTTTAATTTCATTTTTACCAGCCTATCAAGGTCATTCATACTTTAAACAGTTAATCTTCCTTGAAACGCAAACTTTTCTATTGTGCCAAATGCTTTGATATTAAAAAGTGTAATTCATATTTGAGGAATTTAATATGCATTCATAATTAGAACTTCATTAATATCAATCATGTTAACACAAAACCCATACCAACTTTTGTTCCAATAGTTCGACATACCTACATAAACCAAATTGCATGTGTTATCCATAGGCCTTTAATTCATAAAGTGATTTTTTTTTAAAGTTCTTCAAAAATTTTTTTATGGTTCACTTCATACTTTACACATTAAACTTTAATACATGGGAAAAGCATTAAATCCCAAGATTGAAATCGTGATCAAATTCCCTTAAGGAAGAAATAACTAAAATGTTAAATATTCTCAAAAGAATATAAATTCATTTTGAAAATATTCTAATTTATAATTGAAAGGATAACACAGCAACTTCATTGAGGAAATTACGATTGACCATAGATTAATAAATTTGAACTACACATATTCAAAAAGATACTCTATTCCTTTTAAAAAATATACAAAAATCAAACTTGAATTCTTGCCAAGCTATAATAAATAACCTCCCCCATGAATAGCGAGTATCCAGAAAGTCTTTTTTTATAACCGTTATTTAAAAGGTCTTCAAGAGATACTTTTATCATTCTTATTCTACAATATATCTCTTGTATTACAATTACATGAGCCTGCAACTTAAAACCATACTTTTGTCAATATACAATTTTATATAACATCCTATAAAATTACATAATTTTTCAGATTAATAATATATTCTACTAACTCATTGTACAACCTCATAACTTCTTAAAAATTTCTCAACTTTAAAGATATTAATTATTTAAATATTAAAAACAAAGAGGAAAGTTTCATTTGCTTATATCAAATTATATTAACACACTTCCCCAAGACTAATATATTCTGTTCATATCTTATATTAAGAGTAAAAATCCTGACTCTAGAGAAAAGTAGAAATGTTATAAAGAGTAAAATCACAAAATACACAGGAAAACAAGACACTTCGGAATGTAATCATTTATTTGACCACAAACTATAATTATGTCTACTCAAAACAAATACTGCCATTACATATGAATTTTAAAAACCACAAAAAGGTATATTGACATGAGATGGTGTGACTAATGTTCAGTGAGAAAGAGAACATGGGCTATGAACACAAGAAATTATGCTGGCAGTGTATGCAGTAAACATGGACAATTTTCTTTTTATTAACAATTTCGTGACACACATTCCTCAAAAAGAAAGAAAAACAAGCAGCTGAGACTGAGGGGGACAGAAGCCACATACAATGGACAAAGTGAAAAGATGCACATTAAAATCAGATTATATGTGACACAACTACACAATCTAATAATTCAATACCAAACTAACACATTACTCCCGACTTCGGCTGCTTGTGTACACGAGAGTAGTAAATAACTTAGAAGATTATCTTAAAAATGATCTTGTGATGTTTAAAACAAGAACCAGTCAGTATATATCATATAAAAGGCTATCGTTCATGAATGTTATACACTTGAGATGAAAGTGGGTATGCAAATGTTCTCTCAATGTCTTATGCCCGTTCACCACGGATTCGCCGAGCCAACTGGATGTCTTTAGGCATGATGGTGACACGTTTAGCATGGATGGCACACAGATTTGTGTCTTCAAACAGTCCAACCAAGTAGGCCTCGCTAGCCTCCTAAAGATAAATACAAACATAACATTAAATAAAATTTAAAGCAAACCTGTTATACTATTTAGTCAAGTATTAATATGCCAAATTACCTGCAATGCTCCAATTGCAGCACTCTGGAAACGAAGATCAGTTTTAAAATCCTGAGCAATTTCCCTCACCAATCGCTGGAAGGGCAATTTTCGGATCAGCAACTCAGTAGACTTCTGGTAACGACGGATTTCACGAAGAGCCACAGTACCAGGCCTGTATCGGTGAGGCTTCTTCACACCACCAGTAGATGGTGCACTTTTACGGGCAGCTTTGGTAGCAAGTTGCTTTCGAGGAGCTTTGCCTCCAGTAGATTTACGGGCAGTTTGTTTAGTACGAGCCATTGCACAACCTCAAGTAATCTAAAACAAAAATTATCAATGAAAATGTTTAAATACCGATTTCAAGCAAAAAACTAATTATTTTGCATTAATTCCATACAAGTTTATGGCTAAATATAAAAGTAGAAATCTAAAGCATTCAACTTCAGCCCTTAATTTCAATAAACTAAAATTAATATTCGATACAACTCTAAGATTCACCAAGCAGAAAACTTTAAACCAACATACAACTTTTAACAAATTTCGCGCGTTATCCCGAGGCGTTTAACACACGAAAAAAGTCTTCAGATAAAAAATTCCGATAACGCGATTGCTCTTCGAACTAGCAATAACGAGATAAGAGCTCTTGAAATATATAAGTAAAGTGAACACAGAACCCATAAGTAAAATTCATTTTATATACAATGCAAATTACCCAAAGCATGTCTATTCAATGAAATTAACACCTGAATACTTAAGGAAAGTTCAAATACCAAGAAAATGAACCCCCAAACCAAGAAATTTTACGCCCGCATTTGACAATCTGCGAACAAGAAAAAAACATTTCCTCGGAATTTAGATTTAATTCATTCATAATTCATACAAGGGTCACTAGAAGGGGATCAAAGAATTTTAGTACATCACAAATTGCTAGCAAACGCAAAGGAAACCAAACATATGTAGCTTATCTAGTTTATTACAAGTGCACCATACACTATGCGATAACAAAAATCAGAGAGAAAGGACAAAATAACTTATAATCTTCAAATAAAAGTTGAAGAAATTTACTTATTTGTAATATTTTTTAATTGGACTTAAAGTTAAGCTTCTCAACAACACAAACATAGAAAACATCTGGAGTACTTGCCAAATAACGGTACAGCGTAACAAAGGAAAAAATGGCGGAAGCACTTTCCGGGTTCACGACAGTGCACAACAATTGGAACACTACCCGTTTCTCAATTTATTAAACTAATTTTTAAATCCAAACAATTAAAATGAAAATATTCACTTACCTCCAATAAAATTAATACACAACTTTTACTTGGGAATAAATAAATCCTTCAATATTTTATGGATACCACCTCAGGAGAAAACAAAATACTGCACTGACCACAAGCGACTCAGAAACATAGCACATTACGTCATGATGACCCGCTGCAGTATTGGTTGCTTGTCATTTTTGCCTACACTCTATTGGCTCTCTGAAGGAGACTACCCATTGGCGCCAAGCCTTCAGAGCTTGCTCATGATTGGTTCACGTTTTGCTTTCTTATTGGTCAGAATGCGGATCCCAAAATCCACAACAAATGCACGTTTCGATTCGCATGGTCATTGTTGTCGGGAATATAGGAAAGTATGTATTATACAAGTAGTTAAAAATTCAGGTAATCGGGCTTGAAAAATTTGCCGAAACATTAATATAGTAAAGAAATAAGTCTTCAGAATCAAGGAAATCAGTTTTAGGCTAAATAGATTTTAAAGATTAATATGGAAATTAGTATTGAAACTACACTTCTGCAATTAAAATAGATCTGGAAAAAAATTGAACTTAATATTCTAGATATTAAAAATTTCTTTTAGTACTTAATATAAATATTAGAATTGTACAAGCTAAAACACTGCATATCTCACGTTAGTGATTGAAAAATTCCGTTAAAAATAGCATTTGTTTTATTTTTGGGGACATACAAATAGGGAATATCCTTAGTTACAAAGTTCCTAATTTTACACAAGTATTTTTACCAGAAAATTATTGAAATAAATGTGAAAACCAATCAATAACAGAAATCAAGAAAGTTAATATGAATTGTAATGAAAAATATAGAAATTAAATATGCAGCATTGTCATCACTAAATATATTATTAGTATTAGATTCTGAAAGTTGTCATAAATAATTAAACCTGATCTTAAGTTACTTATTTAAAATTACTTTTAAATTATTAGTTTTTTATAACACAATTCAAGCAATTGATATTTTAAGTGAATTTTTTTATTCTAATTACAACTTATGAATATATATATTCACTTTAGTTCTTAGAAGGTCCGATATTACATACTACAATTAATTTGTTAAAGTCAAGACATCACTAGACACTACAATAAGCAACCAATAGGGAAAACCATTCCTATTAGTTTATAAACACAATACTATTTAAGCCATATCTTTTGATTTAGCGAAATTGGTTAACATGATATGCAAGTCTAGGAAGTACATAAAATAAAAGATCATAATTTTTATTATACAGCTAAATAGATGTTTTGTATTTTTACTTAGTTTAGCTCACCCTTTAAACACTATACTTTCTTCAATTCAATTGAATTAGAACTACCACAAGAGCTGTAGGAGAAACTTCTTTCACAATACATAACATTTCACAAATGGAACACTGGTTTTTAATACTTAATTTTTTTTATAGTTAAAAATATCTACTTTCTCTCAATTATTTCTCTTCTAAATTTGTTAGAAGTAACAAGGATTTTTAAAAATGTTACTCGGAAAATAAGATCGCTTAACTCATCTACCAATTTTAAAACACAATTGGCAAGCAAAAATAACATGCATATATCTAAAATAGATTTTTTTGCCTAAGGTCCAGGAACAGAATTGATTAGGTTCTATGTAAAGCCATCTTCAGGAAAAATATGATGTAATTATTATAAATGAATGAAAAACCCACCTAGTAACAGCCTTCTTGTGTTAAATAGATTATAACCTAATTTTTTGCTGTTTAACTATGGTTAGTATGTGATTCAAGTAGTCCATCTAGCAAATGAGATTCTTATGGTAGCTTGAGAGATCTAATACAGACCCATTGCGAAAAGGCAAGTAAAAAAGTAGGGATTTGGGAAAACAGATAATTAAAAAATTTTCTACCACTAAAAAGCCTAGTATTTAGAACCTACTTGCTTCCTATATACTATAATCAAGGTAATTCTTAATGTGTTAAATTTTAGAGCTCTTTACATTTAAAATTCTTCACAGTAAAAAGTTTGAAAGTTTAACAGTTTTAATATTCCTAACTGTATTAAAATGAATTTTACGTGAACTTTCTTTGATAAAAAGTTGCAGAATAAAATACAAGAATTCAGCATCTTTAATTCTAAAAAATTTTAATGTAATGAAAGAAAAGTCAAAGGATAATAAAATACAGATATCTAGATAACATGCAAAAAGTAAAATGAATGAATGTACATTACCAAGACTTATTTGCATTCAAGTGAAAAGTTCCGATATGAGTGACCATAAAGCTAATAGACTTTGAACATGGAATGCTTGTTGGCACCCGATGCACAGAACATTTTAGAAATTGATAAGGAATTCATTATCTGGATCCTATAATCATCTGCTAGCATTACTCATAAACAATTCAGTGACTGGCGATATCTACTAACTACAACTAGCAACGTCTACATATAATAGTCAAGGGAAACAGACAAGCAATACTATATCAAATAACAGCAACATACGACTACAGACAAGTCTGCAAGGACAGTAACGAAATTTGACACCGGTTCAATGACGTACAAGACCAACTTTGAGTACTTTTACTAAAAGCAAAGCTAGCAGATGTAGAGTCTCTGCCAAGTTTGAGCATCAGTTAGACTCTACGTTATAAAATGTTTCTTCCCAAATAAGCCCTCCAATTCTAGCCTATAAGTTTAAGTATGATCTGATTGAGATTTGATATTTTACTAATGAATGAATATATTAGTTACATATTTATTTTAAGCTAGATAAAATCAATAAGCAGAATACATATAATTTGTTTTATACATGAAGCAAACGAAATACATATTTAAAATTGTATAAATGAAATTGAATTCTGAATATTAGTTTTATAACTAAAAGTAAACCATGAAAGATTTAGTTATACCAAGAAAATACTCAGTAGATAAATTCTAGAAATATACAATTCTAGAAAAGTGTATAAAAAGAAAAAAATACTTAATTTTAGTAATAGCTCTATTTTGGCCCCTTTCCTAATTATATCAATTCCTCTCTCACCATTTTATATTAAAAACTTAAACAGTATCTCTTAATATCTATGAAATATTATCAGAGGAGAAATGTACTTAGCTGTACTAAATACCATTTTGAATTAAAAATCTATTTTTAATGCAAAATTTAATTATAAAAGCCACTTACTAAACCTAAGTGTATTAAGCTAAGAAGTTAAACATTTAAATTTCGTATTAAAAATATATAGCAATTTCAATAGAATGAAATGAAATAAAAAAAATTAAACTAAAAATTGATTAGCATAAGCTCTATTTTATAATATTAGAGGTTACAATTTTAAATTAAACATAAATACACACACACAAGGGTTAAATCATAAAAAAGGAAAACCATTGTCTAAAAATCAGAATATACAGTACTTCAATAATGAATGTACAAATAATCCTTACTTTATCTCTTTTATAAAAATAAATATTAAATTAAACTAGGAAAAATACTTAAAACATAAGACTACTTTTTTTATGTATTATATAGTCAACAGTAGCACTTAAACTTACCTTTTTCTATAACGTATACAGATTTTTTTTAATACTTGTTAACCCGTTTTATCCCAATTTTATTCAAATTTGAATAGAATTATATTTTCTAAAGTTATTTAAACCTAAACAAACTTAATATAACATACTTTTAAAAATGTATAATTTTGTATAAGAAATCCGACTTATCTCCTAAATAGGACATTAGGATAAAATTTGCACTCTTACAGGTTTTAATGTTCTCTTCAATGATGAAAGCTATTTCCGAGTACAAAATTTTACTTCAATAATACTTTGTTTATAAAATATTCCCCTTTCAGTTAAATTTCACTCTTATTTTACTAGAAGGGTCCAAAGCAAGCCTGACAAAGCATCTTATCACATTTACTGTAATATGTTTTTGGTTTTCCCTTTGCATTCTTCTCTTTGACAACAATATCGTTTTTCTTGACCAACACTAAACACCGACTACTGAAAAAATGACCAACACTATCTTTACGAATCTTATTTTTACACTAGAAGTTATAGTCAAGATACCAGGTCTATCTTTTGTTCTTATCACATTTTGTAGATAAAGGAGTTCTAAAGAGCTGTAACAACAGTTTAAGTTTCAGACTTTATAAAATTCTCAACAAAGATGAATTATCCATGCGTTTACAATAGCCATATCCAGTAAATTAAAAAAAAGTAGCCAGTTCAACTTTTTTCCTATGAATTTTAATGGAATGAAGTCCAGCCAACTAGTTGCGAGAATCCACATTGCCTATATTTTAACAAATTTAGCATCTTCTCATTAACTTTGTGTCCTTATACTTTCCTCCAAATTTCATAAAATTATCAAGTATAACAAATAAATATTTTACTTTAAATCGGCATGTCCAGGATCGATCCTTCACAGTTCTATTGTCTATAATGTGTAAATAAGATTAATTTTTGGAAGCGGTTTCGTAGCACCAGGGTAATTACAAGGTCTTAGCATCTGACCAATAATCACATTCAAAGGTATTTGAATGATAACCATCTAGAAGCAAAATTCCTATAAAAACATGTATTTCGTCAGCAGTGGTTAAGAAATCTTGTTTGTTACATCTGCTGTATATCATATAGTTTCTTTTTCTATTGAGATTGCAAGCTTCACTGGAATAAAACTGCTCAAAAGCTATATTATGTGGTTTTATCTTTCAATGTAGTTTCCATCTGCTTGAGCTAGTCACTTGCTGTTGAGTGAGCCTGTATTACCTATTTTGATAATATGGTGATTTATTCTTTATCCATAGTGACTGATGTCTTATAGCTTTTTCTACTCTATTGTCGGAACACTAGAGCTCCCGAGTGGTTCAGGCTGGAAAGAACAATATTGCTCTAACTAACAACCAGAATCATAACGAAAGAGTAATATCACATAAAAATTGCCTAGTCAAGTGTCCGTATTAAATTGAAAAAGAATTCTTCAACCCTAAAGAGAGTATACAGACAGTTCCCATAAATGTGGTGAATAAGCAAAATTTCCAGAGGAAGGGAAGGAAGAGATAACTCATGCTAAAAGATAATACATATTCCTATATGTTCCAAATGTCAAATTATTCGCATTATACAAATATAGATTTCCACACGATATTTTTAGCCATCCTAAATAGGACACTGGAATAAAATGGATTAAAAGGATCATGAATCTAAATACAGTATCTAGAAAACATTGAATTCTATTCCATCTCTGTACCGATATAAAAATGTATCTTAAACCAAGATAGTCCTTAAGTTCATATTAGTATTGGAAAAGCAGTAGTCTATGGTTAATGTGTTAATGTCTTCATAACATCTGCTGGAATTAATATCCAATTTAAATTCTTAAAAATACACAGATTGATAGTACTTATTACTAATTTATTATACTTTAATCATGATTTTTATAATTACAAAATAAAGAGACCTTCTAGAATAAATATTCCCCCCCCGAGCTTGTTACTTATTCATCCCTTAATACAATACTTTCTTAAATGCCATCAGTAAATTAATTTCTGTTTATGCAGGAAAACATTTCTTTATATATGGTATCAAACATAAATACTTTAGTTTTAACATCACTGAAGCAAAATTATCTGTTACCTAAATCTCTTGTCACGATATCTAAACAAAGATTCTGAAAAGTTATACATGAAAGTCCCAATTAGCCAGATTTTGATAGAAAGTAAAACTCTTGTGCTACCAATTTAAGTGCAGTGAAGCTTATATACAAGTATCAAAACATACAACTAATTTTGATGTAGGGTTGCAGGAAATTAAGACTTCGCCTATAGAAATCCCAGGTAACCAGAGGAATATAATAAATACCACTTGATGAGAGGTTGGCAATTACACTTATATATAACATCCTAGCTTTTAATTTTATAAGGGTTTAAGTGAATCATATTCTTGTTCATAAATAAAATTTTAAAATCTTTATTTTTAGAATTAAGATCCATTTATTATAGAGATTATTAAGAACTAAAGCTTAACATTTTTTAAAAAGTTAAAATTTCAAGTTAACAATTACTTTCAATATACAGAAACCTTATTTCTTTTGTAACATATCTTGACTTTTAATAAATTAGAACACTTATGAATAAGACTACAGAATAAAATATAACTTTTAAAAACAATATACTTCTGAAAACTTATATTGTGAAAAGACAGCATCTTGTTTAAAATTACTCCCTAGTTATGTAAAAATGAAACATTTTCATATTTCTACATAAATCCTTTTATGATATTGTTCTTTTAATTAATATTTTAATATAGGCTTTTAAAGTTAGGTTTTATATATCCTAGAACATAAGTTTAATATATAATTACTATCATGAAAACTTTATAAGCTCAAAAAATATTTATTGATCAACTTGATCAATATCAAGATTAGACATTACCAAGAGTTCTTAGTTACTTAGCTTTTCACTTTAATTTCTATAAAACATGCAAGAATCTTTTAAAAAAGCAAATTTATCTGAGAATACTTAATCCTTAGGAATATCTTATGTATTCAGATTTAAAACTAGCGTTATTTATTACAAGCAATTAAATAGTATAGGGGGCCTACTTGGCGCAGATCTTTTTCTTGACTACTAAAAGCGGTCTACACACACACACCAAGGTACTTTTTTCAAAATTAATTATTTTTGAATGAATTCGATATCTCACCATAAAAATTGATAAAAATTTCAAAATCCGATGTGGCCCCCCCTATACTACACTTGAGCCATTAGCAGCAATAAATTGAAGACCAATATCTGTTAAGTCCAGTTATTCAATTTCTACCATTAGCACACTCTACATTTATCTATCTTGTTCAAATTTTCAATCATCAATAGAATTTCTATTTATCCATTCAAGTTCAAATAAAATTTTTAAAAACATATAATGGATGACATTTGATGTTAATACAGTTTTTTTTTCAAACATTAAATTTAATTAAATTACTGCTTTTGAAACCAACATAGAATCATCTCTATTGTTGCAACAATGTAATTGTTAAAGCCAAGACAAAAGTTGATGTTGAAAACCTGTTTTTCAGCCGAACTAGGTTCTTATTGTTATAACTATGAAGACAAACCCTGCTCTTTTTTTAAATCCTAACAATTAGTTCACTATATTCAATATTCATCAGGTTTCGGAGAAAATAAGGAAATTCGGAGAAATGATAAGTATCGTCTCTATTGACTTTAAAACCGCTTATGATAGCATAAACAGAAAGGCTCTTATTATAGTCATGAAAGAGTTTAAAATCCCTGAAAAGTTATTAAGGCTGACAAGCCTAACATTAAATGAGGCAAAGATCATAGTCAAGATGCAGAATGATCTTTCGGACCCATTAGAAATAAAAAATAGTGTACTACAAGGAGATGTATTGGCATGTCTTCTATTTAATATAATACTAGAAAAAGTAGCAAGAGATTCCAATATGAAAGGAAATACTTTTGATAAATCAATACAGTTTGCTTTTGCTGATGACATTGATATCATTGCTCAAACATCCACAGCACCAAGACTTGTCTTTAAAGATAGAGACCCTTAGGATGAGACTGAAAATCAATGAGAATAAGACCAAGTACATGTGCCTTGCACTACATCATGTTTTAACGATTCCCACAAGTCGAAGAGTATATTTTTGAAGCTGTTGACAGCTTCACTTATTTAGGTTTGGAAATAGAAACTATTGTACTACTGAAATCCAAAAGAGAATTACTGTGGCTAATAGAAGTCTTAATGAAATACGAAAATATATGAAATCAAATATAATCAAAAGAAAAAAAGGTTCAGTTTTATAGGAGTCGTAAGATCAGTATTAACCCTCTGGCTGCTCATCCCGCGATTTCCATGGGCAACTCAAATGTAGCAAAATCTGCTCATCCCGCAATTTCCGCGGGCATTTGTTTTTCTTCCTTTATCAATTAGTGCATCCCGTTTTTTCCCCTTTTAACCATTGAAATAAATTGGGTACAGTGTTTGACGTTTAATTTAACTTTTGGCCAACAGACGTCGACAGTTGTCCACTAAATTGCGGCATTTGAAGGCCCGTGGTATTCTGCTCAAACTTAACTTTGCCGCTTTTTTCTAATCAAGAGATGGCTGCTAGAAAACGTTCAGCGATTGACAGCATGTATATTCTTGATCACTTATCGGATTCTGAAAGCCATTTTAGTTTTGACAGCGATAGCGATATAAATTTTTCGGACTGCTCCTCTTCTAGCGATGAATCTGATCATGATTCAATAAACTTGCAAAGTGTTAGGCAGTGGTGCAAAATTGATATGAAGAATATTCCTCCTCCTCCAGTTCCTTTTCGTGGAAATCCGGGAATAACTGTAAATATAGCTAACAACGCAAGTATATTGAATTATTTTGAACTTTTTTTGGATGATCAAATATTACGAATGATAGTCCAAGAAACCAATAGATACGCTAAACAATATATCCATAAAACAGTTTGTAAAAAGGGAAAAAATGGACGGAAACAAATGTTGTAGAACTAAGACTATTTTTTGCAGTTTTGTTACTGCAAGGAGTCATAAAGTCAGAACCGGAACATTATTGGTCTAAGCGTCAAACATTATCCACACCAATTTTTGCAAAAGTAATTGGAAGAAATAGGTTTTTATTGCTCATGAAGTTTCTTCATTTTACTAATAATGAGGAATTTGATAAAGACCAACACCCATGGCCGCAATTGAATAAAATTTATGAACTAATGGAACATCTTCAACGCAAATTTCGAAAAGTATATTTCCGGGAAAAATCTTAAGTTTAGATGAAAGTTTGATGAAGTTCAAAGGCAGGTTCAAGTGGAAAATGTATATTGCAAAAAAAAAAAAAAAAAAAAAAAGATTTGGCTTGAAGTTTTTCGTTCTTTGTGAAGCAGAAAGTAGGTACATTTCAGATTTCCTCATATATACAGGTGAAGGAACAGTGTATAATCCGAAATACAGCCAATATCCAGTCTCCACCAAAATTGTTTTCTACTTGATTGATCGATTCCTGGGAAAAGGCTATTGTGTCACTATTGATAATTTTTATATGTCCCCTACAGCTTGCAGACATCTTAGTTACAGAAAAGATGGACACTTATGGAACAGTGAATAAAACCCAGAAAAGACCTCCCTGTCAATTTTTCAAAAGAGAAAGTCTCCAAGGGGGAAATTATTGCTTATCAAAGAGGTAAAGTCATTGCCCTGAAGTGGCAGGACAAGAGTGTCTGCCTTACGAGTACTATTCCAGATGCAAGCTCTTATTTGGTGACATGCAAATCTAAAAAGACTTATGAAACCAGTTGTCGTTTGTGACTATAATAATACAATGGGTGGCGTCGACTTATCTGACCAAGAAATGTCCTACTACCCTACGCTCCGTAAACAAGGAAAGTACATCAAAATTTTCAGGCAGTTTTTCGTTGTGGAATGCCTATGTACTTTACAAAAAGCAAAACCCAACACATAATATAAAGCTTTTGGAATTTCGATTGCGAATGGTTGAAGAAAGTATCCAAAAGTATTCCGATAGAGATAACTGCAGTGGTCCAGGAAGACCGAGTTCTACTTTGAACCCTTTGCGATTGACAGCTCGTCATTTTGCAAGCCACATAACACCTAACCCCATAAAAAGAGCCTAGAAGACAATGTGCTGTTTGCTGTTCAAGAAAAGATGCAAATGGGAAAAAAATTCGGAAAGAAACACGATGGGTAAAATCCTAGTCTGGCACACTGTTTTTGGCGCCATTTTTTTCACCAAATGGCGCCAAAAACTCATGTTTCAAAAAATGACGTCATGGAAGAAAACTAAGAAAAATCGGGGGTTGACGGTCTTAGCGGGTGATCAAAAACCCTAAGAAAACAGGGTTTCCGTAATGGCGTCAGGGCCAGAAACGAAGGAAAAGGGGGGGTGACGATCTCAGCACCTGTTTAAAAATCCTAAAAAACGGGGTTTCTATAATGGCGTCAGGGACGCTGAAAACACAGCACTTCTACGAAAACAAAATGAAGGAGAAACACAGCACTTCTACGAGATATAGGCAGTAAAATGAAGGAGAAACACAGCACTTCTACGAGATATAGGCAGTAAAATGAAGGAGAAACACAGCACTTCTACGAGATATAGGCAGTAAAATGAAGGAGAAACACAGCACTTCTACGAGATATAGGCAGTAAAATGAAGGAGAAACACAGCATTTCTACGAGATATAGGCAGTAAAATAAAGGAAAAACAGCATTTTAAAATATTCTTGCCAAACCAATACCTGGTTAATCGCAAGATCACACAAATACTCAATCTACTATCACTAAACCACATACCTTTTCTTACACTCCGGCAAGCAAAGTGGGATTCTCTTTCGACTGTACTCGACTGATTGATTGAATATTAACGTCGCACTGTTCAGCTACACGAGGGCTTTTGGCGACAGACCACGTAATTTTGAACCATGGTCAAGTGACGTGGACGACACCCGAGCTGGCACCCCCTCTCCTAACGACCACACCACACCAATGGGAGGACGTTTCAGCTCTCGACAGATTTAACGTGCATCGCTGCCCTACATGGCGGGTCTTTAGTGGTACTGGGCTCGAACCTGTGACAAAGCAAGCCACAGTCCGATACCTATACCACTCGGCTACCGCGGCCACTCGACTGTACTCGACAACGCCAGTCAAAACCATCAATCGTACCCTTTCGTTCAACCAAACGCATATCCTTTTTACACTTCGGAGACTCATATCTGGAGAGAATTAATCCTTCTTTCATAACCCAATCTAAAACAGACTTATTCCTTTGTTCTCCAAGTAAAACGAAAACTCCTGTGGTTGCCTCGCTTTCAGGCAATTTTCTTTCGCAAGCCATTCTAACAACTGGTGCAAAATCAAGCCAAAAATCGGAACTCGTGGGGAAGAAAGTATGAGCAGGGGTGAACTCGACGTGTTACAGCAGGGTCAAGGGCGAAAATGGACGATGTCCACTTTTCACCAGATTTTTTGCTTGACTGGTTTTAGGGTTGCCATATTTTAGTCACCGGACCGGGCAATCCAGAAGGGTTGCCATATTGTAAACTTTATCGCCAAAAAATTTGTCGCCACCCCTGAAGTTGGACTTTGCCTTGAACCCTGTTTCGAACTCTATCATACTAAACTGAATTTCTAAAAAAGGTATCTTTTTTTATCTGTGCTTTATATTTTCTGGAATTTTATACATTTTACATTTTTTACTATGCAATAAATAGAAATTAACTATAATTTTATTGAAATTTACTAAAAATTTTTTTTTGGCGATAACATCCGAAATTGGTTTTTCTGGCAACTTAGTTTCTCATGATAAAATTCTGTATAAACAGTCTTTTCTAGAAAGAAAAAATGCATTTCAATTCTTTAATAGATAAGATTTAATATGCAAAAAAAAATTACACAATTTTTGAAGCGATTTTGGTCTGCAAATTGAGCAGTCAGAGGGTTAACTTATGCATGCAAAACTTGGTCCACGTCTCGAACAGATGAGAACATGATAAGTATCCACAAAAAGATTAAGACTTTTAGAGGAATTCAGAGAAATGGAACAGGATGAAGAATATAAAATTCCGAGCTCCATCACTCATAAAGAATTTGATATCGTTAACTTAATATAATGAATTAAAGAAAAGTTACATTATCAGAATGAACAAAGACTGTACTATTAAAAAACGTCTTATTTAATGCTCAACCAATTAGTACAGAAAGGGTAGGCCAAATCTTGGATTGATGGCCTAGAAAAAGATCTAGGTTTTAAGAACTAGGAATTGAAGAATACTGGCAGGAAGCCTGGAAAAGGTTTCTTGAGAAGGCCAAGGCCAAGGCCCACCCTAGACTATAGCGTAACTGAGGAAGGAACATTAGTTTAATCTTCCTATATATCTTATTCAAATTTTCAATCATTAATAAAATACTTTCTATTCATCTATTCAAAGCAGGAATCTACTAATTTTTTTTTTTCTTTTTTAAATGCCAAACCTATAGACCAAAGTCTATAGATAGTTGTTCAGGTTACACTAGCTTAAATATTTATGCTATGCTTAAAATCTTGGGAGCATAAGCAATAAAACTTTAATATTAAAGAATAAAATCAAGTAGCCATAATCCAAAATAGATGTTTGATTCAAAATATTGAAAGTTAACCAAGCTTTTACAAGTAGATATAAATTTCATAGTATTAAAATAATCTTGTACTTATCTTCCCTGAAGTTATTTGACATATTATCTAAATAACAAATATAACTAGTTTATTTTTCCTGACAATACAAATTTAATTGCTATAAAAATAGTCATTTCCTCATAAATTTAAAATATAGATATTGAAAAAAATTTATATGAAAAAGACTCGATAAAAGTTTAGATACAAGAAACATTTTTAACTTAAAAGCTAAATAATGAACGTTTTGTATTTCAATACAGGACGTGATATATAAAACTTTGTTACAAGATACTTAATTTTTTTTGTTAAATTCTAAAAATAAATCTTAAACTATGACACATGATATAATTCTCAGATTTTTTACTCATTATCAATCTGTTAATTCAGTGAATTAAAGTTAACAATTTTAAATAGAACTAACATGCTTAGAAGTATAAAATATAAAATTTATGGAATTGAGATAAAATACGAACTCATCAACCAGCAGCTATTTTAAACTTATCGTTAATGGAGAGAATTAATTGTTTTTAAATATACCGAAATAAAGCTTTAAGTAAGAAAGAATAGCTATATATTTTATTACTTGTTTCTTTTAAAGTTATAGTCCTTACCTATTGTACTGTAGCATTTGACAAAATTAATAAACTAATGTTATTGTACTTTAATATACATAAATAAATGGTTCTCCCCTATATTAACTGTATATCACGACATTTGAAAAAGTAGTTATTCGATAAAAATGGTCAGTGGGAAAAAAATGTTAGAACCATAAATATCTTTAAATGTGAATATATAATAAAAAGGTACTTGCATATTATTGTAATATATTGGCAACATTATACAAAATAAAGAACCTTGTTTTGTCAATTCAACACATAATACCAAGGAAATCAGGGTTACCAACTTGACGAGTTCATAGAGTTGGAGATTGTAGCATTAATATACAAATACCCAATAAAACTGTATTCTCAACTTCTATTCCTTGACTCTGAAAGTATTACTATGAGAATCTAATTCTTTAAAGTATTTCCTACTGTGTCATCTCAAATCATATTGGTTTTGTATATTACAGCTACAAGATTACCAACTACAATTCTAAAACTTATCTAAAAACTATTCAATTCTGAAAATGTATTAAAACTTAATAGTAAATGTTACCAAACTTGCAGTTTTATTCGAGTGATAAGATTCTATTTGATAACTTATCATAAATATAAGTATAACCACCAAAATGGGTTTTAAGAATAAATAGAATTCCACTTAACATCACTAGAAAGTTTGATATAATTTTTTAGTTTATTTCTAATTCAATAGAATTTTTCCTGAAAAGGAACTCCTAGCTTCAGTATTTAGGAACCTTTTAAATTATGGGCCTTTATGAACTAGATATTGATATTTTTAAGATTTTACCCCAGTTCCATATTCCATGCCTTTTTGATAAAAACTTAGTTCTGATCATCAATGACAGCTGGTTCTTCTTCAATTTGTAAAGTTACTTCATAAACATCAATATTTTCATATATAATAGAAGTTGCTTTCTTCAGAACTTCAGTTGGGTTTTCACCACTTTTGATGACAATATGGGCAGATAATGCCACTTTTCCCATGGTCAGGGACCACATTCTAAGGTCATGAACTTTAGATATTTCAGGAAGAGAAAATAAAATATTGTGAACTTCATAAAATGATATATGTTTAGGAACACCTTCCATCAGTATCAACATTATGTCCTTTAGAATTGATAGAGTGGTAATTAATACAATGACTGAAAAGACAATAGTACATATTGGATCAGCTATTTTGTATTCAGGAACAAAATAAATAACAAGACTTGCAACCAACAATCCAGCACCATGAGCAACATCACCCAATACATGAATAAAAGCAGATCTTAATCCCATACCATGCTTTCTTAAAAGAGACTTCTTCTCCGTATAATTTTTTGAAGCACCAGGGAATAATAATATACATCCAAGTACAATATTAGTAATCATGGCAATTGTTGCAAGGATTACCATGATTGAGGCATCAATATCAAAATCAAGACTTATTATTCTTAGGACCGCAGCATATAATAAGATCCCAGTTAAAAGCCAAATTGATAAAATTGAAATTAAGGCTCCAATTACTTCTGCTCTGTGGAAACCAAAAGTCATGGTTTGAGTTCTTTTCCTTCCAGCAAGAAATAAAGAAGTTAAACTGACCAAGAAGGCTCCGAAATCGGTCAGCATGTGAGCTGCATCTGTGATTAAAGCCAGGCTGTTGGAAAGTATTCCTCCAACTATTTCGGCTAACATGAAAATTAGGCACAGCACAGAGGCAACTATCAATCGTACTTTGTCAGCTTTTCTTATTTCCTCCCCAGATGAGACCCAATTTGGTTTATTACCATAAACATCACTTATGTATGAACGGTGACTTGTAAGCATTTGTTGTACATCCTCAGATGTAGTTTGATACACAGTATTCATTTATATATGTAAAGACTTATTCCATTAAAAAAATTATGTCCAGAAAAAACTAAACATAATGAAAAATTTGAATTATTTGATATCCAATAAAACTGAAAATTCTTACCAAAACTTTATTCAAATTCCCAAGCAAATAGCGCACGCTGAAAATAATGAGCACGTTTTGAAAGTACAAGTCGCAATACAAATTCTTCAACAATCTTCACTCACGAGGCAGGAAAAGCGCAGTGAATGATGGAAAATTCCAGCAAGACACGTTTTTATATATCGGGGATCTGTATCGATATCATTGTATCCTACCGTTGTATTTTCAATTATTAATCTATTGAATTATTTTTTATATAAACTTATTTTTTATATATTACTTTTAAAGTAAAATATTTTTATTTATTCAATCATAAAATCTATACATCTATAAATATTAAAATTTTCATGTTAAAAAAATTGTGTTTTAACTTAATTATGGCAACATGTGTGATGCTAGTAATACTAAATAGAGGATTCCTCTTGTTCCTAATATGACAAAATAAAATTGAATCTCATAAAAGTCATATGAATTTGTCCAACATACTATCAACAAAAATTGGATTGAGCCAATCATATAATGAGATAATATAACATTTAGTTTCTAAAAGAAGACTCGCACAATCGATTAGTCATGTTGAAACTGTGTGAGAAGAGTGCATTTCTTTATTAAGAAAATAGATATCTGTATATTAATCGTGTTCTTGTGCTCTTAACATTTTTGTTACTATATTTTATATCTTGGAATAGTAGCTTTTATTGTTCCTTATCTCGTAAGACCTCAGCAATCAATAAATTTTGCTTCTTAAAACATGAGTGTATAATAAAGCATAGCCTTTTAATGCGTTATTTTAATTCATGATTTTCTGCATGGAAGCAAAAGAATGATTTATAACAATACAATCTTTTTAAAAAATGAGTGTTTTAATCATCGATAAATATTTTAATTCACAAATAATAACGAGGGGTTGACGATTGGGCCTTTTGTTTCAAATTCTTGTTCATTCTGCATGCATTTTGGAAAATAACATTTATATTTCCTGATGAGGGAAATAATATTGTATCGTTATTACTAATTATGAGTTCAAAATATTCGACCTAGTTGTGTATGTTTTTATCAGTTGTTGTTTGAATCAATATCGAATCGACGATGAGGTTCTATCCTGCAGAGTTGCATATGGCTATAAGTTTTAAAAATTTTGATTCTGTTGTACAAATTGTTGAATCTGGTTGCAAACTGGATTTGCTGTGGCAAGGAGAATCTCCTGTGAGTTGTGCTTTGTATGTAAAAGCATATAGAATCTTAGAATACCTTGTTAAGCAAGGGGCTAATGTTAACATACGTACACAAGATAATAAGATGGAGCCTCCACTATTTGCTGCTTGTCGTTTAGGTAGGTTGCAAGCTGTCCACATGTTATTGCGATCACCAACACTTGATATTGATCAAAGAGATTTTTTCAATCGTACCGCTCTATGGTCTGCTGCACGTTATTCATCTTTGGAAACAGTTCAATTATTGCTTGATCATGGTGCAGATATAACAGCTGCTCAAGATTTTATTGAATGTCCTTTGATATTATCTATTTTAATGTTGCAAAGAGATCCTCAGCTTAAAATTCCTCATCTGTTGATACGAAGAGGATGCCTACTTGACTTCAAAAATCGAGAAGGAACTCCACTATATTTTTCTGTGAAGTACGAAAATCAAGAATTGTTCCGTTTGCTGGTTCGTGCTGGGTGCTCCATCAAGAATGAAAAATGGCTGACTATGGCAGAATTACCTCTATCTTGGAAAAAAGATGAAGTATTTTGCCAATGGGTTTGTTCTTTACATAACAATCCTCATTCTCTCATGCAGTTGTCATCTTGTGTTATCCGAAAAAGATTGGTGCAAAACAACAAAAACATATTTCCTTCACATGTTGCGCAGTTGCCATTACCAACAGCTTTACATAAATTTCTTCTCTTGGAAGAATGAACTCATGGAGAAAAGAATGTTTTAAAAATCTTTTACAATTTATATAATGTTATTAAACACATTTTAGATATTTCTTTATTGCTTCCGATAAGTTATTTTTTAAATATTGTACAATTTATTGTTTTTTGAAATTGCCAATTGCCCTTGTGTTGCTTTATAGTGCAAGATTATCAAACACATTTAATTTTTGAAAAAATATGTGTTAAATAAAATTATAGAAATTGATTTTTCAATTCTAGCATTTAAGAAAAAACGAAATTAATCATTTTTCTGTATTAGTGCTAATGTGTAAGTATGAGTAAGTTTATATAAATGTTTGAAGCTCTTTATAAATTTATTTATTTAATTAGTTGTATTAATAATACTTTCTTGGCTTAAATAAGGACTGTTTACATTAAATCTTATCAAAGAATAATAAGATTTTTTTTTCAGAATGTATGTCAGTTTTTGTAGAAGTTACTTATTTTCAAAATAGTTATTTCATAAGTCTATATATTTATGTGCACTTTTAAATTGATAATGGAAAAAAAGATGACTTAAACTGTGTTTATTTTTTTAGTAATAAAAAAATTGAAAAATTATTCAAAGAAATTGCTTTATTAAATATGATAAAGATCCTTAATTTTTATTGTCTAATCATTTTAGAATTTTATTTTTCTCTACATCTGTGATATTTAATTTTATGTATGAATTTTTTAAATATGTTTATGTACATCCTATTTTCATTTCTTATTTATTTCATTTGTCATCTATAAGTAAACTTTGTGTAATTTGTTCTGGTATTTATGTGTTAAACCCTTTAGCAAAAAAATTGGTGAAGAATTTTTTTCAAGGTTTGCAAAAATAATTTAATTTAAATTATATTTTTTGACTTAAATTTCATTATTTTAACAAAAAAATCCAGTTACATTTTAAATAAATAAAATAAGTTTGTTATTCAAGCAACGAATTGTCTGTTTTTAAATAGACATTTTGGGCTTGTTACCACACTGTTTCTTCAATGCAATGATCCTAAACATTTGAAAATATTCCATTTCATTCTTTTTCTTGGAAAATAAATCAAATTTTAATTATTTTGCAAAGAAAAATTAACAAGAAAAATAAGACATTGTGTAAATAGGGTTTGTGTTGCTTGAGATAATGTTTGAATATATATGCAGAAAGGATTTTTCATTATTAGCTGTATATCACAACATTTGATGATAGTGTTTGATTTAGTAGAAATAGTCAATGAGTTAATATGTAAATACCTGTGTTATTTGTATTTTAAGCTTTATACTTATTATTCTGATTTTTTTTACTAAAATATTTTGTCTTTTTTAAGAAAATTACCTGATGCACTTACATCGATTTGTATTATTGAAAAAAAGCTCTTTGTAGAATATTTGTTAGCACATTTTATCTTTTAACCAATGTTTATATGCAAGAAAATTATCAAAATGTTTATGCATGTAATAAATATTGCATAAATGTTTTTATTATTTAAGGTGTTAGTCATATTTTATTTATATAAATAAACAGTGATGAAGTATAAGTATTCTAAATTTATATAAGTGTTCATAATAAAAATAAAGGGTCTCCTAAAGTTCTTGCAATATTTGAATTTTACGACATTTGTGTTGTACATTGCTGCCAACGAAAAAGGGAGAAAAATATCATGAGATAGCTGATATTTCAGAATTATTAAAAATGGAGCACTTTTTGAAGGACCAATGTTTTAAAATGTAATTTCCTGTTTTAGTAATCAGAATTGACTGCTTAGATCAGGGATGGCGAACCTTTATGGATCAGTGCCATTTTTTCTAAAGAAATGTTTAATGAGGTATAGACATGCCGTCAAATAATTTTGACTTGTGATCATTGGGAAAATAAAAAACTAAATACCAACAACTCAAAACTCTTAATTTACTAAAAAAATATGTTTTGCCCTACATCGTAGTAAAAGTTTAAGCTATTTGTATAATTCAAATTAAAGTAATATTAGAATGACTTCTGTTGTTACAGATTAGATGGCAAATAACTTATATTAAGATTGTAAGGTTTCTTTTAGCAGAATATGTGCTAAATTGGAGCCATCTGCCAAATGGTTTCTCTTGTGTTATTCATCTTTGAAAATAATGACTTGCAGGCATAGGTAGATGAAAATATGGTTACAATATCATGAGCCAGCTTCTTCAAATAGTAAAATGTGTCTAGAATCGAATTTCATGTTTCCAAAATTTCTTTACAGCCATATTTACTTAAATTGCTTGTTAATATTTCTGTTTCAATCAATTCCAACTTTCTCCTTGTTTCAATAAATTTTTGAGTCTATATTGAACTAAACTGGAAATCAATCAGTTGCATTTCAAACTCTTCAGTTAAAAGTTCAGTTTATCAAATGTAGCACATCAGAATACATACTAAACTTGAGCATTTCTGATAATTCTTTAAACCGAGAAAATATTACTGAAAATTCCATGATTGAAGAATCAATTACGGAAATAAATTCTTCACTTTTTCTTCGTCTGGTTTCTCTTGTACATCTAAGTCAGAGGTTCCCAAACTTTTTTGTCTCATAGACCCCTTGCCATGTTTTTCGGTATGGGGTAGACCCCTGCTTAATTAATATTGAATTTTTGCAAATTTATCAACTTAAATGTCTTTTTGACAGCTAGTACTACTACTTTAAAAGAATTAAATTTATAACTAATGAAGTATAGAGTTAAAAGTTTTAAAAGCATATGTTAATTTATTAAATTAAAAGTTAATTAATATATAAAATAACTGTTAAATAAAATAACCAAACAACACACAATTGATTTTAATGGAAGGGATGAATCTGGTGCTACAATAACAAATTTTCAATATTTAGTATCAATCTTGTCAGGTTTAACCTTAAATCTCCTCTGTTAGTAGCGTCCCGTTCCTTTTTTTGTTTTGGAGATTAGCAGCGCTGTGCTGAAACTCCTTTTTACTAGGAAAAATAATTAAAAACTTTCCTCACGATATTCCATAATTCGGGACAAATAACAGGTTAGCCTTTTTAAAGCCAAAATTGCTGGCATCCGTTTCTAAACTTTAAAATCTTCATTGGTGCATATCACGATCAGTTCCTGTTGTCATGTGACATTTTTTTTTCATTATGACCAGATAAATTCATTGCCTACTGTGGTATTATCATAGTCAAAGCATTGTCAAACCTGGTTTCAAAATCTGAATAAAAGGCAGTTAAATGTTGAACATAGGTTAAAATGTGCTGACAGACTGTCTGGGTTAATTTGAGAAAATTTCGGACTTCCAGCATTATACTTTAGTTTAACTGGAAAGAAATGCTGAAATGGATCCTGTATTAAAAAAAATTATGCTATCACCTTATAAGGGCAAATTAACTTCATTAAATTTAGTAAATAAATCTGCAAAATAATTAAATTTTCTTTTAAAATTAAAGTCCTGATCTATTTATTGAGAGCCTATATCACATCGACCTCCACTTGCACCTCATTGACCCCCAAATTATTTTTTTGCTGATATGGACCCCTCGCAAGTCGTCATAGACTCCAGGGTTCTATGTAGATCACTGGTCTAAATCTTTGATGTTTTTTTTTCAAGTTTCCCATGCACTTCAATCGATTACTCGCATTTGTGTATAATTCTTCATAATGAACTTTCATTTTTAGAACTAAAATGCAAACTGTTTTGATCAGCAGCTTGCCCAAAATATTGTGTTGCATGCCATTGGTTCACCATCCCTGGCTTAGATCATGTACTTTAATGGCATTAAATTTTTTTTTTTTTGTGATTTTTGAAGTGAAAGGTTAATATGTTAACAAGTCCAAGACAGTTTACGCCTTAAATTTAGACCTGCATCAAAGAAATTCAGCCATATTTATGTAAAATTCCAACTAAAGAATGCACTATGTGCTTGCAAAACGTAACTGGATCTGATATGCTATACTCCATATATAACCCTGTACTTCATAAATCAATATAAAATTTACAATTTTTAATTAGAATCCCTGCGTGTTTTGTGAAAATTACTTCTTAAGTGAAATTTTAGACACCTTGTAGTAATATTAGTTCTAAATATTACAAAGCTAGTTTAAAAACCAAAGAAATGTATATTCCCTGTAAAATACATTTTATTTAACTAGAAATAAAATATCAAATGAAAACAGTGAACATGTAAAAACCTACCAACCATTTTGGCCAAATGATGCAATACATAGAATGTTGTATGCAAATTTGTTGAAACATTTCTAACTTTCCTGGTCAGCAGAATTTCATATTTGTACAAAAAAAGTACAGTTTTTCAGCTCATGGTAAAAAATAATTTTCCCCTCTTGGTTTTTGCAAGGAGATAAAAAAAAAGGAATATTATATTCATTGACTGATGAGACTAATCTTTGTTCTAAATCTGTCAAAATCGAATGCAAGATACAAATATTATTTTGAATTGAAAAAATCAATGCATTGTAAAAGCTCTATGTGAACTATTTTATAAATGAAAACTGCTTTTGATACTCTAAAGGAATATGGATTTCAAAACATATTTTAAAAAGTATTTCTTATATAATAATGATTGATTCGTGAAATAAAGAACTGAAAGACATTACCTACCAAAAAATTTACCAATATTTTTATATATATATAAAACTATTGAAAAAAAACTCATTTTGCATTATTCTCACAATGCATAGTTATCTGAATTTGAAAATTAAATTTATAAATGTCAGTTTCTAAATTAATTAGTTTGTTGGAATCTCAATATTCATTATTTCCTAAATTAACTTCAGTGTTGTTAGACTGTGCATTTTACATATAACTGAGTGACAGAATTATACTTATGAGCAATTCTCATAAAATTTTAGTTGAAGTCATATTTGATGTTTGTGAAGTGTGGGTTTCTATTGAATTATCTGTAGCTCAAGATTTTATCTACAACTTTCACAATGAATGTTATAAGATATTTTACAGAAAAATATTCTAAATTATTTTTACTAACTTCTTAAAATATACCCTCAAGATTCTCAATAGGATTTTGATCCAAGTTACAGGCTGGAAAACATAAATTTAATATTTTGTTCGTTAAACCAAATGTGTTTGACCATATTTTGAAACTACTATTTGGACCTAGCTAGAATTCCACCAATCATCAATATGTAATGCTATACATTTTTATACAATCAATATGTAATATCAATATATAATGCTATACATTTAAATGACATTTTTTATTGTCATTCTATTTTGTTGGCTATTTCTATTTTGTTACCCGAAAAATGTGTGAACTACTACTTTGACTCTAAAATTTATAGTTATTTCATCCCAGTAGTATCATCCAGTTTATTTTTTCTGGTTGAAAATCAATTATTTTCAAGACCCTTTTATATTTGCATGTTTCAAAATCATTTTTCATGACTTGTCCAAATATATATGTTAATTGTATTTATTGGCATTGAGTAACTTAATATGCCTTTAATTTATAAGGTAATCATTCTTTTGCATTTTCAACTTTAATATTTTGCATAATTCTTGCAAAATGTCCTCTGAAATAATTGCTTCTATTACATAAGAACTTAAATGCTGAACAGTAGTGATGTCATTTGTGGTAATACATATTTTTTGATGATTAATTACAAATTTTTTCCAAGTATATCTAAACTTTTATAAATCTAAAACTTAACTTTTGTAAAATAAAAAAGTTTTATGAATTACAGCTCACATTTTTGCTATTTAATAAATGTTGAAAGAATATTTCAGAAATATCTAATGATTTTCATTGTTCAACCTTATTATTTATTTGAGAGCAAATTTCATCCATGCGTGAAATTTTGTAGTGCTCTATATTACTGGGATATCCATTACCCAGATGCATTTGTTATGCTTGAGGAAAACTTAATTTTTATGCTTTTTTCTTTTTATCAAAACTTTTTTAAAACTGGACAATTATTTATAGTAGCCCTGCATATAGTGATTTATATATATCCCATGTTTGATAGTGAATGAATATTGTATATTTACAGTATATGAGTGGCAGTGGATATATATAGTCATATAAAAGAGGAGAGATGCCTGCAATTGCAGTATATAACATCACAATGCACCTTTTACATTGATTTTTATGCATATTAAAATTTTGCATACTTCAGTATTTCCCCTTAATAGAAAAAATATATTTTAAATGCACGTGTATGCAAAAGATTAACACTTTCTCATATCTTCCAAAATGCTAATATCACATTTTATGAATTACCAAAAATTGTATGATATAGCCAAGTGTATTTATAAGTAATGTTATTTAATTGAATATATTACAGAATGCTTTAAGTGTTTTATAATATATTGTGTGATTTTATGACAGACATGTAGAAATGTCGTGAATGAAAAAGATTTGTTTAGCATTATTTAGTATTTCCAATTCCATGTTCTTTTAGTATATTATTTAATAATCAGCACTTGTCTTTTTAAAGAATTGAAAGTTTATGTAAACAATAATTATACGTTTTATTGATTGTACTATTTCTTTATTAAGAATATGAGCATAAATGGGTATTCTAAGTTAAGAGGCAAGTTTGATATTTTTACCATCATTGGAAATCGTCTGGCATTTCCTGTTTTTAAATTGGGTAATTTAAATAATTTGTCATTCAGTTATCTGAAATTTAAGTGCCACACATAATGAATTTTATTTTTCTTCCCATAAAGAACTATACAAACTTCTCTTTTACAACATATATGAAAGCTCTCCCTTGAAGGTGATTTTTTTTCTTTATAATATTAATTTAAACATTCATGCTTGCACCTCAATTTATATTTTAGACAGATTAATTATGCAATATTTGAATGCTAGAATTTCAAATAAATTAATTCAATAAAAAAATATTGAATGATACAAAAAAAAGAGAGAAATAATAAATGCAAACTTGAACAAAAAAAGCCCAAAACTTTATATTAAAATATGTGATAAAATACAATTGTGATGTTTTATAAACAAATTTCTACAAAATTTCAAGTTTTATGTTAAAAGGTATCTAAGCATATTTTTTCCTTTTGTTTCTAGGGATGAGCTTAACAAATATTCTGAATTTTTAGTTCACGAAAAAAAGCTTTGTTTTCAAGAAATATAAATCAAAATACATTTATTCAGTGAAAAACTTTTAAAAATTTAATTGTGCATATTAACCACTTGACATAATAATAATACGGAATTTTCTGCATTTGAAGAATACTATTTAACTTAGCTGGACTGAATAGAAACAGAATGTTTTAATTTGAAATTTTTTCTGCACAACATTTAGTCAGGTTAAGAAAGGAGAGAATCTTGAACATTAAAAAAACAGAATCAATGCACAATTCTCAGGACCTGCTGGAGACAGTTCTTAAAGTAATTATATGTCAAATGGTTGTTAAAATTTTTAGTGATCTACAGTATTTTTTTTTTATAAACATTTTGTTGAAAGCAATTATAGTTGTGTAAAAAGCTACAATATCTTTTGAAAAATGAAAATGTTTTTTTTCCAGTCAAATCTGGATTCAGTAAACTGATCCCATCTATCTACCTATTTTGTACTTAGTGATCTTTCATTTGAAAACATTGTTGTGAAATAAATCTTCACTTCTCTTTTAAAATGTTTCATTACTATTTACTTAGTCATTTAATAAAATGATTATTTTGGACAATACTAAATTTATAAATATAATGAAAAAAAAATCATATGTATTTTTATCTCTTTTAAAAATGTATCATTAATCCCACAAAAAACTAATAAATTTGCTACTGGATTGCATATATTGTGAATAATATAAGAGTTTACCATCAATTAATAGCTCTTAATGTCTAAGTTTCAAAACTCTTCAAAAACTCTGCTAAAAGAGAACAGCAACAGAAAATTTAGTTTTCAAAATAAGTTACACAGATTTTTATGACTGGAAATACTTTAAAGTAAAAAAATAGAATATATTAAAAAAATTTCTATTCTCCCGCCTTTGATTTAATATTAAATCTTTGATCCTCTATTCATTATTATAAAATATAGCAAT